>CAJQZJ010000696.1:71689-148604 GCA_907164525.1 Lophiomys imhausi | reverse complement strand
TCCCACAGTGCCCCCAGCTCCCACAGTGCCCCCAGCTCCCAGTTCTTTACTCTCCCAGCATCCTCGGGGCTCTTCAGAGCACCATTCCCTGACACCATGGAATGACTGGCTTACCGTCTCAAGAAAACACTGAGAACAGAAGTCACGATGACTACCATACCATATCCATGGTTGGCACACTTCCTTGGCAAATGTTCACCCACTCAGGCATTCATTCGGTGAGTCCAACAAAATCACCTGGAGACCTGTTCATCTTTGCTACATGACCAGTGGACATACAAGATAACTCACAGTCCGTTTCTCATTTGCAGAATGAGTACGTTAGTCTCATCCTGGGTTCTATGTTGATTCATTCTAACTTCTCTGCAGCAATATATGTTGAACACATAACCAGTCTTTCTAGAAAAAAAACATTCTAGAAAAAAAAAAACTTTAATCCCAGCACTGGGGAGGCAGAAGCAGGCAGATCTTGAGTTCGAGGCCAGCCTGGTCTACAGAGTGAGTTCCAGGACAGCCAGGGCTAAACAGAGAAACTGTGTCTTAAACAGACAAACAAGGGCTGGAGCGATGGCTCAGAGGTTAAGAGCACTGGCTGCTCTTCCAGAGGTCCTGAGTTCAATTCCCAGCAACCACATGGTGGCTCACAACCATCTGTAATGGAATTTGGTGCCCTCCTCTGGCCTGCAGGCATACCTGCAGACAGAACACTGTATACATAATAAAATAAATCTTTAAAAAAAACAGACAAACAAACAAACTGATTAATTAAAATTAAAATCTCAATATATACCTTATTAAATATTAGCTGGTCTGCTTCTGGTTTCCATGATACAGGAACTAGACAGAAGCAAATTTAGCCCACAGCTGTCTAGCAGTCCTTACACTCATTCCTATATAATCAGTGACAGCCTTCTTGGGTCATCAAACACCTCACTATCAACAGATAATGTCTCTACCTGAATTCTAGAGAATGATAGGGCCGCCCGCTCATGTCATCCCTCTGTTCCTCTAGCTCCTGCCGAGGGAACGGGAGGGATGAGGCTGTGAACCAAAGACTACAGTAGTGAGCATTACACGCATGGAGAAAACTGTGACAGCAGAGAGTTAATAACCAGGCAAGGGGCAGGTATGACGGTTTCGGCATGGATTAACAAGACAGGACCATACAACTGTCCAACATCAGTCAATCCGAATCCCTGGAGTTATCACAGCCAAAATTCTAAAGAAAATTTTTTTAAAAGGCCCAGGAATCCAGACTGGAACTGACGGTTTCCATTTAAAGCAGCACGCTTATTCTAAGTCCTAAAAAAATAGTGTTAAACCTGCACATCTGTCCTTACTCCTGAGCCCCCAGTACTTAAATGGAACTCTTATAATCCTACCCAAGGTCAGACTTGGTCCCAGAAGTTGGGCCAGGGAAAAGGCTACAGGTGGAGCAGGTGAGAATGTTAGCACAACACAGCCACGGCAGTCATGAACTCACCATGGCCGTGGTTACACTCATCAGACTTACACAAGATAGGACCCCTTAGTATGTCACTGTGACTGGGGGAGGAACCCATGAGGCCCCACTCCTCCTTGAAGGACAACTGGCCATCAACGGGGTGTCATTTTCTCCAGTGACACATCACTGAAGATGGCCCTGCTCCAGTAGTTACCTCCTACACCTGCTTCGGCCAAAACCACTAATTAAACTCCGTGGGCCACAGGCACAGGGAAGCCATGAAAGTAGTAGGAGCCTTGCTGGAAAGAGTTTTAGCGGGAGAAAGGCAGTGGCAGGATAGGGAGGAATGACTAAAATTCATTACAGAAATACATAAAACTGCCCTACAGTGAACAAAGACTGTAAACAAAGAAAATAAGCAAGGCGACGATGTGCAGGATGAACTGTGGGCAAAGGGGACTCGAACCTAGAATGGTGACACCTACCGAAGCACAATGAGTGAACTTCGTAAGTACACTACCTATATCAAAGCCAGGCACTTACAAATATCACACTCAAGCTGTGTGTGGGAAAGGAAGAGATGCAAAAGAACTCTCGTGTGTGTGTGTGTGTGTGTGCATGTGCGTGTGTGTGCACACGTGCGTGGGGTGGGGACGACAGTCCATGGAAATGCTCTTTCCCGAAGCACTACAGAGGGAAGCCTCTCCCCTCAACTTGCCGTTGCATGCGGCAAAAGCTCTGTGGGCTTATGTGCCTTATGCCGTGTTTAATTTCCAGTTGACATCTTTTATTTGCAAGACATTTCTGAAATACCTCTCCCTCCCTCCCTCCCTCCATCTTCAGTAAAGCACTTCCCGGCTGCAATGGCCGGCACAGGCTATGCATGTGCCCCTGCTGAGCATTCCTCCTCCACGTGTGGTCTTGCAGAGCCTTTCTGACTGGTGACTTGAGTCGCTGGCTTGCCTTGCCCTGTTTAGCCCCAAAGATGCATCCTCAGCGGACACTTACGATGGAAAATACTTTCAGGCAGCCTTCACTCTACTTCTCTGACCTGAAAACTCAGGGTCCAGTAACAGTTAAGACGATCGGCCTTATGCCTATGTGTTTATAATATGTAAGCTTATTTCATTCTTAATAAGGCCCCTTGCCAAACCGCTGCACACAGAAGACTCAATGGATGGTCCGTAAGCAGTGCCATTGCAGGACCTTGGGACAGGCGTCAATCCATTCATACAGACGCCATCAAACATCTCAAGAAATCACACTAAAGAAACAAGTCGCAGTTTAGCAGTTAGGCTGTATTATTCCACCTGACAGCCAAGGAAATTGAGGCAGGAGCTGAGTTACCTGCTCAAGTTCACACTGCTAGCACATCATAGAACCAACATGCAAATTTAGCCTGGCTCTAGGAGCCTTTGCTACTGCAGCCAGGTAGCCTCTGTTACTATGAACCGATCAACCCTTTCTCCACACAAGGGTTTTCTGGCCTATACTTTAAAACTCTGCTCTTTTAAAGTCTTTATAAATTAACTTCTATAAATTTGTGTTCACAATAAAATACCAGATATGTAAAATAAAGATTAAGAAAAAGCCTTCCTTGGGATCCTGCAGCACTGAGCTTACAAAGGGTATATTCAGCATTTGCCTGATTGATCATTACAACTAATAACAGTTATGAGAAAGTGAGAAACAAAGGAAGGTGAGACTAGGCAGGCAGACGCGGCATAAACACGTATTGGGTGAACTCAACCACACTGAGCATCCTGGAGCTTGAAGACAGAGACCTGGACAGGCCTTAAAATGCAAATATCCATAATTGATACTTTTCAAAAGTTATATAATCATAGTATGAAGGTTGCTAGCTCTGTAGCTTTACTTCTAATGCCCCCAGGCAGATAATCCCAAGACACAAATTAAAGCAGAGGGTACAAAGAGAAGCCCCTGGACATCTGCTGGGGCTCGATTTTAGAATCTGTAAACTCAGTTAACTTGGTAGAAAAAGAAAGGAAAATAAATGGTCTCCATCCAAACTACAGGAAGTCATATGCAAATACCTTTCAATTTTCACACAGTTGTCGTTGCTAATAGGTTGCTAATAGGTTTGTAAATCATCCCGATGCCCATGCCCAAGAGTTCGTCAGTTTGAGAAAAGGGGTGAAGATATAATTTACAAGGTAGAAGTCTCTCAGTATTTCCAACTTTAATGCAGAGAAAACACAAGCGTTTGCCATAGAGACACCTTAGCTCTAAGACAAAGGTGGTAAAGACAGATGAAACAGAAACAGAGTCGGCAGCGGATAAAGTGGGTCGTAACCCATCACTGTCACCCGATCCTCTCCTTCCCTCTACTTGAACCCTGCTCTACTCAAATCCATCTTTGACTCCTGGATGCATCTCCTACTTTTTGTTTCAATTAGAGGCCCTTGAGTCAGATCACCATTAAAAATACTTCAGTACTGTCATAACAAAATTAGAAACTTACATCGAGTATGTTCCAAGAGAGCTTATATTAGTATAAAAAGACAGAGTAATTCAAGTCAACCGCGCAGGTTAATATGCCTGGGCTTCCTGTAGGAATCCCAGAGGGTAAAACAGAGCCCCCTGCAGGTGGCTCCTGCAAGTGCATCCACACACAGGGAAAACCTCTGGGCTAGGAAAGGGTATATACATTGTAACCTGAAAATGTCCAAGGAAATAAAACTGGCTTAGGACATTTCATCAGGCTTTTGCTTACTGGTGAAAATTCTTCTCCAGGAGCAACTAACATTTTTTTCACTCATTACTTAGTTTCAAAGTTTTCAGAAGTCCCTATTGAAAGTCTTCAGTGGAGACCAACCAATTTAAAAAAAAAATCTGAAATGAAACATCTACCCCAATGATAATGTCTATCATTTCTTCTTCAAAGTCATATAAAATATAACTGGTACGACATGTCTGAATTTAAAGCATGAGCAACGAGCCTCAATCCTGGACAACCCTTCTTCAACAGTGTAGCTGAATCTGTTAGACTGACTAAATGCATGCACACAGGGGAGGTGGACACCAGTGCACTTCAGCGAAGCTAGTTACTACTGGGTAGCTGTGACCTGCACACATCCAACACAGAAACAGTCAAACTCCTGAGATTAGATTTCCAAGTATCAAAACTTTGAGTTGTTAGCTGGGGGGTGGTAGTGGCGCACGCCTTTAATCCAAGCACTCGGGAGGCAGAGGCAGGCAGATCTCTGTGAGTTCAAGGCCAGCCTGGTCTACAAAGTGAGTCTAGGACAGCCAGGGCTACACAGAGAAACCCTGTCTCAAAAACAAACAAACAAACAAAAAACCTGTGAGTTGTTTCAATATCCTGGGGTTCGATATTCATCATCTTTGTACGGTTTTGGTTAAAATGTGTATTTCTTTAAATGACATGAGGTTTGTTTTATCCAAACCCTATAATTAAACAAGGAAATTATTATGCTCTTTGTTAAATTATCCCAGAAAACTTCAGTGACCTCACTTAGACTGATGAAACCACTGTGTACTGGCTTAAATGGTCGTACTTCAAAACAACCTTCGTAGCTGTTATTAGATAACTAGGCTTTATGATAAACTTCAATTTAATTCAAAAGGTACTTCATGGAGTGCCAACTATGTATAAGGCACCATGCTAGATTCTATGGGGCTATCCACAGAACAATAAAACATGCCCTGTCCTGGAGGTACCCAGGGGCAGAGCTTTCATCTTAACATGTAATAATGGAGCTAGGGAGGTGTTTCAGTCAATACATTGCTTGCTGCACAAGCAGGAGAGGACCCGAGTTCAGACCTGCACCAACTAAAAAAAAAAAAAAAAAAAACTGAGTCTTTTAAACATGCATATTAACTTATTTAGTATTCACAATAGTCCAGCAATAAATATTATTACTGTGCCCAACTTAAAGATAAGAAAATCAAGTCCTGGAGACACTGGGTAAGCAACTGAAGCTGATAAAGGTGGGACTGGGGGCGGGAAATGCAGAGTGGGTAGTATGAAGTAACAGTATGTGGGAACTTGTTCAAAGTTCAACAAAAATACATTTTCAAAGGAAGATGACATCTCATTGGGCAGAACCTGCAAGATGATCCCTCAGTGGGAGACGAGTGTCAGGGGAAGAGGAAGCAGCAATTCTTGGCACAGGGAATAAACAAGGAAAGAACCTTGCAGAGGTGGTGCGTCAGATATGAGCAAGAGGGGCCACTAGGGGGCCACTAACGCTATCTAAGGCAGCGGGTACCTGTACTGGGAGAGTGTTTTAGGAAGAATAAGGAACGCCACGGCTGGGAAGGAGGAAAGTGAGCTTGGAGCCTGGCTCATCGGAAGTTTCTCTAATAATCAAGTGTCTCGACCGCCTGTGTTATGCGGGGACAATGGAGGAGGAGTGGAGAACACAAAAGCAAAACCATCAGAGCACTTACAGAACTGGGTGGCTGTGCACTGCCCACTGTGTCCTGGTGCTGAGGCTTGGGGGCAAGCATGCTGGAAGTGAGGGAAAACAGTCAGAGGCGACCAGGGTGTTGACCATGGGTGACTAGGAAACCATGCACAGAACACAGGCATGGGCAGGTGGGTGGGGGGAGCTCAGGGACCAGGGGGCAGAGAGGAAGCTCCAGAGCAAGCCAGTGAAGAAGAGCTTGTCATCTGCGCAGGGCAGAGGAAGGGAAAGAAAAGGAACAAAACTGAGGGAATGACCTGTACATCCTACCTGAGAGTGTGTGGGGAGAGGTGAACAGACAAGAAGACAGCGGTGCACTGCCCAGATAAGGGAGGAAAGGTCAAGCTCAGAGAGAACTGGCCCGGATCAAAGAAACATTAGAACGAACGAATCAAGAACTGACTTCTTTTAAGTTGAACATAAACACCTTACAGGAAATTATATTTTTCCAATTTACAAAGCTGAATAATTGTACCTCAACTTAAAGTAACCAAAGACAACAGAACTCTAAAACTCTTCATTCTGGAGACAGGGAACCTGTGTTCCCCCAAAAGATGCACCCATGATATAACAAAAAACACAGTGCCCTACGATGTCATTTTCATTTAATTCTAGGTGAAGCCCTCCCTATCAAAACAAATGGCCACACAGAACAAAATGAATGGATCACAAGACTTCGAAGAAATCCCACTCTCGCCCGAGTCCCTCCAGGTGTGCCTCCCCAGTCTCCCTGTGTGCACATAGTCTCCCAAACTTTGTCTCTGTCCTCAGAGCACCCGAAACTCAGCAAAAGGGATGCTTAGCACAGGGGACCACATGGGTCCTGAGACAGCACAGAGACCAGAGGCTTGCCCCTGTGTTTAGGGAGTGCGGTACATACATGAAGTTGTCCCAGCAGTAACAGGAAAATGTACGCCAAGCACTTTGAGCTCATCTACACAATGAAGTTACAACAGGGCTTGGAAAGATTTGACGTCTGGCACTTATAGACCGATACTTACAGATCGGTGCTTGAGGTTGGGGGAAGCTGACAAATACTTTCCTTCCTGCTTCAGCGTTGTAAATGACCCAACGTTCTGCCCTTCTGATATAAAACAGGAACATGGGCGTCTTTCTAAATTCACCAAATCATTTATACTTAAAGTTCAGTTACCTTCACAGGGATGTTCAAAGACCGTTGACAAGAAGCCTCCGAGATTAACATGTAAACTGTGTTTGCCGAGGTTCCCCTAGTCAGGTTAGAGAGAGGCACTGCAAGCTCGTGGTTGCGTGTTTCCACTTGGTAAGCTTTCTTTTTCCATGGTTTTTCAAAACCAACACAAAGCCACACAAAACCCCATGAGACCCTATGTCCTAGGCACAAGGTGACAAGTCAGGTAGCTGATTTAGCAAGACACGCTAAAGAATGCAGGAAAAATAAAATTAGCAAGTCATGTTCACTGAACAAGGGTCTCCAAATTTTTGCAGCGACTTCAGACCCAATACAATCTAAGGCAATGGTACTTTCTTCCACCTCTATCAGCCAGCACTGTTATCAGAAACAAAACAGAAGAATGGTTAACCAACTAACTCACTGCAGGAGATGCTAGTAAGGTCTGAAAGGAGCCTGCCTAACATGTTACCAATGCTCATAAAATGATCACGTATTCCTCTGCCCAGCAGATCCACTTCCGTGAATCCACCTAAGGAAGCAATCCTGAGGGCATGCGCAGAAACAAGCGTGATGCTCATTATGGCAGGAGGCACAGGGAAGGAGTGGAAAGTGAAATCAACACTTGGCTACAGAGAACACAACTCTGGAGCATCCATATGTTTTTATGAAGCAAGTAAAAATGTTTCCGAAGAACTTGTGATAATACGGAGACATGTTTTTAAGGCTAAAAAATAAAAATTAAAAAAAAAAATCTGCAAAGTTGTAAATGCCAAGTATTCTTCCAAACCTTTCCAAACAACATGAACAAAATCCTTGCTTGGTGCTCTGTCTTTCTACAGCTGAGCTCACATCACCATTGTGAAGGGGGGGGGGGTACAGTGGATTTAGCAGTAACGTCCAACTAATATTTGGGAAGAGAAAAGAGAAGCTATGAACTTTAGAAAATACACACCGGCCCTTTATCATGTAAGTTGTTGGTACACTAATGTTAAAGAGTTAAATCTGTTTCCTTCTAAGATCTAACACAAAGCCAGCATAGTAGTTGTCCAACGTGACTATATGCAAACACTAGCCCACTCACAGAGCCAGCTTTCTAAGCAAAAATACACACAAATGCTTTTTTAAATAGTCTAGAACAGCCTGCCAAGTCACAAATCTTTTGTGTGAAGTATAGTTTATTATTAAAAGCAAGTGCTGACTCCTGTAAGTGCCTTTTTAAAATGCCTTTTGAAAAAGTAAAGATTGCTTCACAACTGACACAGGTTCTAATTTAAACACTGAGGACAGATCAGACAGATCAGCTTGGAAGGAAATCTGGATAAAGACGAATGGTCCCGCCATAGCTCTCAGCAGCAGCTCCCACTCCTCAGCCTGGAGCTCCACCCCAGCCTTCTTGACATACTTCCTGTGCAAACGCATTTCTTCTCGCTGCATTAATTATCACCATTAAGACGACAGCTCCCAAACCAAAGTCTTTACTTCAGATTCTTACCTCAAATGTGGGGCTCAAATCTGAATGCCCACCATCTCTGTTTAGATGTTTCAAATTCAATGCACTCAGAGTGGATTTAGTGTTCCCTCCAGAAACATATTCTTCCTGTGTTCCCAATGCCTGTGAAACAGAACCATTTCCCACGTAGAAAACCAGGTCATTCCTAGGTTATCCCCTTAACTTCATCTGCATCCATCGATAAATCTTAGGAATTCATAGTAATCTACAATTAGCCTTGTCATTTCTATCCTTAAACCCTGTCCTCGTTCTGGCTGGAATCAGCTCTTCCAAGAACCCTGAGCCTGCCTGCTAGTTATCTTGCTTCCAGCCCCAACCCTCATCAGCCTTCCTCGGGGACCATAACAACTGCTTTCTCAGAAAAGTCTTCCTGTTCGCCAGACCAGGCTAGATTTAACAGTGACAGATCATGTACTTTCTTCTATCTCCTCTGTCCTCACAGTGACATGCTCTACCCTGCGGTGTGGGCTGCGGCGTGTGAAGTAAAACCCCTTTACTTCCCCTAGGCCGTCTCAATGGGCAGGATGTAACGTGACTGGCAGTTTGATAGACCTCACTCTGTAAACCTCCACCACAAGCCTACTTACGTTTTCAAATGTGCCACATGCTTTTGTGTCAGTCAACTCACATCTCACTGCTAGAAATGCTTGCTTGCCCTGAGTCTTTTAGAAACTGCATGGAACCAATACACAGAAAACTGTAACTGTTTTTACACAAGAAATGGGTCTTCACATATCAGAAACTAGAGGTAACTGGACAGCCCATCAGAAACAGATTGACCAGAAGTGAGGATGTCTCATAAGCCATGCTGCTCGCTCTTTCTCATTTTAACCCTGAATTTGACAAACCACCGGAAACCATGACTAACAGGAGACTCAATTCCAGCCTCTGTGAGTCAACCAATGCCATGAAGAACCATGGCAGGGAACCCTCTCTCACCTCTTCTACCTGCTCCTTTGCTAGGGACTTTGCCAGAAAAGGCCTTTGTGGCAAAGGACACAGTGGGAACAACTGCAGAGATCCCTGACTCAAAGAAAGAGAAAGAGGAGAGAGAGAGAGGCACAATGTTTGCCAAATTCTTCTGGGAATTTAACTTGTGAAAATGTACATGCCATTAGGAAATGGCATGTGCAAGACACTCATTACAGAACTATTTGTAGTAAAAAAAAAAGAAATGGCCTAAACATGATGGGGTACTTAGGAACAAATACGATTCCGTGCGGTACCAACAACTGTTACAAGAGAGGAAATCGCCTACAGCAGTGCACACCGAGGTCCAGCACACGGCCGGAGAGGTAGTACCACTCAACTTACAGGCCAGCCTGGGCTGCACAACAAAAACTAATTAAGAAGCTATTTACGCTCTGGAAAGGCTGCCAAGGATCCATAAGTGAAGAATAGGAAGGGTGCAAAATGATGTGTATAGTATGGTGTGCTACCATCTGTGTAAATTTGTTAGATGAAAACTTAAGGACATAAACTGCTATGTGTAGAAAACACCCACAAGAACATACAGCAGGCAAATGCTTTTCATGTGCTTGCTCTGCAAGAGTTTTTTAAATGAATGGCTAAGATAGAAACTGAGGCAGATTCTAACAACGTAGGAGGAAAAAAGCCCCATTTCCTAAAAGCAGTTTCTAAACAATTTAGCTAGACTGCAATGTCCCTCTAAAGTGGTATGTTACTTGGTCTGAAGAATTTTGGCACTTATACTCCTAACAATTAATTAATTAGCTAATTAAAAGCAAGACCAGTTTCATGGTGAACATGACTAGTAGGCCTGATTATCTTGGAGGGCACTAGAACAGACACCCGCTTCCACCTCTCCTTTACAATCTTTCTTCACCCTAGTTGTCTGACTTTAAAAGGTCTCAATGCCTGAAGCTGAAATTCCCGAAGGCTCCAACTCAGGCTCTCATGGGCGTGCAGCTGGGAGGGTGACAGGTACTATCTTCACGGCAGCCAGACGATGACAAGCCAGTGTCCCCATCACAAACACAGCCATATCACCTTCAAGGTACACTCCGTGGCTGCATTATACCAAAAAAAAAAAAAAAAAAGGATATTCTTCCTTGTCACAAAAAGCAAACGTCACAAGTGAAATACGATTTGATTTCTATTTGTAGGAAATCTCCATATGTACAAAGCCACCTTTTCTAAACCCCCATCAAAAACCTCCTAGGGAAAGATTTGGTCAAGGCACAGACAGCTTCCTCCTTCAAAGCCAGGCTCCTAGGGAGTCAGGCTTCCCAATCATCATTTTCCTCATCTCCTCTTTTATGTCTCAGACACAGCAACACTACTACCAACAGGAGCGTCTCAAAGCAGAAAGCAAAGCACTTCAACTCGGGCTGATCCATTAAGGATGAAGGGGGAGAGGGATGGTCACCGCTCCTCAGGTCTGCCCTGTGGTGTGTCGCGGCCCTCTTCTTCCAGGCACCTCCCGATCTCTTAACTCTGCCATGCCAATCATGCTGTAAGAACCAACGGGCAATGCAGCTGTCAGACCCAGCACACCTTTTCTGGCCTAGGATAGAGTATTTGTACATGCATATTCACACGTGTGTGCATACACAGCATTTGAAAGACTGTCTGCGTATGTATGTATTCAGCCTGTTCTTTGGCTTGTTTTCACTATTTGCCTGTGCTCAATAAACCCGGAGTTCAGGAAAATTATGACAACCATTGTCACTTTAAAAAATACCTACTTCTCATTAAATATTACTAAAGTAGAGAAAATGGTCAGAATTCAGAAAGTTCCCAAGAAGCAACATCAAACACTTTTTAAAAACTAGAAATGCAGGAAAGTGCCATCTTTGATCTGTGAAGCCCGAATACCATACTTCCAGCCTAATGCCACAAATGGAGCATGTATCAATGGCATGTATGTTACAAAAACAAACAAACAAACAAAAGATCAAACTCCAAATGTGGTGGCACACACCTGTCATCCCAGCACAAAAAAGGTCAACGCAGGAGAATCTAAGTTTGAGGGCAGCCTGGGCCACCAAGTGAGGCCATGTCTTGCAAGACAAAACACAAAAGGCAAAACAATAAAACTGCCCCTACAAAATAACCAGCTCTAACCGAATGGAGATAACTGGGTTATATATTAATTCACAAAATTAGATTCCAGGCATCCCCTCAAAAAGGACAAAATTAAAAGCAAGTTGCCTTATTTCATTTTTATTAAGAGGCTTAACTATAGACCCCTAGCAAAAGACAGATCAGAGACTTACTTTAATATTTACCTAATATTGTATAGTTCAAAAAAAAAGTTATCTGACACTGATTTTTTTTTTAATTGTAGCATTACGATGATCGTAAAAATTATGAACTGGTAAGGCTGGAATATATTTTTATGTACAAATCAATTTGGTTTTGAAGGACTGTATGAGAGAAAAACCCCAAATTTAATTATTCCCTTACCCAGTTAACTACAACAGAATGATGTATTTAGTGAAGTAATACTAGAATTTGGTGCTTGACGCAGGGAGAAGCTGACAAATACTTTCCTATTGCAGTGTTGTAAATGACCCAGCTTTTTGCTCTTCAGATCAAACAGGAATATGGACATCTTTTTAAATTTACCGAATCATTTCTGATCCATGGCTAAAAGCTTAGCTAACTCACAGGGATGCTCAAAGGCAGTTGACAAGAAGCCTCTGAGATTAACACATCAACTGTGTTTGCCTAGGTTTAGCTAGTTAGGCTAGAGAGAGACAGTAACAAGCTCATGGCTGCAGTGTTGCTATCTGGTAAGCTTTGTCTTTTTCCAAGGAAAAATAAATAAAATAAAAAGGAGAAAAAAAAAAAGTAACGCTGAGCTACTGATATGCCAACTGGCGCTGCACACTTGCCGTCCCTTACCGGGTCCCCCTAACGCCCCCACTGCACAAGTCGTGTCCAAGCTGCCTTCTCAGTGGCCTCACCAGGATGGAGGATCTCTACACGCCATTACCTGGTAACCTGTGATGCACAGATATAAAACTCTCACGCCTCACAGTTGGTGGGCACCTGAGTTAGACTGTTGACGGAGGAGCAGCTTCCCAACACTCCTGCAGGATTGCTGATGCCAGGGCTAGAAACGGAAGAGGAACACATCAGACCCACGTTCTATGTCAACTCCATCAGCTCCTGAGAGCAGCCAGGAAGCCAAACCATCAAGAATTCTGTACGACACGCACATCTGCTCGCTAATGAATACTGAGTCCTAAGTCACTCTTCAGATACCGAGAGCACTGCTATCAACAAGACTTAAAATTTAAATATCCAGGATGTAGACAAACCTATCGGAAGCCACACAATACTCCATGCAGTTCACGGAACGTTTTCAAATACGTGCTAAATATTACTAACACTGCAGAAAGACATGCTGTTTAAATTAAAAAAAAAAAACAACAACAAAAAAACAAAAAACCATCCTATTGAAACTAAAATGCAACCACTTATCAGTCCAGGAAGTACTGCCAACTGTGAGATACCAAAGGCAGGATATAAATAAAAAGTCCTGGATGCGGCTGGGCAGCCTGTTATCACCACACTTGAGGGGGCGGGGGGCTTAAGGCAGGCTGTAGTCACACTGCCTGTAAGGAATAAAGAGGTGACAGAGAATTAAGATCTGTTTCTTGCACAGCTCAGCACAGCATAGCTACATTGTTTCCAACATAAAATAAACATAGTATATATGTAGTAGATAGATGGCAAGTTTTACTGAAGATATACATGCAGTAATAAATTCTTCCTTTTATATATATAATGTGTAACTTCTGCTTCAACCAAAAAGCAAAACTCTGATAACCTTAGAGAGCAACTGCTGAAAGCTCCCCAGTGGCTCATGGAGCCACATGGAGTTACTACACAGAGAACCCAAAAAGACATGCGCCACAGTCCAGGAGCCCATCCGCGTGGTCAATATAGACAAATCTGTGCAATGCACATGGAAGACCTTTTAGCAGAGGAATCCTTAGGACATTTTAAGTGAGAGGATGGAGCTGAAATTCCCCCCACCCCTCTCCTACAGTTCACCAGTCACTTAGTGTAAATAACTTGAAAAGACTGTGTGACTTAAAAGACAGGCTAGGGGCTGAAGAGATGGCTCAGCAGTTAAGAACACTCGCTGTTTTTCCTGAGGACCAGGGTTTAATTCCCAGCACCCACATGGCAGCTCACACCTGCCTATAACTCCAGTTCCAGGAGCTCCGGACACAAACATACATGCAGGTAAACCACCAACACACATAAAATAAATAAAATAAAATAGTAAACGACAGGCTTTAGGTTTTTCTCTCACATGGCATAAATCTTATCAGCATGCTGACTCTGCTGCAAGGAAAATCTTTCAACAGTTCATGAGGTAACTGCTCCTTTAACATCTTATTAAAAAGGAGCTTTAAAGATAGATCTTTAAGAGATCCATAGCTCCATTACTTGGAGCTCAGCGAAACGTGGGGAAGAGGGGGACGAAGGATTGAAGGCTAGAGAAGTCAAGGACATTACAAGAAAACCTACAGAATCAACTAACCTAGGCCCATAGGGACTCACAGAGACTGAACCAAAGAGCATGTATGGGATGGCCCTAAGCCCCCCACACGTTACCGATGTGCAGTTTGGTTTTCATGTGGGTCCCCATGGAGTAGGGATGTCTCTGACTCTTTTGTCTGTCTCTGGATCCCTTTCCCCTAACGAAGCTGCCTTGTCTAGCCTCAATAGATGTGCCTGTCCTGCTGCAACTTGATATGCCCAGGTGGGTTTATATCCATGGGGAGGCCTCTCCTCTTCTGAGGAGAAAGGGAGGAGAGAATGGGGGTAGGGGAGGTGAGAGGGAGGAACTGGGAGGAGAGAAGGGAGGGAAAGCTTCTATCAGGATGCAAAGTAAATAAATAAATTTTTTAAAAAGATAGATGCTTTAAAACATCTGCATCAATTACTAATTTGTATTAAACATGTAGAGGGAGTAACTTTTAAAAACTCATTTGCATCCTGAAATGAGTTGAACTTGGAATAAACATAGTTGAAGCTAGAATTTTTAATATTTTTATAAACTCATTCCTTTTATTTCTTTAAAGGAAAAACTGTTTTGAACCTTCACTTATGTGTGTATGCATGTGAAGGTCAGAGGACAACTTGTAGGAACTGGTTCTCCCCTTCCACTGTGTGAGTGTGCCCTGGGGACCAAACTCAGGTCCGAAGGTGCCTTTAGCCACTGTGCTGTCTCACCAGGCTAGGATTTTATTTCTTACAATTTTCAAATTGGGAACAAGGAAAAACTGAAGTAAGCAGAGAAAGTCACTCAACATGTACCTTGGAAAGCTGAGGCACACCCCAGGTGCTGCTGAACTCAGGGGATCATGAGACAACGTGCCACCTTCTCCGACTGCCTTTGTGAACTGACAGTAACGAAAGCCATAAGAAGTGCTAAATCAAACTCACCTTGGAATCACTCATAAGACGTTTAATTAAAGCATGTTATATACAGATAAGTGTTGAGAAAATTTCCTACCATTCTGTGTTTTGTTACTGACATGTCAGAGTGACATGAGAAAGACCCTCACATCTGCACACACAGTATGAGTGGCGAGCTTAAAAAAATAAGCAAAACTCTCGAGTCAGAGAGAAGAGTAAATTGTGTCCTGGTGGATATGAAGCCATCCAGGACGGGACTGCTAGTCTCTGTTTTAGTTCATATGAGAAATGGGAACTGAGCAGTGTTTAAAATCTCGGTCACCAGCACAGCACTGCTATTAACATCATTTAAAACACTGATGAGAAACAAGTCCAATATTAATATAGTCACATTCTCCACGAAGGGAAAAGCCAAGCGACAGGTAAACACTGGTGGAATATTGAGTTGGTAAACTTCAAAGTTAGGGAAGTACCCACTTACTATGTTTCTGTAACAAGTACTTAGGAAAAAGTTACTGCTTTGTGATTAGGAATTTTAGAAAACATGTAATAAGCTATTTTGCACAGAAATTTTCCTCAGTGCAAAAATAAATGAATGCATCTCTAACTTGAGCAAGAAAAATTAAAACATATTTAAAAGCTGTCAAACAAGCTGGAGAGGATCAGGGTCCTGTTAACCAATGTCACAGACTGTCTTTTCCCAAAATAAATTTGCTACTGCTTGATCTCAGCCTGCGCTGTGCTCCACAAGGGGCACCTCGAAGGCACTGCCATTACCTGGAATAGTTTGTGCTCTAGAAATTGTATTTTGACATTATTCAGTGTGGAGGGGGTGCACATATTAAACACAATTGTCACAAAACTGTCCCACTCGGTAAGACAGTTCAAGTAAGAAAAACAAGAAAGAGCTACGACACAGATGATTTCAAAGCCATGACTCACACCTAATGAGCATTTTAAGTGACTGTAAAAGGCTGAAATGATATTTATCCCAAAGACTAAATAGAAGACTACCAAAAGTTTATCACAGTTTCCTAGCAAAGAGGCCTCCTAAAGGCCCCAGAGTGTTTTTTTTAGGTTAAGAATCTATAGCTGTAACACAGGCACCTCTCCACTCTCAACTCTCTTCTGCCGGAACAATCTTAAGCCCTTTCTCACACCAAGAGCTGGAGCAGAGCAATGGAAACAGAAATTCAACAGAGATTGTATTTATAAATCAAAAGCATGGGGGGGAGGGGGGAAACAGTATGTTATGGAATCTAGGCAAGCATGTGGGGTTCACCGGCTCACCCTAAATGTACAAGGCCTTTAAACCAAGACTTTCTTAAGGGTACAACCATCCCAGATCAGAGTTCACACACTACAGCCAAACCCACCAAATCTAGTTTGTATACCTTCCTTTCTATTAGAAACAAGTCTACTTTTTCAGTTTTAGAAAACATGGAAAACATAAAAAATGAAGAACTCCCAATCACTTTCTTAAGGTGTCACAAGTCTTAAAAAAGAAAATACCCAGCTTACACACACACACACACACACACACACACACACACACACACACACACAACACACACACACAGGCACACACATAGAAAGAAAATAATCCAGTGATAATTCTTTTACCACTAACTAGAGAAAAGAAGGGGCTTAGGGGACTCACAGTTCTAGTTAATTTCATTTTTAAAGAAAATTCTTTCAAGCTGGAGAGATGGCCCAGAGGTTAAGAGTTCTTGCTAGTTTTGCAGAGAAGCCAAGTTCAGTTCCCAGCACCCACATGGGGCAGCTCACAACCACCTGTCCCTCTGAAACCCTCTTCTGGACTCCAGGTGATTACATGCACATGGTGTACATACAGACGAGTGGGAACACAAACATACACAAAAAACAAATACTTTTAAACTACTTCAAGTTAAGTGTATTAGAGACGAGAGGCAATGATAGGACAGATAATATCCTGGGCCTCAGGAACTCAGGCAATACACAGAATAGTATGTATGTACTTTTAAATTGAGAAAAATCCCTGAGGAGTCATCAGTCCACAAAGAATGGGGGTTAAGGAGAAAAATTGGCTATTTACATATGATGACAAGCTAAGGGGATTTTTAAATCGAAGAAATTTAACTGATTTCTAAAGGGGAAAATAAGGGTGCCCTAGTCAACAGAAATCCCCTATGGCAAGAAGGAGTAAGACATTCAGTCTGAATGAAGGAAGCAAGCCCAAGGCAGCTGCGAGAACAAACCACAGGGCTTATTATTGTTTGTACAAGAAGTAAATAAGTGATTTTTTAAAATGGGTTTATGCAGAAGGCAGGCATGAGGAGGAAAGGCTATGGTAACAGCTGAGGCAGCGTGGTGTGCACTAGGGAGAAGACACTGAGAGAAGAGGTATGAAGCTTAGAGGTCTCAGAAAGAGGATGGAAGATGAGTCACTAGAGGAAAAGACAATAGTCTCTCTACAACTGGTACTGGGACAACTGGATGGGATACCACAGAAAAAAATAAGAACTGTGATCCAAGAGCCTGGTCACTGACCTCATTTTCCATGTCAGCTCAAAACAGACTTCAATGTAAAAGCCAACTGTTAAACTTTACTGAAAGCAGTGCAGGGAGCCACGGATCTGGAAATCGGTTTTTGTTGTTGTTATCGTTTATTTTTTTAAAATAACAACTACCAAACTCACATTAAAAAAAAACAAAAAAAAAACTTGATGAGGTACATACAGCTCATTAAAATTAAACCTTTCTCTTCTACCAGGCACTGCTGGGTGAATGAAAGGACAAGTCACAGAATGGGAGGAAATATCTTGTCATCAGGTAAAGAACCAGCGCTGGACTAGGACTCTTCAAAGTCGAGAAGAAAATGATTTTTAGATGGGTAACAGTTATAAATATCTCAGCAGAGAGACGGAGAACCACACTGTAAGACTATGGGTGGGGAACTTCAGATTAAAACAATGAAATGCCATCACCACATGACAATGTGAGCAGATGGAATCAAACACTGGCATTGCCAGAACTGGTGATGACGTCAAGTGACAGAACTGGTGGCCACAGCTGGCAAGAATGCAAAATGAAATGGCCACTTTACAGGACAGGGTGCTACAGAGTGAAGCTAAGAATGGGTACTTCCCAACACGAACTGAAACTTGGGTCCACATAAAGAAAGCAATGCATGAATATTCATGGAAGTTTTATTCATATCCACAAACTGGGTGCAACCAAGATGCCATTCAATACATAAACACACTATAGCAAATACGTAGGAAAGGAGCTGATCTGGCACAAAAGAGAGAGAAAAAGAAAAAACATTCGGTTGCTTGGTAGCAATGAAAGCAAGCATTCAAGAAAGAAAACTAGACAGTAAGGCCATCAGTGGGTGTCAGAGGTCACAGGGAGGAAAATAAATTTGCGAAGACCACGTTATTTTCAACTTTGACAAAAAACTAATTTATGCATCAGAGTCAGTATACAACACCATTTCACCAACTGTAATGAATATGTCACCTCCTTCAAGACAGTAAAGGAGGCGACATCAGAGGGAGGCTTGGTAGCTAGCTACACTGAGAGGAGGCGATTTCCAGAAAAAGAGCAAAGGGCTACATGTTATCTTTTCCTGAGAGATGGAGTTGAGAAGAAGGGCAGATTAAAAACTGCTGGATGGCTAGGAAGAGAAAGTCACTGGTTTAGGTGAGACCAGTAAAGCACTGGTACATTCTGAGGAACATTCATGGCTGGGTGGTGATAACAATGACAACTAGAAAGACAAGAGGGAGAGAACGAAGTCACAGAAGCCATAAGAGCGCATCTCACAAAGCAGACATATTCAACACCAACCAGGCTGTGCTAGTGCAAGGTCCGACAGAGCACAGGTCTCCTGGGTTGGGTGACGGGGGACCTTGATGACTTTGGCCACAGTCATCCCATTGCTGAGGAAGCAACAGCCAGGTGGGAACAGACTTAAGAGGGAACAAACTCTGGAAAACCGCAAATAGGCCATTCTGGCTATCCTAAGGGCAGAGACTGCAGAGGCTGGTGTGTAGGGAAAGGTTTCCTTTTCTTAACATGACATACGGCTTTCCACTTCATGTCCACTGTGCAGGGAGCTGTTCTGTGCCATCGATTGGTCCTGGTCACGATGGAGCCAGTCAAGTAGACTCAACAACACACAGGTAAGGGTTCTTTCTATGAGAAGTTGCTTTTCTCCAAGGGGCACCTGTCAGGCCTGGCACTGTGCAGTTTTCAACCATTTTCTAAATCCATCAGGTGATAAGCCTTCCTTCCTAAAAACTTGAGCACAAAGGCATCACTGATACTTATGTGGCGGGGCTGGAGAGGGGGCTCAGCAGCTAAGAGTGCACACTGCTCTTGCAGAGAACCCAAGTTCAGTACTCAGCACCTACAGTGGGCAGCTGTTAACTGCCTGTAACTCCAGCTCCAGGCCCTCTTGTGGCCTCCATGGGGCATCTAGGATCTTGAACACAAATTCCCATAAACACACACACACACACACACACACACACACACACACACTTAAAAATGAAAAAAAAAAACTTTTCAGAAGATACTCATAGCAATGATCCATCCAAGTGACAGTGAGGGCCTGCAAAGCTCGTGGGGAGCAAGTCTTCCTCATGTGGGACTCAACTACAGCCAAGGCGAGTGCTAGCAGCTCAACAAAGGCAAATGCAGAAGCAGCAAGCGCTGCCTAACTTGACAGCTGGTGCAGGGGCCAGGGAATGAGTGAGTGAGATGCTACTGCAGACTAGGAGAGAAAAGCAAAGCACTATGGGGACCTTGCCCCTACATGATCATTAACCGCAGAAACACCTCTAGGTCCTTGTGGTAAAGAACACACAAAAATTCTGAAGAAGGGAAAACCACTACGGCAAAGTTCCCAGAGTAGTTTCCCCACTCAGTGAAGATGGGGACAGGGGGTGTTGGGGGGCTTCCCACAGCCAACCAGCATGGGTTCAGCCCATACAGTGTAGCTCGACTGTAAGAGAAAGTCTCTGGTACATGCTTACAAGATTTTGTCAAAAGGCTGAAGACATTAAACTGGAGTCATTGGGAATGGCAGGTGTTTCTCCAGAAGCCACGTGAGCGTAACTGCTGTGAAATACTTTTAAAGGACTGAAAGTACACAAGAACCCATGATTCTGTGTGTAGCAAAACTATCCTTGAAAAGTGAAACAAGATTTTGGCAGACAAGAAGAGATGAAGGGAAATGGTAACAGAAACACATCTGGGAACATTAAAAGTCCCTGTGAAAGGAAAATGATACAGGTCTTCATAGAGAAAGGAGAGCTTAGAGACAGTAGGAAAATGTAAAAGTTCTTTTTGCAGCTCTCAATTGATCTAAGTCTTTTCAGAATGGTGACTGCACCAATATAGAAAAGCGAATGAAGGATGGTGGGAGGACCAGGATGCTCCAGGATATAGCCCCCGCAGGACTCATGAAGTGAAAGCTACCTGAAGGTGTATATTAGCCATGAATGGATACTGTAAATAAACCTTAAGAGTATTAACACTAGGAGAAAAGAAACATGGAATTTCATAAATGCTTGGTTACTACCAAAGGCATAAGAAGGCGGCAGCCGAAAGTACACAGAAGAAATGAAGTTATATATAATGTAGCTAATAAGCCAACTACTATAGCCATCATTTCAGGTGCTAACAGTGTAAATAAATCCCTCAAAGGGCAAATGCCATCAGGAAAACAATTATGAAGATCCAAATATGTGCTGTCTGTGAGAAATTTTGTTTAAGTTTAAAAGCACATATACACTAGCAACAGAGTGGTAAAAGACAGGCATGGTGACACACAGTTATAGTGCCATCACGGAAGCAGAGGCAGGAGGATCTGGAGCACAAGGCTAGGCTGGGACTACAGACTGAGACCACATACAGAAGGGGTGGGGTGGGATGGCACAGTAACTCAGATGTTCAAAGCTGGATATATGGCGCATCTGTAAGACCTGCACTGCTATGGTGAGATAGAGGGTGACACCTGTCCAGGACATCACGCTGGCCTAAGCAGGCAGCTTGGCAGAGAGAGTGACAGGTGAGACCCATCTCACCAACAGGACAGAAGAGCAGATGCCTGAGCACTGTCCTATGACGTCCCATGGCATGTGCCTAACTCATGAACATACATCACACACACACTGCAATAATTTTCATTTTGAAGTAGAGAAAAGGTAATAAACACCACGCTCACACTAACCAAAAGAAATTGGAAGGCTGGGGATGTTGGTAGAGTACATGCTGATCATACATGAAGCGTTTGTGTCCCAATACCACATACATCAGGCATGACACATGCTTATAGTCCCAGCACTTGGGAGAGGCAGAAAGATCACAAGCTGAAGGCCATCCATGCCTACATACTGAGTTTAAGGCCAGCCATCCTAATAAGAAAGACTTTAGGGGCTAGAAAGAGTTGGCTCAGTGGTTAAGAACTCACTGATCTTCCAGAAGATCCTAGTTTGGTTCCTAGCACCCGAGCGAGGTGGCTCACAAGCTGCCCTTAGATCCAGCTCCTGGGCACCCAATGCCCTCCATGCATACCTGATTTCGCACGTACAGACTCCCACATAAATCAAAAAGGAATCTTTTTCTGAAAAAGAAAAATCTAAAACAAGATAAAAAAAATTTAAAAAATGTGCAAGTAGTTATATTCATTTCAGACAAAGTAGCTTTGAGAACAGGAAAAAGCCAAGACACAGATAGGTGTTAGTGATTAAGAAGGCCAACAAAAACCCGAGAGTGCATGGGGCAAAACTGACAGAAATATTAGAAAAACAAGCAAATCCTCACAGTGAAACACTTAAATGAGCAACTGACAGATCTGTCAGGAGAGAGTAAGGACACAACCTAACGGCATCATCAGACAGCAGGACCTAAATGGCAGCTATAGGTTACAACATCCAACAGAACAGTAATTCATGTTCTTCTGAAGCCCACATGGCACAACCACCCAGACAATCCTCGTTCTGAGCAATAAAACACCCAAGGACAAATGAAAAAGAACTCAAATGTTTTCAGACAACAATGAAATTAAACTGAAATTCAGTAACATTTACCAATTACTTCCAGTCAGCGGAAGCCCCCCTCAAATCCTTGACAATCCAACATGCTTTTAAATTCACATATCAAAGTGGTCTCAAGAAAACAAAGTATTTCAACGTAGGGGCTGGCAGGGTGACTCAGCATGTCAACTGGACAAACCTGGTGATCCCCAGAATCCACACAAAGAGAGAACCAACTTCACAAAGTCGTTCTCAATATAAACAAAACTTTTTGGGGCTGGAGAGATGCCTCAGCGGTTAAGAGCACTGATTGCTCTTCCAGAGGACTTGGGTTCAATTCCCACCACCCACATGGCAGCTCATAACTGTCTGTAACTCCAAGATCTGACACCCTCACACAGAGAGACATGCAGGCAAAACACTAAAGCACATAATATAAAAAATAAATAAAATTTTAAAATATTAAAAAAAAAACTTTTCCGCCGGGTATGGTGGTGGCACACGCCTTTAATCCCAGCACTTGGGAGGCGGAGGCAGGAGGATCTCTGTGTGTTCGAGTTCAAGGCCAGCCCAGTCTACAAAGCAAGACCAGGAAAGTCAGGGCTATTATATTGGGAAACCCTGTCTCAAAAAAAACAAAACAAAACAAAAATCAGAAATATTTCAAACTAAAGGAAAATGAAAACATAATTCATCAAGATCTGGGGATTAGTGCAGCAAAAAGAATACCTGGAAATGTATAGTGCTGAACGCACATGTGAAAAAAGATTCAATAATCAAAACTTCCATCTTAGGAAAACTAGATACCGAAAAGCAATGTAAACCTGAAGCAAAAAGCAGGTAAAAGTCTTTCATCAGAAATCAAACAACTCAAAACCAAGAAAATACAGGAAAATCAACAAAAACAAACCCTAGTTCTTTGATCAATTCACTGACTACTGGCCACAGTAACCAGTAAAGGAAAAGATAACAAAACACATTAATAACATGCTTGAAAGAGACCATGAGATCCCACAAACACTAACAGGACAGTAAGCATCAAGAGCCATCCCCAAACTTGGCAACTTACATGAGATACATCAAACCCTTAAGTGACACAATCTATTAAAACAGGGGGAAAGGCTTTTAAACACACAGACCTGTACTTATTAGAGAAACAAAGATAGTCATTAGTAGCCTTCCCAAACAGAAGGACTAGATACTGATGAGTGCACTTCTGAACTCAGCCAAATACTTAATGAGCAATATTCTCTACCATCCCTTTGTTTGGCTCATGTGCACGTGTGGTGTTGCCTGCATGCAAACATGTCTCTTCAAAGGTGAAACAGGTAAAAATTCCCAAGCATGACAATAATGTCTAAAGCAAGGATTACACAAGAAGGGGAAACAAAGATCCACTTCTTACCAACAATGATGCAAAAATCCTTGACAAATGAAATCCAGCCACACATAAATAAAAAAGTAACTCCCGACAAGTGAGATTTATCCGATGTCTGCAAGGCTGGCTCAATTCAGGAACCAATTAGTAAAACTAATGGAATCAAGCAACAACAGAAAAATCATACAATCATAGCAACAAATGCTTTTATTTTAAAGACTTGGTTTTTAAAGGGTGTGTGTGTGTTTCTGTGCAATGAGTATGTGGGTGGCTTTTAGGAATCTTGGAAGAAACCATCTGGTTCCCTAGTGCTGGAGTTGAAGGCAGTTCTAAGTTACCCAACATGGGTGCTTGGAATCAAACTTGTACCCTCTGGAAGAGTCGCAAGTGCTCTCAACCACTGAGTCATGTCTCCAGACCCTTCTATAAATGCTTCATATGCACTTGTCAAGATTCAACATCAATTTAGGATTAAAAAAAAACTCTAAGTAAAAGTGGAATGGGATAAAACTTTAATCTCATGGAGAGTGCCTAGAGAACTCTACAGCTAATCCCAGTGCCTTCCCCTAACCGCGATAAGACAAGAGCATGTCCTCTCACCCATCCGGTATCAGAAACGTAAGTTCTAGCTACTGTAACACGTAAAGAAATGAAAGGTAGACTCAAGAGGAATAAATCATAATTGTATCTGTCCCCAGATAGCTACCGCTTCACAGGTTGAAAATTTCTGGGAACAAGGTGTGTGGGGAGGGGACCTCACCTCTGTAAGTCACTACAGCAAGGCTGCAGGACATGAGGTTAATACATGACAATAAACCAGCTGCTTTGAGAAGTGAGGGACTGGAAGCGAGATAAAGAACGCTGCTCTACTTCACAGGGTAACAAGGGTAACAAAATAGCAATAGGTCAGACATGACACTGGAGACCCTAAGGCAGAGCCTGAGCTTGAGGCTGGCCTGGGTGACACAAGACCTTGTCTCATTTTTTAAAAATAGGGATTAAATCTTACAAAACACTATCCTATGTAAAGTCTATTTAGGCAAAAGAGCAGATGAAAAATGAAAATGGAGGGGCTGGAGAAATGGCTGAGGGGTTAAGAGCACTGGCTGTTCTTCCAAAGGACCTGAGTTAAAATCCCAGCACCCACATGACAGTTCACAGCTGTCTGTAATGGCTGGACGTGGTATCGCACGCCTTTAACCCCAGCACTTGGGAGGCTGAGGCAGGTGGATCTCTGTGAGTTTGAGGCTAGTTTGGTCTACAAAGTGAGTTCCAGGACAGCCAGGGCTGTTATATAGAGAAACCCTGTCTTCAAAAATCTAAAACAAAAGAAAAGAAAGAAAATGGAGAGATGGGGGTGGGGGGAGACAAACTTCTTAGGATGTGAGCTCATCCCAAATCAACATAAGATTCAACACAGCAATCAAAGTCTCAGCAGGGTTTGTAGACAGAGACAGAGATCTGAAAGGTTACGAGGCATGGAAGACAAGTGAAGTCTAGCATTACCATGGCTTCAAATCTTCCCCAAAGCTCCAGGACTGAGAGGAAAACAGCAGCAATGCAGCATTAGGATAGAACATCTTGCTAAGAAATAGAAACCGAGAATAGGGTAAAGTTATCTCTACAAAAGCAGCAAGGGCAACTCAGTGAAGAAAATCTTCGTATTTCTGCTCCATTCCTCGAAAGAAGAGAAGCATGTATCCTATACCTTTCAAAAAAACTTAATTCAAAGCAAGTCAAAGAAATACTTGGAAGATGCCAAGCTCTGGCAGTGGGGGCTGGGGTGGGGCAGGGGAGCACAGGGTGGCCCGGGACAGGAGATAACAAAGGGGGGGAAAATAAATGTGAACAGGTCTGAAATCAATCCTGACAGACACTACCAAGTCGTGACTCAGAGGGAAAGTGTCAGGATGGAGCTTACCTAAGTAAAATAAAAGCTCTGTGAAAAGAACACTGTCGAAGAGACTGAAGACAAGCCACAGAATGGGGGATTAATTCTGCCAAACATCTATCTGAAAAAGGACTGCTATACAAAACACACGGTGAACTTGTCAAAATCAGTTAACTGATTTTCAAACAGGCAAAAGTCCTTAAGATACCTAAGGGAGCTTAAGAGACAGAACCCACCAATGAAAGGACCTTTCAGGATAGATGGCTAGGGAACTATGAATTCAAACAATGAGATACCACCACACCCCTATATTAGAACCCCAAATCAGACACTAACTAATGCTGGTGAGAACTTGGGGCTATAGGATTTGGGCACTGCTGGTGGGGATGCAAAAACAGGACAAGCAAAGAAATCCGCATCTCTAAAATGGCCCCAGGGGCAGTTAGTCCCAAGTCAGTTTGAAAATTATCAGTACAGAGAAATATAAAATCCCTGGGATTTGGGGGGATACCTCGGTCAATAACGCACCTGCCTTTGGAACAGTTTTGTGTACAATGGAGCTGAGCATAGGCTTACCACAGGACCCAGCCACAAGGGGAGCAGGAGAGCCCAGGAGACTCCTAGGGCTGTAAAGCTCTTCTGATGGTGTCAGTCAATCTGTGACACTGTAATCTGGCACGGGACATAGCATAACAACAATGTAGACTGTTAATAAGGTCCCGATGTTTGTTCATCAGTGCGCCACATCAACGTAAGGGGGGGGGAAGAGAACCACAGGAAAGGAGATGGCCACCTCATTGATGGTGCATTTTTCTAAAACCCCCAAACTGCTCTTCAAAGTCTATGAGTGCATGCTAAGTAAATCGGTCCTTTTGTAGACACGATACTGCAGTCCTAGGTGAAAATAATCTGTCCTCTTTTGGCAAAGCTGTTGATAAGCAAGGCAGAATACAAGTCTTTAGATTAACAGGCTGCCCTCAACTGCCTCTCCTTTGCTCAGTGAGAGTGTGCTCCAGGGCAGGTTTACTATGCCCTGAGCTGCTTGGCATATAAAATGGAAATATCCCCAACTTTCTCACAAGTTAGCTGAACTGTTAGATAAGCATGGGCAGAGCATCAAAGAAGGGTGCCCACTGTAGCTATGTAAACAGCATTCTCATCTCCGAAATTCTAGCTCTGCTAGAGTAGGATAGCCAGTCTCCTCCATACCTGAAGACACCAGGGACTGAAAACTTTCTTACTACACACATGTGGACATGTCTTGCTGTCGTTTCTAAGTACCAGTGTACCAACTAATCTAGAGATGACCACTAACACATGAGAAAACACATGAGAAGATGTGGTGTACATACACACATACTGTATCACTTTATAAAAGGCACTTCACTGTCTGTGGATTTGGGCATCCATTCCCACACCTGAGAACAGTATGCTCGTGTCTTCCTCAGGGTCAGTTTTGTATTCTGGTGAAAAACTAAATATTCTAACTGGAAACTAAAAATACTGTTAAGCTCCAATGATGCTGCTTTGTAGAACATCTGTGCAGCACTGGACTGCGCTTGCGTTTGAGCCCTGCCTCCCACATCTACTTCTTCACCATCTTCAGGGGTCTGGTCCACTTCCCAAACTGTTCCAATGAAGCATTTCTTCTCATTTCTAATTCTGTTACTAAATAAAAGTTCATCTTCTCAATGTCAGTCATGTAACAATAGTTTGGCTCCAAAAGGCCTAAATACCCTTTAATCTGCAAGGACACCCTGGAAAAGTAATGTTTTATATTATACAGGTCATTTAACACACAATTCAGTTATCTGTGTCACAACTAAGCAATAGAACCAAAAATACCTTAAATGGAAATTATACTTTTGTATCTGAGTTGTCAAGGTCTTAGCTGTTACCTTGACTTGATTCTTTTACTGAATTATGCACCTTGTACAGTCTTTGACTACAAAGACTAAAAAATAATTTCTTTGTGCATCATTATGTAAGTTATCTGCTTAGGACAACCTCCACATAATAAAATTAAGTGTCTAATGGATAAACACAGAAGGTCTTAAATAGGATATATGTGATATAAGATCCTATGGAACACACCTGTACTGTACCGGGCCAATGTTACACACTAAGAAACAATGAAAATCTGAAAAGACTTACATAATCTTTAAGACTCTCAAAGACATGTTTTGTGAATGGGGATGCCTAATCTAATAGAAAGGGGGCTCACAACCGACATCTTGAAGATTGTCATAAATGAAAAGGATCAAACTTGTTTTGCCATCCAGAAGTGGGGCCAATCATACCTGATAACGTCATAGCTCTGTCCCAGCTGTGGCTCAGTCTTCCACACATTTATTATGTATAAGAAGTGTGGAAATGCTACACTGTCTCTATGTATCAGTCAAGACCTATGTACAGGGGTGATGAACTGGTTAATCTGAAGGTCAAGTTTAAAAAGCACACAGGAACAAATTCTGGGTCAAGTTCTTCGCAGAACTATCCCAAACTTGGAACCAGCTATCTCGTGAAATGGTGAGCTGATCAATTTCTATCAACAATTATTATTCCGTTTTACACTAAGAAGTAAAATAAAACTTTAAAATCCTTTTAAGTAGAAGCAAAATGTTGACCAGATGGAGTTCTTATGAAAGCACCTCAAATGTAAGTTTATGCTGTTTTCTATAGTATTCTCACGAGTGCCAAACAACCAGTGCTTCTCACTGGCAACCTTAAAGCATTCTAACCTGCTTTCTTCTCATCCACAGTCAAGACTGAATTCCTCTCAGATATACTAAGTATTATACTCACATTCAAATTTCTGAACCTACTTAACTGTCCTTAAGGAATATAATAGTGTCATTTCATCGTTCCAATTACTTTTATATACTAGATAACATTTCTTAATCTTGGAAATATAGGACTCCCAAGTTACTTTAAGTGAATTTTTTATAAAACTTAATTTATGAAACCAAAATAAAGATTCAGTATTTTCTATACTCCTAGGTGTGAAGCAACCGAAACAGGAAGACACAGGCAAAGCGAAGCCAGGCCGTCACTGAGGACACCCATATTTCTGGGCCAGGTACAGCACTTTTCAGTCCTCACAGGATACAGAGCACCACACTAAAGGGACAGGGATACACACCTGTAATAAACTCAGGAGGCTGAGGCAGGAGGATCACAAGTGGAGGACAACCTGCACTACACAGGAAGACCACTAAATGTGGATCATAAACACGAAGAGAGGAATGGTACAGGTTCCCTCGGCACCTCATATTAGAGGTTACCTGTATATATAAAAAAGGACACAAACAATGTCTCACTCAGGATGTATTTCTGAATAGACTCTGCATATGAAAAAACAAATCTGTGGCTTGTCTATTTCTGCATTCTCTGCAGAGAAGTCAGCCTGGTGGGTTTATGTTGTCAGCAGATGCTGCCCTGACCACATTCAGAACGTTTCCCTACCTGCTCCGTGCCTTACCTCTTGTGCAGAGAATTCCTTTGATCAGAATTCCTGAAAACTCCGATGCACACTTCAAAGGTCTGCAGAATTTTTACTCTATAATCTAATTTGCCTTACATGTATACACTAGTGGAAAAACTCTGGGTACCTTGTGACTACTCTGAAACATGAATTTTTCACACTTAGAACCCAATTAATAAGAAATCCTTTTTACAGGCAACAAAAATTAACTGAATGAAAAGAAAGTCCTTGCTTAGTACATGCCTGAGCATGGCCACTCTGCTCAACAGAGCAGAGGAAAATGAGACAGGCACATATTTGCAGTTAAGTTTAAAAGTCAGGATTTCATAGTCATTGGCTTATGACTTTTTGTAGAAAGAAGCTATCTAAAGATCTGTCCCCCTCAAAAAAGAAACCAGAGAAAGCCCCCCACAAAACAAAAAAACCCACCCAACCTTTATTTCATTACACACACACAAATCAAAGCATGTTCATGCTACAGCTAAGCTTGTCAGTGGTGGGGAAGCCGGAGTCCATTCCAACTCCTGAAGATAACGGTAAACAACCACATTTCCACTTTGCAATGTTTTATTTGAAGGCTAATGATAGTGTAGGAGAAACTCATGCAAAAGCAGCATGTAAAACTCTCATTTCGTCGTTATCTTTGCAATCATTCTGACATCTCTGATGCACATAGAAAAACGTGTGTAGAGAGAACACAGACTCCCACTGAGACAGGAGTGTGCATCTTTCAAATAATATGATTCTAACATCACATTTCCAAACTTACCCGATGAACAAAACCAAAAAATCTTGGCTTCATTTCCTCTGCCCCAATGTAGTAGCCATTTTAAATTTGAATTTCCATTTATAATGCTCATTTTGTTCAGGGTAGCAGTTCCTTGGGAAGCTAAACCCCAGGCTGTCAAGCCTCAAGCTTCATTCCCTGTGTGGGACTCCATCTTACGTGTTCTTAAAAGTGTCAGAGTCCACTTTCTGAACTTCCCTTCAAATTCAAAAGGCAACTCATTCTTCTAACAGACAGTGGTGAGGAGGGAGGTGATTGTATATGGCTATGAAGACAAGCATCAGCCCTGTGTCTGGAGAACGTTTAAAAGCAATGGACTCTGAAGTCAAAATCTGTTATTTGTTCAACCAAACATTAAGCAAAAACCACTTTTCTTGGTAGCAGCACATAATTTGGGTAGTTCTCCAGTCAGCTATTATTCCCAATGGCTTCTGTTTTGAACAGAGGGACTATTATGCTATTTTGTATGCTATTTTCTAAGGGGTTATATTTTGATCAATCTAATCTCAAATATTTGACCAAATTACTCTTTATGTTTACTATACTGATTCTAGAATTTTAATAATTAGAGGAATTTTTCTAAAAAAAAAATTTAGAAGATAATATACTCAGAAACACTTAGCAAAAGACACATTAAAGTACACTTAAAAATATGGTTGCAATTTTCACTTTCTATACCTGAAACAAAAATAAGCCATTTATCAGTAAGTGCATTTTTTCCATGGAGAAAATATTTATTAGTTTTCAAATGATCACATAATACAAATATTACACAATTAGTCATTCTAGAAAAAAAATCACTTATATTAATATTCATAAAGCAAACATGGAAAAAGATATAGGATTGCATATTGTGACACGAAATTGTTCTTTAAAAATCTGAAAGGAAAATGCATCAAAATTAAAATTTAAACAAATCAGTTCACAGTAGTACACAAAAAGTTTCACTCTGCAACAACTCAGTGCATGAGGTAATGGAAATGCACTTACATTTCTTTTGCACACTTTAAGGAACAGAGCTGAAATTAATTAAAGCTTGAGATTCCAAGGCTAAATCATTTTCCATCTTCAATGCTGGGACAAAAAGCTAGTGAACTCAAGTCATAAGATGGTTTGCACTGTGGTTTAAAGAATGCAACTGAATTTCTAGGTAAATCTCACTTTCAGTTCTGAATTTTCTTAAATATTAGGTACTTTGTTTTTTGTTTATATGTATTTATGAACTATCTTATGAAGTCAGGAATATAAAGCTATAACCATTCTATGGGAAATTTTTCAGTTCAAAATTATCTTTAGCATTTAGCTTTAAAGCACTATACTTTTGAAAAATGATTTATAATCAGGAAATTGTTTTTATAGCCAAGAAAGACTAAACACAGGTTATATCTCAGCAGATAGTTTCACACTTTGAGAGTCTAACATTTCAGCTGTTTTTCTATTATTAATTCTACAATTTCTCTTCTTAAAACTTATTCCAAATTAAAAGGAACTGGCAGCATCAGGTGGATGTTACAATTCTCCTTAATAGCTTTGACTGGCCAGTTACCAGATAACCAAAGAAAGAAACAAACGTTTTGACAGCTACTGCCAACTGGTAATTTGGATAATTACTTTAAACCTGTTCACACTTACAGGTTCATTCTGACTCTTCACTACCTCTCTTCTGTACCAACTGATCTGCACATTCAAGTGTCAGTATGCCTTCAGTGCAGAGGAAACCCAAACAGGCATTTACTGCTTAGGAACACAGACTGGATTCTGTTGGTCTCCAAGACAGCTCTATGGCTTTCTTGACTTGATAAACTACAGTAAGAATAAGGCTCAGGACCAACAGGGGATGAGCTAAGAGCACAACCCAGCACTAAGGAACTCTTGAGGAGTTGGATTCACCCTTTATATGCTAGTCCCCTTTAGCACTGGGTAACAAAAGGAGAGGGGGTAGAGGGGTTCATCAAGTTTTATGGTAATTTTTATTCTACTTTTTAAAGTGGGGGCTGCTGCCTACTTGATTAAAATGATTTTCAGTCCCACAAATCTTTTAAATGAAACATATACAGAGAGCTGCTTTGAAAGACAAGACTCTCAAGCTTCCTCTATTTCAGTCTTCAGATTAAGAAATATTTTCATGGCCATGTAAAACTCCAATATGAAAAGATTACTTCATTATTTGAGCCTTTTCATTTCAGACCAAAAGTAAACCAGAGTGAATCTTAAAAGTTGTAAGTAACAAGATCAGGTGGTTGGCTCATCCTTGTGTCTTCTAGACATATTGCATGGATCCATTCACCACTGCCTTCCAAACTGCAGGTGCTGGCATGTGTGGCAGATATCATCCATGAGGGCTCTGCTAGAAGAATTCCTTTTGCTGAAGAGGTATGATGTTTTACCAGTTGAAAGAAATCTGGGCAATTAGAGAACAAATAAACCGGTCTCCCATTATCAAGATACCTGGAGTCACAGAAGGAAGCCACCAAGGAAACAATGAAAACTTGCCAAAGCACCAACTTCACATTCTACCCACTGTAGAAGGTAAGAATTGCCTGGATTCATACTCTACCTTTGGCATCAAAGAAACTAAGAAAGAACCATCTTAATGCCCTAGGAAAAATCTAGTGAAAGGCTCTTTTGCCACAAATTACATTCCTAGGGACTAGAAAACTACTTTTGAGTATATTAAATATAGCTTTCAGGTACATTAAATCCTGAAACTTTACTCATTCATATTTTTTATTAAAGAATGAAGCCTACATTTGACAGAAACGTCACACAGTACTATCATTCTATCTCCTAAGAGACTGAGTGTGAAGGCCTAACATTTAAGGTAGGAAAAGACCAAAAAGTCCTCACTAACAGGGCAGGGTGATACCTGGACAGTCAAATGTATATAAATTTAGAGAATTCATGTGTCCAGCTCACCCAAAGATGAAGCACAGAAACTTCAATTTCTGGACTCTAAAAGAACTCTGTCAAGTCCACTGTTACAATAAAGGCCAAAGCGGGAAATGATCTCCTTTCTTCAAGTCCTGTGGACTACACAGGCGTGGACCAAATTGTTGTGTGCCCCAGATTAGCCACTGCTTTAATGATCTGGAGAGAAAACTGAGTAAATTTTAGGTTTCTTGATTGGCCACCAGATAGTATTCTCAGGAAACACACAAGATTGCAGTCCCACTTGGCTCTTGTAAGAAGCCAAGGGAGTACCAACAGAATAAAAAGGGTAATGGAAGGACACTCCACTCTACAGATAAACCCAAGTAAATAATGGAAAGCACCCACTTGTTTATTATCCTTTCCCACTCTCTCTCCAGAAGCTGGATATTCTGTCTCCAAGGGTTCAGTGGAGAAAGTGGAGCCCTGACGTCAAAAGCTCTGTCTCCGTGGTCTTGGCTGTGTGTGGCTCTAGGATCACTCCTTGCACCTCTGGTAGGAGAGAAGCACTGAAACAGAGCTGAATATAGATTTAACAAACAAATTCTTATTAAAAAATTACACACTCTGGTCATTTGAGTTTGTAATGGCTTATCCTCAGGACAAAAAGGAGCTATCTTGGGGCAAACTTTCTTAAGTACCATCTTAATTTGGATTTTAGAAGACTGTTACCAAAAAATGATTGATTCCTCAGTAGCTACTAAGAAGGGACCTATACCAGTCTAAGCCATAACATACTCTGTGACAAACCACTCAACTTCAAATAGAAGACTGAAGCAAAAAAAATCATAAATTATGATGAGAAACAAGATCATAGTTGTCTTAAAGGGACAGGGAGAAGGCATTCAACCTCAGATACATCAAAAGACCCAGTTAATTCTTCTATCAAAGAGAAGAAGATGGATTCGAAAATAGAAACAGTAATCATAGTAACAGAATACTACATTTCAGGAATGTCTATAAAGCTCAATTCAATGGTTTAAATTCCAATAATTTAGAGAGAACTGATCCACACTATAATGGCCAATATTAAGGCCAAAAAATGGTTAAACTTGAGTTTTATCAAAGCTCTGACTAATGTCAATGAAAAAGGTTTTTTTCTTCAAGCACTCATGCTTGAAACTGGAGGGCAGGACAATGTTCATAGGTAATAGATATTTAAGTTTCTTAAATGCATGATCCTTTTGTTTGGAGTCAAGAGGAACCAGGAATGTTCATTAGTGGCCACAATGTAGAAATTAAAACATCAAGTATATCAAACATTTAGATGATGCTAAAGATGCTGGAGAACAGTTTTACTATAGGACAGAGGTTCAAAAGCACACAGCATCTGATCAAGGGAAAGCTGAAAAGGAGAACCAGAGAGGCAGGTAAGCTAAGTTAAAGTTACAGGGATTAACAGTGCTGCCTCCAGGGACATGACCGTGGTACAGAGTGCTATGTTCCTGTTAAATCTGAAGATCTTTCTCTAGCTATAAAGGTGCTGTGTGTCCCTGCTCTGTGATTAGTCAGCCATGGTGTCCTATTTCTAGGGCATGTTATATTTTGGGTAAATGAATGGGGAAAATGCTAACAAGTTATTTTCCTCTCACACCAACTGGTTATCACAAGGTTTCCTTACCTGTTAGTGGAATGAGGGTTGTAATCTCCTGTTCTCTACCAAACAACCAATTAAGGTTATAGTCTCAGCATTAAGAAGGTAGTAACCAACCACAGTTAGTGTCTACTGCCTTCAATTCCTCCTGGCTCTGGCAGCCAGTTTGGAAACATAACAAAGCTGAAAAGGAATGGTTACTCCATTATCTAACACCATTTAGACTGAACTTTTGAAAAGTCTGAAGATGAAGAGAAAGCTGATCCCTTCTACTTAAGAACATATCCAATTCTGCAAAAATGAGAAATAAAAACAATGTGGCCTAAGAAAAGAACACCTGTGATGAATTAACCATCCAAACTACAATTTCCAAAAATTAAAGAAATGAAAAAAACAAAAAACTGAAAGTAATTGAGGAGGTAAAGATACATGGAATAAATATCCACAGAGCACTTCATGAGCCGAAGTCCTCACTACAATTCCCAACAGACTGCAGTAGGTCAGTGTGCTGTCCATATTACTACATTGGGGATGATGACTGGAAAGAAGTACAAACTAGAACCAAGACCTGAATACAGACTATCCCAAGAAACACATTTCAGTCCTTAGAACTAAAGAGACCTAACAGTTTCCCACGGCTGGAGTTCTTCCTGGTAACTGTACCATAAGACTGCAGTCAGAGTTCCTCATAGGCCCCTTCTACTCCTGCAATGCAAGTAAATGCTGCAAAAATTAGCCAACAATAGCTCTCTAATTCTTTTTAATTAATTTTGTTGGCAAACCCTTCCTTTTGTGATAATATTTCAATATAAACCATTGGGGATTATTTAAGAATTTTGTATTAATGAAATATAAATAAAATTTAATAATCAAGGTAGTTTTAAAAATCTACTCAGAAATCATAAAGGTTGAGGTTTTTCCAAATTTCCCAGTTTCCCCCCAATAATCAAATAATAACCAATCCTAGCCCAGAGCTGGGTGGAGACTGGGAAAAGGTGGAGGGCCATTTTCAACAAATGCACGTGACCGTGTTCTTAAGTTTAGAATCAGCTTGCTCAGCTTAACATGTGGTTAAGTTCACAACGTCAGCACATGCTCTAAGCTAACCACTCCAAACCTTTGATTTATTTTTCACACCTTCCAGAATACATGTTAAAAACACAGCCATCTTAGCTTGAAAACATAAACCACAAAAGGAAATCCCTAAAATTACATTAGGTTACAAAGCAAGTTCGGTGTAAGTTGGCTCAAGAAATCTGTGAACGTCCCAAGATCACATTTGTTTCAGAATACTTCTTTATTCTGCCTTTAGTATCAGAACTTCAACATGTTCTCACTCAGCCAAAGGTAACAGAGTCTGCCGTGCTGTGATACCGCTCACAGCAAGGATGGGAGAGGCCTCTGTGGCCACAGGTGAAGGAAATCAACGTTCTCTGTCAATGTCTACACTTCTAAAGTCTCTCACAGAAAATTCAGCTACAATCAAATCAAAGGGGAATGCTAAGTATTATCTATATATACTTTACGTTGAATGCATTTACACAAACCACTGAGAAAGAGACATTCCTTTGAAATGTCTACAAATGAGGCTACTTGCAAAATTTGCCCTCAATACTACATTATTAAATGAAGATATATGGTTTATTAGTTTTAAGCATTTCTATCATCAAAGAAAAAGAGAAGGCCATACCTAATAATGCATTTTGTTGTTGTTAGGCAGGATGGCCTGCCTCCCTAGTGCTAGGACCATACAAAGTCCACACCAGTCCAGGGATATGATTCTCCCTTAAAGACTTGTGCCGTAACGGATACAGTTAAACCTGCTGCTCACAAGAGTGCAGATTTATAAAGTGAGACATCATGAATGAGTTGGTAACCTGCCACTGCATCTGTTTCTTACCGACCTTCTATCACTGATGCTTACTGGTTCAAAAGAACTTTTATTTAAATAATGAACTTCCCACAGATACCTCTGTCTGAAATAGTCCCAGCTGGTCATCAGAAGAAATCATTTTTTAAAAAACAAAAGCAGAATCTTTGTGTTTCCAGGACCTAGAAGAGTATGTTGCACTCTAAAGAGATTATTCAGTAAATGTTTTCCAAATGAAGCAGACTGGTCAAGAAACAGTAAGAAAGTGACAGCTGTGTTTCCTGGCTAACATACAGGCAGACACTGCACAGCTCAACTCTAATTCTTAAGGCAGAAACTTTATCTAGGGTGTCAGAGTTCAGACAGGGGGTGAGACAGAGGAGGCTACCGAGCAACCATCAAGACAGTCGTGCCTGCATAGTCAGCCCCATCTCAAACAAACCACCCATCAAACAACATCCCCTCAACATTAAAAAAAAAAAATATCCCAGTATAAATACATTTTCTCATCCTTTTGAAAAAGGTAACATTCAAAATGTCGCTGGGACTGAACTCACACCACTAGATTCAAACATCAAGTTTTGTTAAGAGGAAACAATAGGTAACTAACCAAATGTGTCTCCACACCCACTAGGAAGAAGTAAAATAGATGAAAAAACGAGACAATCCATAGCACAAGATATTTCTGAAGCAGCCATCTTACTACAGACTGAAAGGCGAAAGGCAGTCACAAAATCCAGCTGTAAGTTCTACCAGCTGGCAGTAGCAAAGGGTACAGAGCACCCTCAAAGGAAAGACAAGGCACAGAGGTCCTTAAATCTGACTCCTTTAAATGAAAAACAATTGTCTATTTGACCTACCCACATAATTGAAAATAATTTTAAGTCTCAAGTTACTCCACTGTGGTTTCTATAATTAGCCTACCTTTTCCCTCTCCAATAGCTCCTATGCCTGCTTGTTCTTAGTATAAGTTACTGGCTTTGTTCTCAGGATAGTCAACAGACTCTGAAATATATGCTACTTTCAGATAAAGTACCTCTTCCATATTTTTTTTATCCTAAGACCCTGAGTTGTACATTACATGAATACACTCAGAAAAACTGAAGAAAGACAAGTAATATTCATGTTTCATTAATTACATCAATTCCTTTAGTATACCCATTTATGGCAAAGACTGCCATTGGTCAACAACAACAAAAAGATGAAGATAAAACTAAGAAAGCAAGGATGTCAAATACACTAAAATCAAGACACAGAAGTACAAGAAAAAGAATAGTCAGGTCTTCACCTCCACAATGCAAAGAGAAAAAACAAAAAACCTACTTGATCAATGATGGAGACAAGTCCAGCAATGGAGCAAATGGAGAGCACGCACCTCCCGATCTAGGCACCAGGTAGGAAGGACACACCACACTCCTTTGTCACTGCCTCAACTCCTATCCCCATCTGATCATGAGAAAACAGCAGGCAAAAAGGAAGTGAAAGCCCAGAGTTGGCTGGTCCAGGTCAAGGTCAGTGAGACCAACACAGAATGAAGGCTTTACAGAGACATGACTAACAAGTATAACACAGGAATCCAGACTGGATCCTAAAAAGATCAGAGTAAAATTAAGTTTAAAACCAACTTACAGACTGGTACTGATTTCCTAATTTCTAGAATTGTAATAGGAATGTCAAGGAAAGCTGGGTGGTAGTTTCTGAAGACTGTGTACTACTTGCTCCTCCTATTTCAAAACAAAAGGCTAAAATTAAAAAACCAAAATGTCCTGAATCAGTTTCAATAACCATGCAATACTCACTGAAAAGAAATATAAATCAAATTTGTTCATATTCGGAATAGTTTAGTCCACTGTTTCTTCAAAAATTAATCCTAAGAGATATAACAATAGTATGTTGCTGTGAACCTTAAAAGTCCACATTAGCTAACTAAAAGAAACTAAGGCAGTCTGTGTTTATCTACTGCTCACCAAGATAAATTTCTACACAACACTCAGCCTACAACACCCCCACAAACTAAAACTGTCCAACCTGATTTCTTACTAATGGAGCTTACTAATTATTCAAAGCTTTCATAGTTGTTTCAACTTTTCAAACATTTTGAGAACAAAATTATGATGGCAATAATTAATGTCTAAAAAGGAAAATACTGTCAAAGAGAATATGATGAAAGAATATTGTCGTCATCAAATCAACAACTCTAGAAATTCGATTTAGGCCATATGTGGTGGAGCACCACAGGAGGCACAAGGCTGACCTCTGTGAGTTCAAGGCCAGCCAGGGCTACACAGTGAAATACTGTTTAAAAGAAAAGGAGAGGCAGGGCATGGTGGCGCATGCCTCTAATCCCAGCACTTTGGAGGCAGAAGCAGGTGGATCACCGTGAGTTCGAGGCCAGCCTGGTCTACAAAGCGAGTCCAGGTCAGCCAGAGCTGTTACACAGAGAAACCCTATCACGAAAAACCAAAAAAAAAAAAAAAAAGAAAGAAAGAAAAGGAGAGAGAAGCGAAAAGGGGAGGGGAGAGGAAAGGGGAGGGGAGGGGGAGGAGAAGGAGGGAGAGAAGAGGAGGGGTGGGGGAGGGGCAAGGGAGTGGGAGAGAGGGGGAGTAGTTTCTTAGCACTGGCAGGAAGACTAGGTATTCAAGACCACTCTTGACTAAATAATAAGACCCTGTCTTAAAAACAAAGCAAAAACAAAGACAGACCCATTGAGTTCACATTGCAGTTGGTTTCAATCCTTGAAAGTGCAGATGCTACAAGACCTCATTTTATTTTTATTTATCAAGCCAGAGATCTAAACCTCCACTAAATAAAGTGTGGTGCTGGAGAGATGGCTCAGCAGTTAAGAGCACTGTCTGTCCTTCCACAGGACTGGGGTTCAGGCCCCAGCACCACATGGTGGTTCACAGCTGTCTCTAACTCTAGTTCCAAAAGATGCAATACTGTCTTCTTGCCTTCCCCAGCACTAGGTACAAACATTGTGCACAGCCATACAAGCAGGCAAAACACCCATAAACATAAAATAAATGAGAGGGAGGGGGTTAGGGAGGGGGAAGAGGGAAGTGAAGCATGGGACCAGAGCAATGGCTCTGTGCTGAAGAGGATCACCTCCCAGCACCCTACATCAGGAGGTGCACAATCTCTTGTAACTTCAGCTCCAGGAATGGAAAGTCTCTTCCGACCTCCTCAGGTACTTGTACTCAAATGCACATGTACATACATACACAAAATTTTAAAAGGAAGAAGAATTGTTTAAAAATGAAATGAAACTGATCTAGCATCCTTAAAACATTCTGGAAGTCACTGTCTGCACATTATCCAGAAGTAATACCAGATTGTGGTATTTCTAAAAAGAAAAAGAAAAAAAATCCATTCTGTCCTCAAACACTGAGTTCACCTAATATTCTGAAGCCTGAGCTCATGGTAGTTTCATGGCAGCACAAAAGAGTGAAATTTCCCTCCTTGTTAAGCATTATTATCTTCACAAACATCTTCCACAATAAACTTTTCACCTTAAAAAATTCCTCAGGCCACAAAAGACTTCAAAATTTTACCTCAAAATTTGAGATTTCTAAACCATGCGTGGTGGCTCAATCTATAATCCCGCCCCCATTCAGAAGGTGGCATCAGGAGGATCATCGCAGAAGGGCAGCCTGGGCTACACAGCAAGTATTCCTGAACTGTAGACACAAGTATTATGGCCAGGTTACAGAGCAAGAACCTGTCTCAAAACAAAATAAAACAAACAACAAAAATAGTAAAAATAAGAATTTCATACCCTTTCTTATACCACTCTTGTATTCCATTTCTCAAATGAACACATACAAAACCAACAGACAGGTTCAACACCCTTCTTTGCTTAGTCAACACCACCAGGATTTGACACTACAGCATAACCAGCCAGGAACATAAAATTAATGAAACATCCTGTATCTCTGTGGAAATCGAAATGTTTTTCATTAGCTAGCTCCTTGTAGCCTAACTTGAACTTTTCTCAAGAATACAATACCACATACAGATTCCTATATTAGACTATCCCTAATAACTGCGAACTGTTTACAAAGGCAGGGACAGGTAAGCAAGCCGAGGGGGGCAGATGCAGCACTTTTCAAAAGCATGCTTCCAAGCGCATGACAAACAAACAGCTCTTTGGTGCACTTTCATATGGCAATAATCACACTTCTATTCCTAATATGAATGTAGACTTGCAAAAAGCAAGATAGTAAATGCCAACTATTATGGTATGATAATAAATGTAGACAGAAATAGGCTCAAGGAGATGTAAAGCATTCGGTAAAACCCCTGAGCTCTAGAACTTTCCTTTCTCTACATGAAAAACTAGTATTACAAAAACAATCATTTTGAAAGTTTATAGAGAACTTCAAAATCCAGTTCAATGAATCTGTGAACCTTAAAAATCCTGACACGGACTCATTACCTTATTAAACCAAACTGATTAGTCTCATTCATTCTATAAGATGGTTTACCATCCCATATGGGACTCAGAATGGAACAGATAGGTTTCAGGGCACTGTGCCCATCTAAAACAATCTTTACAAAGTTTCAGATCACTTCATCTGGGAAATGACTCTACACTGGAGTAGTGCTCTCTGCCACATGACACTGTATTTCCCTAAGTCCCCTTCACACCCCATTAGAAAAAAAATGGAAGGCATGTTTTGTAATTATTTTTGCATTTGTGAACTTTTCCCCAGTACATATCAAATACTCAGATATAGGATAGTCCTCACAGAATGGAAATCAGAAAAGGAATCAACGCCTGATGTCGCCATTGAGTGGAATTTTTTAAAAAATAAAATGAAGGCACTCAAATATATGCCATTCTTAGTAGAAATGAGAAAAAAGCCAATCTGAAGATAAAACTTCTTTCATATAAGCCCAGGTGATCCAGACTATACCAAACAGCACAAAAACACAGAATGACTTGTTTAAAGGGCTTTAACTTAACAACGCTACAAAGCAACCTTCTTACTTGGCACAGTATGAGCACCCATGTACACAGCCACAAGGAATTGAGCTGGGTGCATTACACATCTGTCTCCTTTGAATTCCCCTAAAAGTACCAGGGTATGTTCCAGTCCCCATAGAACAGGTGAGAAAACTGGACCTAGAAAGCATAACTCACTTATAAAAGTCAAACAATTAAAATGTAGAAGAAACAAATTACAGACCAGGTCTGATGCCAAGACAGGTCTGTTCAATAAAAATCAACGTCATTATATGCTGAAAGCACTAACAGCTGTGTTTAATCAACTAATTTGGATGTAAAAGCTGTCATGCACACTATATATGAACAACTGAGCATATACTTCATCTGGAAGACATCAAGATCTATGATCCCCAAAACACATGAAGACATTATGGGCCTTTCCCCCTTTGTATCCATCCTTACTTAGCACTTCTGCTAAACACTAGGCGTGTATGAAGCTCTCAGTATTTCTGAGACGATACATTTCTATGGAGAGAGCTTTCTAGACTGGCAGACAACTGCTTAAACTAGTTGGTACCATTTTTACTTCCCACGGGTAGACCTCCAAATGTAGGCAGAGGGGACACTGAACTGTACCAAGTCGTTCCACAATTACCAACTAGCACATCTGGTTCTTTCCTTTCCACCTTCTATAATGGTTTTGTTTGTTCATCTCCTAGTCATGTGTTGAACCTCTAACTCAGACCTCAGTTACTCAGTACTCACCGTATTTAAGTTCCATATGCAAAAGCTCAAATATAGCACACCTTGGCTCTGTTAGATCAGACTCTGCTCATAAAAGCTTTAGTTTTTATGTACTGGATCCATTCCTAATAGGTCACTGTGAAGCCTCATGGGCTTAGACTGAGTACAACTAGAAAAATAATGGTAACCCAAAAACAATTCCAAAGTGGGCCTTAACTTCCACAAAACTAACTCGTTAAGATGTTTTCCTTCTGCAACTGCTGGCCTGGCCTGGGGGAGACAGAAGGTGTAGAGGCTGTGCACTTGCAAATGTAAGCTGAGGAACTTTCAACAGCAGCTGTTCCCTCCCACTAGTGACAGTGGCGATCAGGGACACAGGTAAGGCACCGTCACTCCACACTTCGTTTCAGAGCTTCGCCATCCCTCCCCAGAGCTCCAGCTGTCGCTTTTGGTAGCTCCAGCATTCATTCATGAAAATGAACAAATGTAACTTCTGCAACAACCATTAAGAGCAGGTATCTGACGCAACCTTCCCAATAAAAAATAAAATTTACCTTCCAACATAAAGGAGCAAAGTGATAAATTCTACTTTTCAACTGCATATTAATCACTCACATAAATTAGCATTTTTGTAGTCCAGTAGCAAACATGGGATATGACTATAAGCTGCAACAACTCAAAACTAAAGACCTGAGTCATAAATATGCTATTATGATTCAAATTAATTAGAACGTGGTTTCTAAACTATTTTAATATAAGTTGTGCTGAGCTTAAAGAAAATCCCATAAGTAAGCTTCTCACTGAGGACAACAGACATCTACCAATCTCATTTACTGATCGTTCACGGCGTGAAACTGAATGTTTCACTGGTCGTGGTGCCACTTGCCTTTAATTCCGGCACTTACGAGGCAGAGGCAGATGGATCTCTGTAACTTTAAGGCCAGCCTGGTCTACATGGTGAGTTCCACGATAATCTGGGTTACACAGTGAGGCCCTGTCTTTAAAAAAAAACAAAAACAAAAAACAAAGAAAGAAAAAAGGAGTGTCTCCACACAGTTATTCTTCTGAATTGAGATTAGACTCACACAATTCCAACTTCAAAGTTTACTACTAGGCAATAAACCTGGAAATGTCAACTACAGCAAATGTTACCACTGTCTTCCTCACATGTATCCACTGGCCCTCGTGATTTATCATCAGTGTAGAAATCTGCCAAGAGAAGAAGCTAAGGACTGGAATGCGGGTAGTGCTTTTCCCCATGATAGGACATGAAGATGGAAGTAAAAATGTAAAGTCCTGGCTCTGGATCCATCCTTCTTGCCTGAACTTTTAAACTGGAAAAAGTGCTAGTAATACACCATTACAGACATTACCAGTTGTATACATGTGCACACTCTACTTCAAAGAGTAACTGGTGAGTGTGTGGTGGATCTCCATGAAAGAAGAGAACAGTAAACACAGCAAGCAGCTTGGGTGTGTGTGGGCATCAGGGGAGAGAAAGACATGGATCTGAGAGAAAAGCTGCTTGACCATCAAGCCAAGATTCTAGAGTTAACTAAACATTAACTAATGGGAAGACATGCTCCATGCTGGACTGGAATGTGATGGGAACACCTACTGAAAAGGTTAAAGGAAAACTTCAGGTGGCTCATCATACCTAGGCTGTGGACATATTACCACACACAAAACCAAGGAATGTCTTAACTCGCACATTTCACTCTTTGTGCCCAAAGGAATATAGTTAAAGAAATACCCAACAATATAAACATCCAAGGAAAAATGTTCACTTAGCAGCATATTTTTAAAACTGTATTTACTAGGCAAGGTTCATCAAATACCATTTTTTTAAAGTAAAGTTTAAAATAGGACTATATTCAATAAAAAGTAACTATGAATAATTGCAAAAATTACAACAAGATTATCCAGAGAGAACAATCAAGAAAATGAACCTAATGTTGAACACAAAACTTCCTCATAAAGCAAAGTTAACTGGAGTCTTCGTTTCTTTAAAAGATTAAAGCATGAGACAATACCTGAAATATTTTCACTAATCACCTTTTTCAACACAACAAATCACAGGGGAGAAAAAAAGAAAACTAAGGGGTCCTCTACTATATCAAAATATCTTCATTGGTCAGTAATTCTACTGTGATAACAGAAAACAGACTAAGCCCCAGGCCTTAAACTAACTTAAGGAAGCAGGACATTCTAGTTCTGATCACATGCTGCACAGGTGTGATTTAGAATGACCATGAAATGAAATCTTGAGGCATGAAGGAGTTTCTAGAATGGACTGGGGTGGGAGGGCCCACCTCTCTAAATGTGGGAAGCACCATTCAATAGGTTGGGGTGCTGGAAATGGGAAAGTGAGTTGAGCAGCATCATGCAAACCCCCACCCCCACTGCTTCTCGTCAGTTAATTTGTTGAAGTTATGAGAAAGGAGAGTCAAGGTGCAAACTGAGACCAGATTCCACATTTAAATCCCAAACTCCACCTTAAAGGGTAGGTGATCTTGAATGATTAAGGTCTCTATCCTTAGCTTCCTCGTTTGTAAAATGGGGATAATGATGGAACTTAAACTGAAAAGGCGTTCTGAGAACTAAGTTCACATCTCTGTGCTCAGAGCACTTGGACCAGCAGTGCTTGACTCAACTACTCTACTCAAGGCCACCATCGACATGACCAGGGTCTGCACAGCACACCCTCCCAACTGCAGGACAGAACACGGCCTCAAGGCTTAGCTAAAAACAAATTAAAACCCCATGAAAGCAGCCTTCTTACTACCAGTCCTGAGATATACTGTAACCATATAGTAATTTTATTGGTAAATATCATTTCAATTGTAAGTGCATACTTTCAAAGCACTCCTAACTAGTCAATACATTGTTGGTATGTATATACACACTAAGAAAGCCTAATGACAGAAAAATAGATAATAACTAAATAACCTGAATGAACTATGAAAAATCAACTAACAATTAATGAACAATCATGAATTTGTGAGTCACTCATCAAAGAATACTTAGGCGTGTACACAGGATATCAAGAACTTCCCAAACTGAGCAGTGAGATGGTACTGTACAAATAATGTGAGGGCCCTGGAAAAATAAGCCATTATTTCATCTGTCTGAACCATGTAAAGCTGAGCTACTCTGCTCGGTGGCCCCATGGATGAACAAAGCCACACCATGCACCATGACCTAACACTGATCTTGATCCTTTATGAAACCAAGTCACAGTGAGTCTCCCCAATCAACACAAAATGGTTGTCACAGGCATCCAGGTTTAACACTGACAGGTTCACAGAGATGAAGGGATATTCTTTTACTAGACTTTAAACTAGCCTCTGGCCGGGCGTGGTAGCGCACGCCTTTAATCCCAGCAATCGAGAGTTCAAGGCCAGCCTGATCTACAAAGTGAGTCCAGGACAGTCAAGGATACACAGAGAAACCCTGTCTCGGAAAAACCTAAAACACAAACAAACAAAAACAACAAAAAACTAGCCTCTGGTGATCACTACGTTATAACCTTTTTCCTTCCGGTGTGGCATTACTACTACTATTATTATACCCTTAAAAAAAAGGCCTCATCTCTTAATGCTTCCTGACTCCTATACAGCACACACAGTCATTAAAGCTTACTGTTGATTCTGACCACTGCCAGCCCTTTTCATGGTTCCTTTTCTTCTGAAAAATCCCTTTCCTATTCTGAGTAACCAGCAACTAATAATGACCACAAGTAAAACAGATCAGAGAAATTTTAAACAAATGTTCACTAAACTGGTCAGCAGAAAAAAAAAAAAAAAAAAAACCTTAACAGAAGCAAATGGCATTCCACAAGCCCAAAGCCTGCTTTGAACAGCTGAGACTGCAAAGAGTTTCCAGGATAATACCTAGCTACTTTAGAACCATTTTATGGAAAACAGCTATGACAGTCAAAAGCAGGAAAAATACTGATCATTCCAATTAGGAAATAAATGGAGGGGTTTTTGTTGCTGTTTCTTTCACGTTAGAGAATTTTTAATGGCATAAGCTTAAGTAAATACAAAAGAAACAAAACACAATGCTAGTTTAGAAAAAAAAAAGCCAATTAACTATCAAGCACCAAAAAGTAAACCAAGTCTCAATCATATAGATCAAGGAAAAAAACTGACGCCACATGTTAAGTTATAAAGAATTTAATTCTAGTCTCTAAAAAGATACATTTGACTTGCCTGTTCTTATGCCAAAATTAAGAACAGATTTTCTCCATTAAACAGACTTTTACCATCTCTGTAAACACTGAAATATGTTTCAGATACTAGTATATCACAAACATCCCTGTTCATGGAGGTTAAAATTTTATCACATAATCACAAAAAGTAGTAAATTATAACACATATTATAAACAAAAATAAGGTGCTTTTAACTCATTTTAACAAAAAAACTAAATCTAAGTTGGTCTGCCAGAAGGCCTCCCCAAAAGTTAAGAGTTTAGCCAGGTGTAGTGGTACATACCTGTAATCCCAGGACTCTGGAAGCTGAAGCAGAGGACTACAAACTCAAGGCCAGCTTGGGTATGTAGCTAGTTCAAGGTTGGCCTAGGCTACATAGCAAGATCTTGTCTCAAAACAAGGGGGAAAAAAGACAATTAAACTTAAAGGAATAGTTGAGGAGGTGAGCTTGGGCATGTTTATGGTCAAGAACAGCATGTGCAAACGCCCAGAGGAAGAAGAATGGATAAGAGGTAAGAAAGTTTCTGAAAAGTCATCAAGTGTCATTAGGAGTTTGGAAGGAGCTGAGGGGGTTTGAGGAGTGGAAGAGTGGGAGTGGGGCAGGAAGCCTGGGGATGAAACTCAGTGGTAGAGCACTGGACTTGCTAGCATAAAGCCCTAGGCTCTATGCCCAGCACTGAGAGAAAAGAAAGTTTACTTTTCCCTTTTTATCTGTTTCTTCTCTGCCAAGAACAGCGAGCTTTTGCAACATGTTCCCACCACCAAGTGCATGGGGCCAAGCAACCAAGGACAGAACCTTCTAAAACCATGAGCCAAAATAAACCTTTCTTGGGGGAATGGAGCCTGATAGAGGCCAGGTGTAAGCAAAGACAAAGGAATTACCTTACACCAAATGGGAAGGCTTTAAAGCGATCTGGGCAAGCAAGTCACATAAAAGATTGCCACTTAAATTAAGGATATCATTCAGACTGCAACACAGTACCAGAGAAAGGCAGGACTTTGTGCAGAAGACTGTGAGAAAGCTGTTACACATGGCACTTTTGAAGTGAGGGCTGCTTTATCTTAGACTGGAAATGTGCCAGCAGAGAAGGGATGGGAGACATATTAAAGATGAATTTTATGTTCAGGATGGAGCCAGTGAAGAAAAAGACATATGAAAAATGTGACTCTTGGTGTCTAAAGGGAAGAAGTGATTTGCTGAAATGAGACAACCACAGAGGACTCTCTGAGGGACCTGAACATTAGGTGTTGGGCTGACTACGTACGTGTAAGACTGAGGAGCATAGGAGGCACACCCACCTGTGACCCAGCACCTGGGAAGGCTGAGGCAGGATGACTGCCTCACTTCAAGTTTGTGGCCAGCCAGTACTACCCAGCCAAAACTTAACTGAAAAAATAAGACTAAGAAGTCTGTGAAAATCAGAAAGGCTCGGAAAGCTGACACTGGTAGTCTGGCAGAGAATAATCTCAAAGAGACCAGTGTAAAATGCAAGAAAACTGGGAAAGAACAAAGAAGAGTGTCACAGGTAGCCAGAGTGCTGCAGGGCGGCCAAGTAAGCCAAGATGTCAAGGATGACTTTCTGGTCAGGATGGCTGGGAAAGAGGAAATGATGACAAGAAAAGGCATTTCTCTATGTGAGATCATAAACCCTTTTTTACAATACAGGCCAAGATGCTTTAATTTTTCTAAAGGAGATTTTGAAGCCATGTGTTATAGGCCTTACGAGGGATCCCAGCAGCTGGGAGTGAGGCTGAGGCACAAGAATTATCAAGAGGTTAGTCTGTGCCATGTAAGGAGAACATGCCTCAAAAAAAACAAAAACAAAAGACAAGCAAGTACATATTTTGTGTATGCTATCCAGCCTTGACAGTGACAATCAAACTCAAAACAAGGCTCTGACTGCAGCTCCTAACCAGGTCTTTTCAGTTCCATGTTTTAAGTTTAAATATCTAAACAAGAAATCGCATCTATTCTTTGCTATTAAAGCGAATTTTTAAGGTCCTATCTCACATAGATAAAAGGAAAGGTATAAAGATGTAAGCCTATAAAAAGCAGGCCATGAAAAGACAACAGCAACACAAATCTAGAAGCCAGAAGCAGACGGCTGAGTGACAAATGGCTTCGCAAACAGTAAAAACAATCAGATTTGGCAAACAGTACACAAAGCCAAGAACAAACCCCATTTAAACTTTGCAGAGCACCAAAGGCCCAGGAACTGGCAACACCACAGTCACTGTGGGGACCGAGGCTCTGCAGAAGGCAGGTTTAACCAACTTAGTCCTGCTCCTCACTCAAGGCCAGCCAGCAGAAGGCAAGAGGAGAGAATGGAACATAGCTAAATGAAGACATGTTCCGAGGACCCAAGACTCCCAAGACTTCTCATTTCATGCTTTACTTCCTTTCACCCTCCCGGGAGCCTTTGTGGACAAGCCTTTATGTCAAGGCACCAATCAGAAGAGCCTTCTTACAAGGAGCTAATCAATAAAGGGAAGTACAAACACATCAAGACCCTAAGTCAAATAGCCCAGGCAAGTTACCATCCAGTGAGGCCGATGACTGACAAGCTTTATTAAGAATCTGTAACCTATATTTCCATCACTTACTCTCATACACAACTGCCAACTACTTAAAGAAAGGGAATAAAACATGAAAGATAAGGACCAAGGCAAAACAAAAAAACAAAAAACCGAAACCTGGAAAAAGACTGTGTTGACACATACTATATAATCTCAACAGAGGCTGGGGCTGGAGAATGGCAAGTTCAAGGCCAGCCTGGACTACACAGAGAAGCCCTGTCTCATAGAACAAATCAACACGTGTTCACAGAGCTAAGAGACAGCACTGTTATACTAAGCTGGAGCAATACACAGCTAAAAAGAAGCAAAGAACAACAAAAAAGCTCTTAGAAATTAAATGTAAGAAAAATTCAATAGAAATAGAGCAAAGAGAAAGAGACGGAAGCCAAGGAAATCAGAAGACCTTTCAGGGAAGCCCATTATGCAACTATGTTTAAAAAGCAGACGTACTGGATGTTTGGGATGTAGCTCACTGGCAGAGCCTTTGCCAAGTCTATGCAAGGCCCTGGGTTCAAATTCAACATCCCAAACTTTCCAGGCTGAGATAGCACACACCAAAAACTCATGAATAAAAGCAGAATCCATCCTCCCACACCACACACACATACAATCAGCGTAAAATTTAAACACTGAAAGCAAACTTTAAAAGCTTTCATAGATTATTAAAATGAGGAGAAAGGGAGAAGAATGAAAGAGAAGAAAAACAAAGGCAGGTCACATATGGCGTAAGAAACCAAAATGGCTACAGAATTCTCAAAAGCAATATGAAAACTAGAAAGCGCTGTCAATAAGGTTATAAGAGAACACAATTTTTACAACCCAGTATCCTTTACCTAATCAAAGAATCACCTGAGTGTAAAGGGAAGCTGACACCACTTAAAAATAGCAAGTAAATCAAGAATGAAGTGAACACTGGATGTGGAAAATGAAGATATACCACTGCAGAAAATGAACAGGGGAATCCAAGAGCAACAGATGAGAAGCAAGCCTAGGTAGCAGTTAGAATAGAGGCCAAAGGGATATTATACTTCCCCAGAGAAAGGTCAAAAAACACCCCAAGGTTGATGCCGAGAGGTGTTGATATGGAGAATTAGTGATAAATGGAGAGGAGACTAAATGTAGGACGCGGTGGGGACAATAAACTCCAGCCACCTGAACCCAAGTAAAATTCCATACTAAGAAGAGCCCCAGTGAAATGTTCTAATTAGCTCTCTAGTCCTCTTTCACTGAAGTGCAAGCACACAGGCAAGAAATCATCAGAGAGCTGAGGACCAAAACACACACAACTTGGAGACCAGGAGGCAACCTGAAGAAAAGAGACTGTGCTGATTAAAGGGATTCTGAGAGCGGGACCCATCCCTTCCTTATACCAAATAGCTGGGGCTGGGGGAAGAGCAAGGCAGACACAGGACATTGTACTGTGGATAGAAAAGAAATAACCTCTCACCAGGCTTATGAATATTCAAGAGGGATATGACAATTGGGAGAAAGGAGTACTGGAACAAGGGGCCACAACCTGGATGATCCATTCTATCCAAGACATTTAAAACACAAAGTAAGAATTGTGTTATTTAATAAACTCTTAGGGGCACAATGAGTTAAGTTCTGAGCAGCTTCTAAAAATCACTTAATTTACAGAACAATTCTGTGAGAAAATGCTATTGCCTTCACTGCTTTCAAATGAGGAAACGAGGCATAGGCAAATTAAACACCCAAAGTCACATGAAAGGAGCAGAGGACAGAGAAAAGACAATGCTAGGCAATCTGGCTCCTAAGCCACCCCCGACCATCACACACAGTTACCTGCCCAGTAAGCAAGTCAGGCTTATCAAAGAGGAATCATCTCCAAGAAATTAAAGGGATTCTAGAAAGGAAACCCAGGAAAGAGGGAGGCAGGAAGTATAGACCTTGATTCTTTTAAATTGCTCATATAAAAAATAAATACTTTAGGTCAGGTGTGATGGTACAGGCCTCTAATGTCGCAGCACTAGGGAGGCAGAAGCAGGCTGCTCTCTGTGAGTTCAAGGCCAGCCAGGGCTACAGGGTCAAGGCAAAAACTTTGAAAGATAGTCAGCATTTTACATTATTTTAACTGATACACCCTACCATTTTCAGTGGATAAGTAAAACAAGTATTGTTCCTTTTTTTTTTTGGTAAGAAAACATTGTTTGCAAGCTGGGGAGACAGCTCAATCTCCATCTTCCGAGATGGGAAGTGCTTGCTCCATAGCCTGTGAACCTGATTTGACTCCCAAAACCCGCATAAAAGCTGGGTGCAGAGGCAGAGGCTTGTAATCTCAGCACTGGGGAAGTGTAGACATGTGTATCCCGGAAGTTCAGTGGCGAGCGAGCCTGGCCAACAGTGAGCTCCGATTCAGTGACAGACCCTATCTCAAAAAATAAGGTGGACACAATTGAGGAAGACACTTGAAGTTGACCTCTGACTTCCATAATCACATGGACACATGCAACACAAAATTAAACAGGGAAAAAAACCCCACTCATTCCTGTATAATACTTGAGGATTTACTAAAACAGACACTATTTAGAAGGCTTACAGCATTCACCTTAAGGAGCAGGAAGCTGGCAAAGTCATATTGCTCATTTCATTACATAAATTATAGCACTTGCATTTCTAAGGGTGTGGTTAAGATGACAGACAGTATGAACTGTGTCTTGATAAGAACAGATAGAAATAAGATCTGCTCACTAAGCTTGTTTAAAAAAAAATTTTTTTTTTGTTCCTGCCCTTGTGGGAAAGACTGGTAAACATAATTACCACCCAATATGCAGTAGTTAAATAGAGAAAGTAAAATTTGCTAAGGAAACAGCCCCTGGGGAAGAACAATCTTTCAGAGGGACCATCTGAGCTTTGCGTAGAAACAAGAGAATAGAATTTCACATAATGCTGTACTAATAAGCAGAGAACATTATACTGAAACAACTGTATCTTCCCGTTCCTGTAAAGGTTAAGTTCACATAAAGGCTAAGATCGATATCTTCATAATAAAATGATCTTTAAAAAAAATAAGCCACATAATCGTAATACCTCGGTCCATATATGCAGTGTTTATAGTCTCCAAGTTTTACAGTTGGTAAGTGGACAACTGAAAGCACTTTCCACGTGTCCAAGCATTTACATCTAAAGAGCTAGAGTATTATCTCAATATATATTCAAGGAGTTTCTTCTGTCGCCAAACATTTTTATGCTAACACACTTCCTGGGTCATAAAATGAAATGATGGCATAACCCCTTCTTCAGATCAATGGCAACAACGCCTGGAAGACCCAAGCAACAGAGGCTGGGATGAAGAAAGGTAAGCAGGGGTTCTTGCGGCTCATTCACTTTTTCTCTGGTATTTCCGGATCTTCTCCCAAGGGCACATTTAAATGATTATTTTAAAACCAAACTACATTGAGATAAAAACAATCTGCAATAAAACACCATTAAAATGGACCTCCCTGGTTGGTCCTACATGTGCCTTACCAGGAGACCTTAGAGAACCTGAAAGAGGCCTGGCAAACAGTGTGTCCAGCCTTGGGTGACTCCACTTTGATGTCAACCAACCCAAGTTTGTAAGCAGCTAAAGTTCAAACACAGTCTGAGGACTTATGTTAGCTACTGCAGACAAATACCTAACTCTACATCTATCTCAGTTACTATCTATCTATATGGAAAATGGCTCTGCAGTATCTCAAACTGGGACTCTATCTACAGATAAAAGCTAATGTCCAGTATCCTCAGACTTAACTGTGTGGGCAGTAGGTCTTTGGAAGGCCTGCCACCCGCCCTACTAACAGGAGGAAAACAAAGAAAGTCCTTCCAGGAGTCCACAAACAGTAATTAAGAAAACCTTCCCAGGTTTGTGATCAGTGTGCGGTTTCATTTCTCGCTGTCGCCTGTCTTTCACTTCTCTTAAGTTACCATCTATATAATACACTTATTTTAACAGGAACTTCACTCAGTTCACAGCCTTTTGATTTAGGAAACAAAAAATTAGAGTAAATAATTCCTTAAATTAAAATTATAGGTGAGGATCAGAATGATAAAGATAAAATTAAAGGCTGAACAATAATTATAATTGGACTATTACAGAAACTACCTCTTAGAACTCTACCTTGTGAAGTAGTTTTGTGCAAAGAACTACATTTAGTAACGAAATTTAAGTATATAACTATTTTTTTAAAACCCAAAAAACTGAAAAAGTATTTTCACCTGTTTCAATTATCATAACCTTTATATCTTTTAAATGACTTAGAAAAAAAATCATGAAAACTTCACTGAAACATTTGGCCTTTTCTCAATAAAATTCTTTTGCAACATTCTCATTTTTTCCAAAATAAACTCACAAATACACATACAGAATATAAATGCTTCAACTGGAATGGCAAAAGTTCAATGTCAAAAATCTCCAATAAATGCTAAAATAATTAACTAGCTTAAATGTTTTTTCAAAACTTCACAGTGAAAATGAAGTCTTTTTACAACTACTGTACTTCTGATCACTGTAAACACTGGCAAACTTGCAAAAAGAACATTTTTTTTAAGAAAGAAAATTAACTAATCTTAAAGCAATGCAGAAACAGTTCACAGATTTTCTGGCAGTCTGATTCACTAAATGTGATTACCATATTATTTTCAATATAACTGAAAACAAAACACTGGCTTAATACTGACTGACTTTTAGACTTTTTGTATTTTGGTGAGAGAAGAAACAGGTGGGAGAGATTAGCCTGTATAAAATCAGCCGGCCTTTAAGACTGGCTTGTCTTTAAAATGGCTACCACTTTCATCTACTCTCAAAAGAAAAAAATGTACATTACTTACTACCAAGGATAAATCTAGGTATTCTGCCCTTGAAAAATACACTTTAAGACTCATATTCCCCTTCTGTTCAGATAAAGTGACCATTAAATTAAGTTTACAAAAGCTGGTTGTTAGCAGTTATGAGGGCAACCTATGTCACCCAGATTAGGTCATCTTTCCCACAGTGCCTCAGGAGGACAAGCAGGTAACATTATCTTTCACCGCCTGAGATCAAACATGCTGGGACAGAAAAAGGCTGTATGGCAGGAACGTGGGAACACCTCCCCCACAAGTGATCATACAGATCTTAGTAGCTCAAAAGAATAGCTTAACTATTTCATGGGGCAACAAAATGTAAGCTGCTTTCCATAAGTAATCTCCTCAAAAGCTCTTTATAAATAATAAAATCTACCTGGAAGCCCCAAGCCTATTTGTGATATATACACGTACACTTTAAAACTATCGTGAACATTGTTTTCATGGCCTATTCTACTTCCCACCCTCTCAGATCACTCTGTAACACTCTTACTCAGGAAAACTTACCATGAATCTGCACTTTTCACATGCAAACGAAAAGGTATAATGCTTTAGACTGACTCCACCCACACATGGTGCTACTAAAGAGATTAATTTTGAACCGTTGGATGTCTGCAGTCACATCATCTTACCTCTCGTCCTCGCCATCCACCAGGGGTGTTGTCAGCGGTAGCACCTTCAACGGGAAGAGAGAAGCAGAGGCTGCTAGGCTGCTGCTCCCATCTGAGACGGCTGACATCCCCCCACCGTCATCACTGATAGTCTGAGGTAAGCCGACTAAGGAGGGCTCCGCTGGACGCCTGGCATCTTCCATTTGGCTTCCAATGGCCTGAGCTAACGATTGTGTAGAGAACTGAGTAGAACTTACTGGTATCTGTTGTGCCAAAGGCAAATTTACGTTAGTGGCTATCAAGGGAGATTGGCTAACACTCTGAACCAAATTGCCATTTTGGGTGGCTGGGGGTTGTGCTATATTCTGTGGTGGAACTAAGTTTGTTGGGGCAGAAGGCATTCCAGAAGGACCAGCTGAACTAACCTGATTTGTAACAGAAATACTACTAGCAGAGGGCAAAGGACTACCTGCAGGTAACTGCTGGGAAACAACTCCTTGAGCCACTGTTTCTACTCCCTGTGGCGGGGGAGGCACAGTTAACAAGGTACTCTGGGGCGCAATAACCAATTGCTGAGGAAGGCTTGAAGCACTGGTTTGAACTCCCTGATGAATGATCCCAGTTGGAGCAGGTAGAACTACTTGGGAAGACGGAGGAGCACCTTGCTGAATAACTGAAGGTGTAACTTGGGTAGGGGGCTGCTGTACTGCAGTGGGCATGTTTGTTTGTTGACCAATATTTGCAATCTGACCGCCAGTTGGTACAGTAGACACTGCTATTTGAGCCTGGCCAACTGGCTGCCCGGACACCCCTGCAGGTTGGGCCTGTACTGGTGCGGGCTGTGCTGGCAGCTGGATCCCCTGTGGCTGAGCCACAGGAATCACTGATGTTCCTGACACCATGCCTGCGGAACTTGACTGTCCAGAGGACATCGCTGCTTGAAGAACTGGCTGTTGCTGGACGTACTCTGAAGTAGGATTTTGAGTCACTGGCTGGCCGAGGCCTGGGGCTATCTGCGTCGAGACCATTGGTTGCTGCTGCCCATATTGTAACTGCTGGGGTGGCGCCCCTGGAAGAGGAGTTTGGGCTGGAGGAGCTGTCTGAGAATACACCAGTTGGGGTTGGGCCAAACTGGAAATGGAAGGCTGTTGACTTACAGCTGATGTTACACCAACCACGCTTACAGGTGAAGGCTGGATACCAGTTGCTGCACTCATAGCGGCTGGCAGAGGTACAGGCTGAAGACCTTGCTTCTGCTGAAAGCTCAACTCTTGAGGCTGTAATTGTACCTGTGACATCTGCAACTGAGGAATACTCTGTGGCACGCTAACTGCTGCAATACTCTGCGGACCAGGGCTACTGAACTCAATCTGCTGGAGGGCCACGCCTTGAAGACCTGGTGGCGCTGGTGGCGGTGGCACCACAGGCTGCTGCACCCCCACAATGGGGGTGCCCATCTCTCCACTCCCCACGCTCTCTGTGTAGTGACTCAGAGTGCTGACACTACTGCTCACTGAGCTCCCGCTAGTGCTCTCCCTCTCCGAGGACACTTCCGTGGGGGCTTGTCTCACAGTCTCCACCACTTTGTTTATGGCCACGCCTTCCGTAGCGGGCGCGGCATTCTCTTTTTCATAGAACTCAGTGCAGGTCCATCTACCTTTCTTAAAGGGTTCAGAAGTAGAGTCTAACTTCACAACTCTGAACCGTGATGTGTTAACTGGCGGCGGTGGCGGCTGCTGACTTGAAACCACTCCCACAGTGATACCTGCAGCTGCATTAAGGACACTGTTAGCGATAGAAGAGGAGGAAGCAGTACCACTGCCCATGCCACTCAAGACATTCACAGTGACACCACTGCTAACTCCAGGCCCGACACTTACACTAGCAGCATTAGGAATATTGCCTGTGCTCATATTAGCATTACCGAGCATGCTGCTGCTTGTCACACTGGGACTGAAACTACCTACAGTAGCAATGTTAACATTATTGGTTGCATTCGTGCCAGTAACAGAATTTATACCTATGCTGCCTCCCGTAGCACTTGGGGGACGGATGTTAGTCATCCCTGATGCAGGTAGGCCACCAGATGATACAGCAGAAGTAGGGGCAACCGGTGCACCACCATCAGAACTTCCAGTGGTAGAGAGTTTTCTGGACACTGGGCTCGAGGGTGGCCCTCCAGGAATGGACGCACTGACCACAGCAGCATGGGACGAGTGGTGGTGTCCATGGTGAAGGTGGTGCCCGTGAGGGATGTGATGGTGGTGATGGAGGTGGTGTGGATGGGCATTCCCATTGATCACAACGTTCTGTTGTGGAAGGTGAGGCAAATGAGGCTGAGGAAGGTGGGGCTGGTTGGGAGAGACTGCCCCAGGTGTCTCAGCCTCCTGGAAGTTATTCAGCGTCTCTTCTGAGGAGCTGCGTTCAGGCTCACCCAAGTCAGTGGCCCTGGAAAGGGAGACATCAAGGATCTCGGAAGAAGAGAGATCTTCTGTGTGCGACTCATCCAGATCGTCGTAGCTCTCGGTGTCCTCTGCTATGCTGTTGTTAGAGCTGATGCTGGCAGAGATCTGAGCCGGAGTAACGCTAGTTATCTGGAAGCCACTTTTCTTTTTCATCTGAGTTCCTCCAGGCGCAAGAGGCTGTGCCTGCAGCTGAGCCTGCGAGAGGAGGTTCAGGCTTTGTGGAGGCGGAGGCTGTGGTCCCTGCGTGGAAGATGCCGCAGGAGGCGGCGGCTGGAGCATCGAAGGAGGAAAATCCTCAGAAGATGGAGCAGTACCACTGACGCCGGTACCTGCTGCATTGAGAGCAGAGGCGCTGCCACCACCGCTGCCCCTTTGAGGGAACACTGCCGGGTGCGCCATCTTCCTAGCACTAATGTCTGCAGCAGCCGCCGCCGCGGCGGTAGACTCCGGTGGCTGGTGCATTGTGCTGGGTACTGGGGGGCGGAGGAGGCGAGTGCAATTTCCCTCTGCACCGTAATCTTTGTATGGAGAAGCCGGAGAGGCGAAAAGGACCTGAAGCTCCGCCCGGCGCGATTCCTCCTCCTCCTCTGCCGAAGGCTCCGGCTGCTCCTTCCTTCGAGGGCTATCTTCGGGAAGGGAGGATGAACCGGGTGAACCAGGTGGCTGGGGAACCGATGGAGGACCCCCTTCAGGCCTTCGCCATTCACTTTCCCCACTAGTCACACACCCCCCTTTATATTCCGCTTCACGTGGGGTGCGGGGCGGGAGGGAGAGGAGCCCAGGAGGGGGCGGGGGAGGCGAGGAGAAGGGAGAAATGCCCACCTTCTTTGGCCAACTCCGGAGCCAGCTTAGCCCTCTCTTCCCGCGGCGGCGGCCGCTGCAAAGCCCCGCCGGTCGCCTTGCACCGAGGCAGCGCGGAGCGAGCGGTCGCCAGGCCCCTCGCCACCCCCGGCGCCGAGCCCCGAGCTCAGCGTCGCACCAACCTCCCCTGCCGGCGCGGCCGGCCCCGCTCGGGCCTCCCCCCGCGGCCCGCGGCCCCTCTCAAACCCCCTGGGCTCGCGACGGCTGCTCCGAGAGAAAAGGCTGACCGCGGCTGTGGTCCGGGCGGCGCGGCTGAGAGCGGGGCGGTGGCGGCGGCGGGGCGCCCGGTACGGTGAGCCCAGCAACGAGGCGCGGGCGGGCGCGCAGAGACGCCGGGTCCTCGCGGAGGGCGGCCGGGGCGCGGTGACGGCGGCGGCAGCAGCGGGAGCCCAGGGACCGCTCCATCACTGGCAGCCATGGAGCCCGGGCATTTTCCTCCCTCGGGGCAGGCGCTCGGCTCGGCGGCACAGGTCCTCGGGGGAGGAAGGGCGCCGGCGCCCGGGCTGCTCCGGCGGGCGGCGGGACGTGCGCGGGAGCGGAGGGGCGAGCTCGCGTCCTCTTCTCAGCCCGCCGGCTGGCTCGGCACCGCGCTGCTCCCGCGACCGGGAGGGAGGGACGGAGGGAGGGAGAGGGCCGCGGGCGGCGGCGGCGGCCAGACGGGGCTGGTGCAGCGACTGCAGCCGACGCCGTTCAAAGAAATGAGAGGAGGGGTTGGTCGGTGGCGGCGCGGGGCGGGGGAGTGGGAGGGCGTCGGGCGAGGAGAGGGCTGTGGTTGTTACTAGTGCCGTCCTCGGGCAGCTCCGTACTCCCTGGTCTCTCGCGGCATCAAGAGAGGAGGGACCAGCGCCCCAGCGCGAGAGGCGGAGGGTCCAGCGCCGACCGCGGAGAAGGAGGAGGAGAAGGCGGCGGGGGGAGGGGTCCTGGAGGAGAGGAGGGAAGATGGCGTCTGCGCGTGCGCGCCGGCGCTGCAGCCATAAAGCCCGGCCTGACTCGGGGAGGCGGCCTGTCTTCGGCCTCGGCCGAGCCCTCGGCTCCGTCTCCACGGAAATTGCCGAAGGCCGGCGGAGCCGCCGACGCCTGAGGGCGCTGGGGGTGGGGGCGGGGCGCCGGGTCGCGCGAGCGAATCCGGGTCGCGTGGAGAATCTGGGAGGGGGGGAGGGGGGGAGGCGGGGGACGCGCGGACGCGCGCGCACGCGCAGGCTGGGCGTGTCCGCCGCTGGCTCCCACGCGGATCCCGGCGAGGCCGGTGAGGAGCTAGCGCTAGGTCTCGGGCGTGCGCGCCCCGGGGCGGTGTCCGTCCCCCACCCCCACCTCCCCGGCCTGCGGAATGGGTAATGAGGCTTTTCTCCTCCGCGACAGCATCACGAGTTTGCAGTTCCCAGGAGCCCTCCGCCGCTGCCACGACATGAGTCAGGCTTTCTTCCTCGGCGCGTGGCGGAGCCCTCCTCCTCCTCCTCCTCCAAGCCGCACCTGGGCTCCCCCTCAACCAGTACCGCCCTCGCCCTTTCCGGGGATGCCCACGCTGCTGCTCCGCCCGAGTCTGGTGTGTCCGCCCCCCCCTCCGCCCCCAGCACACACACGCCAGTGGTACCTTTTGTGCAGAGCGGTGGTGGCTGCCACGCGGTCCCTCGCCCTTCGACGGGCCGGGGCGAGGCTGCTGCGAGCAGAAGGCACAGCTGCTTGCCGGGAATCTCCCAAGCCCCTTCAGGGGAAGGCTCTTTCAAAAGGGAGTGGTGCTTGCTGTCTCCTTACCTAGGGGGAAGAAGCAAGCCGGCCCGGCCAGCTAACTAACCCAACAGGTGGAGCTTCCCTCCAGCCATTCATTTGTCTTTGTGTCCATACTGTGGCCCCTGTAGAGGTAAAAGGCGAGGGCTTGGTTTTATCGGAATTTAAAGGAATTTAGTGAAGAATGCCTTTTAGGGCTAGAAAAGCAAAAGGGATAGCTAAAAATTCCTTTGTTTAAGAAATTTAATTTAACTAAAACTAAATTTCATGGATGTAAAGTGGATAGGTTTGCTTGGAGGCAATTTTCTGTTAGCTGCCTCCCAAGTATTACATGTCAAAACCCCTCTAAGCATTGCTTTGCTTCTAACCAAGAATGTAAATCTTACCTGGGACTTTTTTTAGGCAGAGGTGAAAAGGGTTGTTTGAGAGCGGTTTGTCTCTGTTCTCGTTTAGGTTTAGAGGATACAAATTATTCAGAAGATAGATCCATGACTCGGGAAATCAATCAAATTTCTGGAGGTTAAAACCAAACAAACAAAAACCTATGTTATCTTCGGTTGTGTTTGAGCTTGCCGCCCTCATTCTATACATCAGAAGTTTGAGTGTCACCTATCTCAAATAGAATAGAAATGTCTCATTGACATCCTTTATCTGGCCTGTACCAAACTCTGCTATATGGCACTTTATTTCATATATGTCTCCCACCTCAAAGAAAAAAAGTAAGATTTACATTATTTTGATTTTTTTTTGGTGTCTGAAGCACAATATTTTAATTATGCAAAAATGTTCACATATGAAATTTTATGTGGTTGTTTTGACTTTGATTATAGAGAGGATTCTATTCCACAATAGTTCGACTTGAGCAGTTATTTACTGATAGTCTCCAAGTATGTAACAGGATGATAGGAGTGCTACAGAGATGGCTCAGAGGTTGAGAGTGAGTGCTGCTCTTGCAGTGGAGCCTTGGTGAGTTAGTAAACAAAACACCCAGAGGAAGGTGGTCCCAGCAGGTTTGGGAACTCGGTGACATCTCCACGGACCTATGTGGCCAAGCCAAACTTTTAAACCAAGTAGTGTAGTTCAGAGTAACACTGTCATTGTTTTCCCTTCTGAGGAGACTGGAGTTCCTTTTATGGACAGATGATTTTTTTTTTTTTTAATGAGACAGGGTCTCATTATGAAGTCAAGGGTAACCTTAAACTCACTGTACCCTTTCCTTAGTTTCCTGAGTGCTGTCATTAAAAGCATTCACCAGCATGCCTACTCAATAATATAAAAGGTTCCGTGCTAGGTACAAAGTGTGTGCTCACAAATTCTGAAAAATAGCCTAGTGTGGTTGAACACACCTTTAATCCCATCACTTGGGAGGAGGCAGATGCAGGCGGATCTCTGAGAGTTCAAGGCCAGCCTGGTCTACAAAGCAAGTCCAGGACAGCCAGGGCTACACAGAGAAACCCTGTCTCAAGGGGAAAAAAAATTCTGAAATAAGTCAATTTGAAAAAAAACAAAACTGCTCTGTGTCTTACAGTTAATATACAAGTGCCTTTATTTTCAGATTTTGAGGCATTTTAACAAAAATATTTTACTTTCACTGGGTATGGTGGCATAACTTGTAACCCCAGCACTGAAGAGGTAGAGTCAGGGGGACCTTGAGTTCCAGGGTAGCCTGGGCTACATAGGGAGACAGTGTCTCAAAAATAAAAAAATCTCCTGTAGTGCACTATTTGGAAGTCACCTGTGTCCATGGACATAACCCCCAGCAGCTTTTGTTGCAAGTGACTCACCAGTTTCTGAATTGCATATTGGACATGCTTTTTCAGCAGTTTTGTTTGTTTGTTTGTTTTTTAAATAGAAAATAGAAGCTGCCCTAATGGATTGAAACTGCAAGCAGATGTAGACTGACAGATGTCTCTTTGGACTGAAGTGAGAAAGAGAATGTCCCTGATACCTCAAAATGTTGCCTAAAGTCAGAGTTTTAAATGGCAAATGGCAGTCTGTCACCCCCTAGCCAACATCAAGTCTACTATTATTTTGATGGTATAGCTAAAAAGTAAAATACAGTACATGAAAGCCTGGAAGGAGGGGGCCTTACCAGATGCACATGCTCTATCTGATACCCCAGAGCAGGCTGGGTTTTGATTGGCTAGGGTAGGGGAATTCCTTTCAAAAGAAAGGTTTAAAAATAAATAAATACGTTTAGCTAGGCACCTTTTTTCCCAGCACTCTGGAGGCAGGGTGAATCTCTGAGTTCAAGCCATCCTGATCTACATAATGAATCCCATCCCAGCCAAGTCTATGTAGTGAGACCTTGTTATTCCAATTTCTGTTACACACCTATGAAATAACGTGGGGAAAAGAATGTTTTAAATCAAGAGCAGAGGTGGTATCTCGTGCATATAATCCCAGCACTCAGGAGACCCAGGCAGGAGGGCCAGGTTTGTGGGCAGGTTGGACTACATAGTGAATTCCACAACAGCCTGGGCTATAGTGTTAGATGCCCCCAAAATACTACTTGGGTTTTTTTTTTTTTAAGTCTTTAATCATGGATGAGGGTGCAGCTTCATGGTAGAGCACTTCTTTACCATATAGAAAGCCCTGGATTTAGTGCCCAGCACCACAGGTATAAAGATTAAAAACAAAGACTTTAATCAAATAGCCCTCCAGATCTCCCTAATAGTAACTCATGCTTAATGCTCACTATAACTACACCATTGTTCTATGTGCTAAGGGTTTTAGCTCACTTAATCCCCACCACTGTATAAGTATAGGATCTGTAATGGTCCCCATCTGACAAATGAGGAAAGTGGGGTTCAGGGAAGTTGTGGTCTTTCAGCTTGGCTAGTAGCCAGGCCAGGATGCAAACCCTGGCAGTCTACCACACTGCCATACACATAATTCAGGCTCCTGTCAACCCAAGCACCCAAGTTAAATTCCTACTATAGACATATGCTTGAATCTTCCTAACTGGACACCTCCAAAGAATCTGTAAGTACTGGTTTGTCCTTGTGCAGAGACATTTCAGGAATGGTTGTTTACTGTAGTAACCTGCTATGGCCACACAGGACTTGGGCATAAGAGAGCAGAACAACATTTTGGTTAAGTTGGATGATCCTTTACTGATCAAAAGAGGTGCCAAATGCTTGGAAGAAAGGTGCTAACCATAAAAAAGTAAGACCTATTATCTGTATAGGACAACATAAACAGTTTCCCATTTGAGCAACTAGTATTCCGACACTCATAAGAGACTGTAGAAGAAACCATAGGCTTCTCTTCCTAATATGTTCTTTTAAAGGACCCATTTACATCTGTGCATCTTTTTGATTATAAAAAGAAACACATGTACTTGCTTATATCTTGATGCTAATAATACTCAGCCCACTATGAACAAAAAATGGGCCCAAGCACCACAAATAATCCAAAGCAACCATTACAATAATCATCTTCCCAAACACTAAAGTTCATCATCAGTCTCGGCTCGCAAGAATATAGGCGTTGCTGGGCATAGTGGTACATGCCTTTAATCCCAGCACTTGGAAGGCAGAGGCAGGTAGCCTGGTCTACACAGTGAGTTCCAGAACAATCAGAGACCCTGTCTCCAAAAAGGGGTGGAGGAGGAAGAGGAAGAAGAAGGAAGTTGTATTTCTTAGTAATTACCTTTTGCTCACTCATCTCCTCTGCTCGAACAACTTTCAGAGGAAGAAAAATGGTAAGATGGTTTTTAGTAACATACTTAAATTAAAATTTCCATTTAATTTTGTTGTAGAAGAAAAACAAAATCAGTAGTCTTAAGGACGAGTAGGTTGTTGTTGTTTTTATTTATTTAAATGCCATTAAAAATAAAAGGAAGTCTTAAACCAAACATAGTGGCTCACACCTCTAGGCCTGATATTCTGGAGCCTAATGCGGGAGTTATCACTGAGAGTTTGGGAGCTAGCTACAAAATTCCAGGCCAGCCATGGTGACAGAACAAAGTCATGTCTCAAAAACAAAAACAGGGTGGGCACAACAGCTAAGCAACATAGCTCAGAGGGTAAAGGCCCTTGGTATAAGCCTGAAGACTTGATCAATCTCCAGGGTTCATGTAATGGAAGGAGAGAACCAATTCTGCAAGTTGTCCTCTCTGACTTACACACACACTGTGCTGTCCCCCACCACACAAGTAAATGTGTTTTAAAATACCTTAAATATATTCAAGCTAAATTCCAGTTAAAAACATGCAATAAAATTCTGTTACCACAAACATCTAGAGATAAAATTTATTTCACATACAAGTGAAACATAGTGTTGTTCTATATGAATGATAAATTAGAATTCTTAAAGTACTTAAATTTCTGAAGAAATTGCAAGATTTTAGGAGGAAATGATCAACAAATTTTTTGTTTTGTTTTCGAGACAGGGTTTCTCTGTGTAATAGCCCTGTCTGTCCTGGACTCGATTGGAGACCAGGCTGGCCTCAATCTCACAGAGATCTGCCTGCCTCTGCCTCCTGAGTGTTGGGATTAACAGCGTGTGCCTCTATGCCCAGCTTCAACAAAATTATTATGTAGCATAAAGATACCTGTCAAGTGCAAGGAAATTAAGTGTAGGACTGACTCAGCCTCTTCACTGAGTTAAATATAAAGTTAATTGCAAAGATGGGGGCACAGCCTTCTATCAAAAACTGGAGGGGAAAATCCAGGTGCCTCTCCTCCGCCCCCCATTAGGAGTAGACAAGTCTGATACCATGTGATAATTCCAAAGCAGTGGTGTAACAGTGATGTCTTCAAAGAACTGCTTGACTCCGTAACTGAGACACAAAAGGTCAGGTTACAGTGATCTCAGTGTGAATAAGAGGTGACTCTCTATGCTGCCTCTGTTTTGATCCTAACTGATTGATAAATAAAAACAAAGTTTTGAAATACTTCTAATGCAAAACATCTTGAGAAAGGAGCTAAATATGCTTTATTCTAAAGGAATAGGATAGAAACTTAATACATGCTTGCAGAGAGCTTTTTAAGTCCCACATTATATAGTGTTGACATAATTTATCATTTGAACTTTACAACTGGGCTCTTTGGGTTTCCCTGAAAAAAACTGTGTTTGGAAATTATAGTATCAGAAAACAAGCTCATTATTAAAATTTTGATTAGGATATCTAATACTGTTGGGTTGACTTGATCTCTGTAAAATTCTTTATGTCCACCAGCTTGCTGACTACTCCTTTTTTATGTAACACCATCCAAAAAGCATTTTTGAGGAGGCAGAGTTGAGTGAAAATGGCACGTATATTGAAGTTGGGTCTATGTCTGCTGATCACCATGGAATCTGTATGTATCTTCTGGTCAGGTGAGCTTGTCACATTCACTAAGGCACTTCCTCAGTGATCTTTGTCATGACTAGTCACACCGCTCACATGATGCTCACAAGAAACAGACAAACTGCAGGTAGGTGCAGCGGTTCACTAGAAGTGTGACTTGGTGGATTGTCTAAAACACAAGCTGTTTGCTGTTCAGAACTCCCATTTTGTAGTATTTTACCTAATTAAGTTTCTGCTGTTTTCATTTTTTTCAAGTGAACTTTTTAATATCACATTTATGATCAAATCAATACAAATCACATGGGGACAGCAAGGTGGCTTAGCAGGTAAAGGCACTTTGCCACCAACCCTGATAATCTTAGTTAAGTGCCCAAAACCTGTATGATGGAATTAGACGACTGACTCCTACAAGTTATCCTCTGACTTCCATACTGCTGTGGAGGTATTTGGACATAACATACATGTACCAACACACACACATGCGCATGTGCACGCACTCATAAATGTAAAATTTAAAGGAAATACTATAAAAAACTTTCTATTATATAACTAAAGTTAGAATAAATAAACTCCCTTGCTGATTATGATAGATGAGTTATCAAAATTAAGTAGCTGTGGTGCACATGAATTTCATCCAGCACTCAGGAGGCAGAGGCAGGAGGATCTCCAAGGATGAGAGTGGCCATAGCTTAGTCTGCATAGGAGGTTCCAAGCCATGGCAAAACACTATCTCAAACACGCTACACATTGCACACAAGTGCATGACGTTTTAATATTCATTTTCCCTCTTTTGCTGTAGGTTCTTGCTTTGTGGCTCAGACTGGCCTAGCCTTCAGAGTTCTGGGATTATAGGGGCACACCCACCATGCTCAGTTACAAATTATTTGTTTAATGATAATAATTCTGTAGCCAACTATATTTTAATGAATATGTGATAATTGATTGAAATGTGACTTTCTTGCTTCCTATTCCCTTATTGTATATAATATAAAATACTTGTCAAATTCAAGAATATTCTAACAACTAAGATTCTGCCCTATAGCCTCCTGAATCTATAGAATATCCAGAGGAAGCAAATCACTGTTTCTACCCAGCTCCGCATTACTAAAATCTCAAAAGAGAGGAGCCTGCAGCCCTGTTATCAGGATTGTTCTAGTAACACATCAAATTCAGCATTTCTCTTGTAAACTACTGGAACTGAATTAGCAGCTCATGTAACACCCAACCCCTAATGTGCTTTTCAAATACTTAGAATTTAGTGGTACTCAATGTGTGGGTCCAGATAACCCTACATATCAAATATTTACATTACAACTCATAAGAGTAGCAAAATTACAGTTTTGAAGTAGCAACAAAATTAATTTGTTATTATTTTTGGCACAAGGAAATGTATAAGGGGCCACAATGTTAGGAAGATTGAGAACCACTGGCTTAGATACAGTCCTCTAGATGTTAAGTTTTTAAGATTTTGGGAGAGACAACAGTTCAGTCCCCCCTTTTCTTTCCTTCCCATTCATTGCTGAACCCACCACTCCCTTCTCCATAGTGTCCCTCACTTTACTTCCAAATTCGAAATTACAACTATTTTCATGTTGACAAAACCCCAGAACAGTAACATTTTATTTTCTGCCTTGTGCTAATTATGCCACAGCAGTCAGCTACTAATACTATTTGCCAGGCTGCTCGTTCTAGGTACCTGATGAATTGTGTTCCATGAATGTGTGTATATTACTTATATTTCATGAATTGTATTGCCATAGAAGCATGCATCTAAAAAAATAAAAATAAAAGAATGTGTATTAATTATTAAGAGGAGAACATTAAACATCTCACAAATACATGTGGACAGCAGTGACTAATTTAATCTGAACCAGATATTAGGAACTTTTTACTTTATTAGGTTATGTTCCCCCACAATAAAGTAAGTTGAATTACCCAAAAATATATAACAATTTGTGTGCTGCTACATTGGGAAGGACTAGAAGATGAAAAATATAGAATTTGATTCTCTTTAGAAAACTTAGAAATAGGACTGATAAAATGGATCCAATTTTTATGTCATTGTCTGCTGGCTGATTTGAAGTGTGTGTGTTCTTTGCTTGTTGGTTGGTTGGTTGGTTTGCTTGCTTGGTTTTTGTTACTTTTCAGAGTCAGGCTCTCCCTGGCCTCAAAACAAAAGCAATTCTGCTCCAGCCCTCTGAGTGCAACTGTACAGGCATATGCCACTAAGCCTGGCCTTGGTTCTTTAGAGGACAGAATGACCTGTGATGTGTTTTGTTTTAATATGTGCAGTAGAGACACAGAAGAGGAGCCTTTCTGATCCACTCCTAAAATCTGCACAAACTTACTGAAAACAGGACAAACAGAAAACAGCAGGAGATGAATTTGGTTCAAGTTGCACCAAAGACATTTTTCCTCTTAAAAGTGATCAGTCTTCCAAATCATTGCAAACCCACTTGTGTTGTTAATTCTTACAATCACAATAACAGATCTTTGGAAATTAGATAAGGTTAGTTTTAATGTGAAATAACAGCAGTACTGTACAAGACCCTTGATGCTGAGAACTCGTTGGCGTGTAGGTCTCCCCGGGAATGAACATTAGGTGAGAGTCTGATACAAAAGAAAAAGCCATCATAGCACCTCAGCAGATTCTGAGCTTGCCACAGGTTTGTTAGCTGTCTTAGGGTGCTGTCTCACTTTTACTCTTCACTTCTTTGTTGATGATGTAAACTTGGGGGGGGGGGACCCAAAAGGAAGATTCTGTTTGTAATGTACTAAATTTAACTCTTATAATACCAGGAAAGTACACAACACTGGCTAGGAAGCTGGGACACTGACAGCACACCGAAGCACACATAGCCAAGGCTCCTAAACGTCATGATAGCACACAGCTGTGCTGAGAATAAATGAGTATCCCTTTTATATTGGCAATCAGCAACGTTATTCCATAACAAAGCATTATTTAGATAATGAGAGAATAGTCCATAATGAGAAAGTGTGGTTTGTTTAAAAGTTACTGTAAGTTATCAGCTGTACTTTTAAAGAACTGGACTAAAGTTTTCCTCCATCCTCAACAGGCACAGAGGCCATCTGAGCTGTTCAGACATACTGCCCTGATAAGGAAAGGCCTATGGCATTGACTGGCTAGCCATGGCAGCCCAGAGCCGAGAGAACAGAGCAAATGAACACACCGAACTGCATTTTGATCCACATTTTGGAAACAGCCGTGTCCTAGTTAACTTTCTCCTGCTATGATAAAACACTGACCACAACCAAAGTGGGGGGGGGGGAGGGATTTGTTTGCCTTACATTTCTGCATCATCATCCATCCATGCTGGAATTTAGGGCAAGAACTCAATCAGAGGTCAATGAGGGGTGCTGCTTACTGGCTTGCTCTCCATGGCTTGCTCGGCCTGCTTTCTTATAGTCCTGAGGACCACCAGCCCAGGGTGGCACCACTCCCAATGGAGCAAGCCCATCAATTATCAATCAAGAAAATGCTCAGACTTGCCAAAAATCATGATGAAGGCAGTTCCTCCAGTGAGATTCTCTCTTTGAAGATCCATCTAGGTTTGTGTCAACTTATAAACTAACCAGCGAGACCACTACCATTCCCTGAGTGTGAATTTCCCATGGAAAGTTCACACCAGCCACATTGAAACTCTCAACACCAGTGGGTCCACCATCCCCATATCACATGCTGAGTGTGCACAAAAGATGTGGAATCATTACAAGTTTGGTCAAGACCAAAAGAAAAGAGTTTAGGCAAGTAATCCCATTGAGTGAGAATAGATTAATTAAATTTAATCAAATTCTGTTATATTTTAGCCCTATTTTAGGAAAATTTTATGAATATTTTTTCTACTAGTAAAGTTAACAAAGAACTGATTGCTGTTGTCCTGAGGCTACTGGGTTTCTCTGAGTAGTCCTGGCTGCCCTGGACTCTGTAGATGAGGCTGGCCTTGAACTCACAGAGATCCACCTGCCTCTGCCTCCTGAGTGCTGGGATTAAAGGTGTGTGCCACCACTCCCTGTGGCATCAAACTTTTACTAAGGATGTGACTAAATAAATGCAGCTCATTTTTAATGTGGAACACAACACTCTACTTAGTCCTACATACTTTGTTGGAGATCATTATAGAATGACTAGAGCCAGCCAGGCGTGGTGGCGCACACCTTTAATCCCAGCACTCAGAAGGCAGAGGCAGGTGGATCTCTGTGAGTTCAAGGCCAGCCTGGTCTACAGAGTGAGCCCAGGACAGCCAGGACTACACAGAGAAACCCTGTCTCGAAACACCCCCCCCAAAAAAAAAAGACTAGAACCATACTCTTCATTAGGCTGTACTGTAGGGATAAGGTTATTGTTTAATTCAAATGCTAATTTCTGTACCTCTCATACTGGTTGCAGTCTTTGTTCTGAGAAGCTCATGTATGAATGTTGTATAAACACTGCTCCCCAACTGTCCCCTGATGTGCCAGTAAAAGCAGCTTACAGTGAATCACTGATCAGGGGAGAGAATAGGGCTGGACTTTCTGCCCTACAGGGAAGGAGGTTTGAGAGGAGGAAGGAGAGGAGATTTAGCCAGAGGCAGGAGAGACAGAGGAGAGAGCCAACTGAAACAGGAAAGGCACAAAGTGCAAGTATCTCTGGGATGTAAGCTGGAAGAAAGCCAAATTAGTTTAGGTGGTGAAGCTCAGTTCTTGTGTTGTGAAGCTTGTTTAACAAATAATATAATAGAGTCTCGGTTATTTGGGTAATAGCCAGGTTAAAAGAGAAACAGAAATTAGCATAATTATATAAAGTTACACTAACACTGTGCTATGCTTATGCAACCAGCAGAAACCTAGAATAAGTTATCAACCTTAAGACAATAGGGTCAGCTGTGGACCAAGTACTATGTTTGGGAAACCAAGGAAATAACCAGAAATCTTTAATACTGCCTTGGGAATCAAGTTTAACATTATAACAGCTTAGTCAGTTGGTGGTGCATCCCTTTAATCCCAGCATTTGGGAGGCAGAGGCAGGCCTGGCCTACAAAGTGAGTCCAGGACAGCCAGGAATGAACACAGGAAAACCCTGTCTCAAAAAACCAATATATATGTTCACAACTCACTCACTTGCAGATTGACTAGAAGTCAGTGGCAGAAGGAAAAAAACTTAAGTATTTTAGCTTAAACATTCATTCCCCCATGCAGCTTCTCATGGCAATCTCAAGTTTGGCTCAGAGATTGTCCCACTAATGATATCAATAAAGTTAATGAATTATAATCCCAGTTAAGTCTACAGTGGATCATAAACTCCTTAACACTATAGACTCTCCATTTAAAACAATCATTAGCCATGGTACAGCATGTCTGTAATCTGGCATTCAGGAGCCAGAAGTAAGGGCATTGCTAGGAGTTAGAGGCCAGCCTGTGCTACATAGTGAGCACCAAACCAGGCAAGGCTCCATGGCAAGACACTGTCTCAAAATAACAAAGGAATGAATACATAAATAAATGAAGGAATTTTTGTTTCATGTTTGGCATGTGCGATTGGTGTCGCCTCTGAGATTGATTAACTACCAAACACCAAGTCCTATGATGGAAGAATGTTTGCTTAGCACAAACATATTAGTGACAATGATGAAATGAAGAAGGACAAGAAACCATAACCATACTGAAATGACCTACGATTCCATGATTAAACCAAGAAAGCAAATAGAAATATCTGAAATGATTAAGTGTCACTGAAAATGGGGACACTACAGGAAAGTGTGAAATCACAAAAAATAATGATAACCAGCTTCGTAAACACATGTTTGAGAAGTAGGTTTTACTGTTCTCACTGTATAAATGGACAGAGAAACCCCAAGGTTGAGGAACTTGACATGTGACATGAGGGACAACCTGTGGATTGGGGTTCAGCTTCTGCCTGACTCCATGGCCCATCACTGCAGTCACCACTGACAGTCTTATCTTTGTCACCCCAGCTGTAGCCTGGAGCTGCAACCCATCCCCCACCAAACACATCAGGGTGTAACTGGGAAATAAGAGATTGCTCTGACAAAGTGGGTGGGGGGGAGATGGTGGTCAGCTTCCTGCAGACATAAAATGCTTTGCTGGAGGTTCATTTTCTCTCTGTCTTTGAAAATAACCTTTGGTTACGGGAAGCACAGTTGTCTCAGCATTGGAAAGGTGTGCACAGTACTTCTTACCTCTTTCTGAATCTTCACTGACAATGATACAGGGGCTCTCTGATGCCAGAAACTACAGTGTGTATTAAAGATACTGTGTTCATGCAATGTCTGAGTATGTCTGTATATGTTTGCTCTAGGCACCATTGAGAAGCCTGGGGATTTCTTTTATTTGACAAAACTATGTTAATCTTTCTAATATGATGCAGCGTGGTACAATGACCATCCATATTAAATATTTTGTATTGCACCCTTGCTGATAACCACTTTTTTATCATTTCACAAATGTATCGAAGTAACCTCTTTGGTCTTGTATTAGTAAGGTGGGTGGTAAAAGGAATGCTGCCTGTAGCATAGTTCATAATTTCTCATTTGTGATGTCATCCCCGTGACCATGAGGATTTGAAAACTGATAACTGAGACCATCATTCTTCCATCTTCAATGTTTTTTTGTTGTTGTTGTTGTTTTTTCGGGATATTGATTTTTTTTTTCGAGACAGGGTTTCTCTGTGTATCTCCGGCTGTCCTGGACTCACTTTGTAGGCCAGGCTGGCCTTGAACTCACAGAGATCTGCTTGCTTCGCAATTACAGACAGTTATGAGCTGCCATGTGGGTGCTAGGATTTGAACCCGGGTCCTTTGGAGGAGCAGCCAGTGCTCTTAACCGCTGAGCCATCTCTCCAGCCCCATCTTCAATGTTTAAATCAGCTTTCTTCCCTATTTTGGTTTCCTGTTTGGTCTCTACAGTCATTATTTTTATAACAAGTATGTATGATGACTACAAAGAATTCTTTTAGAACACAAATGTTCACAATTTAAAGTTAAATTAAAAGAATATATATATATATATAGAGAGAGAGTGCCCAACTATGTAAGCCTTGCATTTTTATTTAGATAAAAAGTTGTACTAAACCAAAATATTGGCAAGCATCACTCTAGGTAGTAAGATTACTACAATTATTATATTAAACATATACCTAAGTATTTTTCATGTTTTCATCAAGGGTTATATATTATCTTTTGAGAGACCTGGGTCAGACCCAAAAGCCAGAAGAGAGGCCAATGGGCAATTTTGCTGAACAGCTCTTCCTGCTGCCAAGGGCTCTCTTGCTATGGAAAGGCTTTCCCTGGTTGCCCTATCTGGAGGGAACTGGTGATTGCCAGCAGCTGATGGGACCGTAGGACCTGGGACTTGGCTGTGTATGGTAAGGTGAGCAATCCAAAAATTCCTAATTTCAAAGGACTCTAATAGTCTTCTTTCTCTGGGACGAGTCTTGTACTCCCTGAGGCTATGGTGAAAAGTAGCTATTGCAGTATGGGTAGCATGGAAACTACATCTTGACCCTTCCAGCCTCTGAATGTCTCTTCTCTGTGTTGTCCATTTCACTCTTCATCTTGAAGGTCAATTCCCTGAGCTAGTTCAGATCTCTTTTGGTTTGGTTTGGTTTGGTTTTTGAGACGGGGTTTCTCTGTGTAGCCCTGGCTGTCCTGGAACTTGCTGTGTAGACCAGGCTGGCCTCGAACTCAGAGACCCACCTGCCTCCCAAGTGCTGGGATTAAAGGGATGCACCACAACACCCAGCTAAATTCAGGTGTGTTTTTTCCACCATCCCTTCACTCACCATTCCCAAGTATTAAGGACCTAATACTAATGTTCCCCCACTGGCTCATAAAAATGTCATGAGAACTGAGAACATATGTCTCCTGTTCATTTTGCCATTTAAATGTGGCTTTTTGCCATTAAATTGTGTTGCCTTTCTAGAAAGACATATGCAGGTGTGTGTGTGTGTGTGTGTGTGTGTGTGTGTGTGTGTGTATGTGTGTGCGCGTGTATGTGTGTGTGAATGTGTGTGTATGTGTATGTATGTATGTGTGTGTGAATGTGTGTGTCTGTGTGCGCATGCACGCACGCATTGCATGGCCTTTTTATCTTAACTTTCCCTCTAAACTTGTCCATTGCTCTTCATTCTGGGAAATGAGATAGAAGAAGTGAGCTCCTGTCATCTTTCCAAGGTTTATTTCATGTTTATCCCATGTGAACATAAGCAGGGATAGCTGAGGAACATGATGGATGTGACCATATTGGTCCATAAGGTAGAATCATTCAGCAAATATTAATGAGTCATTTCATAAAATGATGCTTAGAATTGCTTTTCTGGAATGGAGGCCCAAGCAATTGTAAGAAAAGTAAAGGACCTCAGGTTTTCTCACTGAAGGGAGCCCTGACACAATAACCTAAGCGGTTTTCCCTCAAGCTACATTTCCTCAACAGAAAATTTTGATGTCATTTCAGGTGGCAAATGAATACACATAAAAGATATTTCCAAGGAGCTGTTTTTATAAGAGCTAACAGCTAGGGTTCGATTCCTGTCCGTCAAGCCATGTTCTGTCCCCCGTCCAGCCTCTAGCTTCCCGAGAGCTTTTGGACCAATGGACCAAACAGCTGATTAAAGTTGAGATTATACAATTTTATCACTCTGGCATGACCTTCTCTGTCATGAAGTCTAAATGGGCCATCAGCTTCCTTTGGTACAACTTAGGACTCCACACACCAATTGTGAGTAAATAAAAATATTTCATGTCTGGGGGTGAAGGGCTAAGGGTGAAGAAACAGCCATATACTGTGGATTGGCCCTCTTTAAAGTCAACACATCTCCTATTGACACAGCACTAACAGTGGGATCACTGGTGTGTGGTTTGAAGAGAGAGCATGGAGTCAACTCTCACCACCAAAACAGGACCCAATAAAACCAGAACCGCAGGCAGAATTAGGACTGAATTCTAATTCAGCATTCTGCCTGAAATAATTTATGTACCAACATAAACTATCAAACCAACTAGCAGCATGTGGAGATGGGTCTCTCTATACAGACTGCTCCCTGCTCATACTGGGGATAGCAGATCTTCCCTTTGCAGTGAATGAAAGATCCATCAGCCATCCCATTCCACATTTTAATGCGGTGAAATCACAGGTGCTTTGCCTTTTAGACACATTTAGACAACTGATTAAATCATATTTATTGCTCAGATATATGGAGAGTCTGGCATGTTTGGTTGAGCCTTGGATATGACATCATTTAGGATTCCTGGACATACCAGATGTTGGCAGCAATCCATTCACTATGGAGATGTTTATTTGGTACGTAGACATGCCAAACTTTGGCATTTTCTTTCAAAGGAAGAGTAACAGTTTGTTGTTAGACATAAATGATGATTCTTTTTATGACCAAAAAAGTCAATAAGAAACTCAGTTTGAAAGCAGACTTTTTCCCAGTGTGAATGAGAGTCCAATTATTTTCTCATGTAAGCTTTGACATCGCTTTCTCTCTCTGGGCATTTCTGAATCTCATTTTCTGGACAGATGTCTATTGCCTTCAAGGCTTTCACAGAGAATTTAATCCTTGGCAGTGAAAAGAATCCCAAAGGGTCAAATCAGTAGGGAAGGGAGAGAGCCTAGACAAGTTGAAGGGGTTTAATTCAAACTGAAAATCCTTTTGCCGTGCCAAGGATGTATAATTATCAAAGAAACACAGTATTTATGTTGTGAAAACAGAGCAAAAGCTCTGCCTCGCAGGAAACAGATTTTCTCCTCAGAACCTAAAAATGTGGTGTAAATCTTATGTGAGTTTTGGTAAGTTTTTCTTGGTTTTTGGTTTTGTTTGTTTGTTTTTTAATTTTTCTGAGACTCTGTCTTGCTATGTAACCTAACCTGGTCAGAACTCTTGGCAATCCTCCTGCTTCAAACTCCCCAGTGCTGAGATTACAAGTTTGAACTGCCACTTACAGCAAATTCTTCTTGAAAAGGAATATTGCTCTTGTCTTTGGAAGTCCCTTGCTGCCTTATGGCATGATTATTTTTACTCCTAGAGATGTGCTGAGCTGATTGAATGCTAATTTGCATTTTGATTCAGGGTTAAGCTGGAATTGTTTGTTCTCAGTGGCTGTCTTTGGAACTGAAAATATATTCTCAATGGATCTCATCCCAAACCTTATTTTGCGTTTATCTCTAGTCACTTTCTTTCCTTAGATGTATTTTGGGTTGCCAGCAACAGTACCTGGTAGACTTAAGCAAGGACACTTATTAAGCCAATTGCAAGAAATGCAAAAGATCAAAAAGAGAAAGCTGAAGGACCAACATTGGGAAGACAGATGAGGAAGTTCACTGAGGCCTCCATACCATGAATGCCGTACCAACCACCCCACATAGAATAAATGACTCTGAAGATAGCACCTGACTGGGTTAGCTAAAGTCAGCTCCTCTTTCCTTGCCTAGATAGAGGGTAGCCACTTGAACAGCAGGCCCATCAGATGACAGCCAAATGATGCTGCTATTGAAAGAAGGTGGGCTGGGTACTGGGCAACTATAGTGAATAAATAAGAAGTAAGGGCCAATGAAATGACTCAGAGGGTAAAGTACATGCCTTGCAGACCTGGTGACCCAAGTTTGTTCCCCAAACTGAAATGAAAGTAGGAGGAGAGAACCATCTCTGCAGAGAGAGTTGTCTTCTGAGTTCTACTTGTGCGCTGGGGCACTCATGTCCACAGGTTCTCTCTCTCTTCCACTTCCTTCATGCCCTCTCCCTCTCCCTCTCTCTCTCACACACACACCCACACACCCACACACACTAATAATGATTTTTTTAAATAATAGCACAAAAACAACAACCATTGTCATTTTATCCTTTATTCTCCTCAGTTTTTGGCTGAGCCTTGAACTACCTTTGTGATCCAGGCAGACCTTGAACTTGTGATATTCTATGCATTGGTCTCCCAAGTAGCTGGGATCCTGTTCCACCAGGCCCGACTAAAGTCCTTCTGTAACAAACATTTAATGAACACCTGCTCTGTCCACCCATGCTAAACTCCCTAGGAGAGATACAGTGGGAGAAAACAGGTTTTACGTTAGAGGTCCATGTGAAACTCATGCAACATAAATATAGACATGAATTAATTAAGAAAATATTCACAGTCAAGTTGAATTCACTGGAGATATGTAGTTCATAAGTCTGACATCCAGAGCAAAGTATACACAGCTGAAGAGGATCTTATTAAAGAGGTCATAGTTCTATACTTGTATAAGGAAAAGAAGAAACATGGTTCTGCTTGGTGGACAAACTGTGTGTATGTGTGTGAGAGATGTATGTGTGCAGTCATGCATTTCACCACACACGTGTGGAAGCCAGAGAGAAGCTTTGTGGAGTAGGTTCCCCACATTTTCGTGGGTTCTGAGGATCGCACCCAAATTGCCAGGCTGCATTGTAAGCCCTTTCCCCACTGTGCCAGGTTACAAGGCTGCTAGAAAGATTTAGTTGTGTGTAGTTTCACATGGAGGATCTTTGGAAGATTGAAATAGTACATCTTAATGATTCAGGCACTATATGAATTAGTTTGTCAGTAGTATTTGATATTCAGATTCATAGTAAATTATACCACTTGGACTGATAATGCTCCCACAAGAGCCATACGACCTTTCAAGTTGTTGGTCTGGGTAGTCCAAATGACTCCCCAAATAATGTAGGTTATTACTGTTCCCCATGGTTGCCTCACAGAGGTTAAAGGTAAGTCCCAATTGCTGATGACATCACACACTTAGGACACAGGATTTAGATGATTCAAGATGGACCTAACCTGAAAGCTTCCTTTCTGCACGCTAGCTTTCATAGTACCAGAAATTATTGTGCAAGCTGCCAAGGGAGAAGAGCCAAGGATAGTCCTATCCAGCTTTGATGCCTATGGAGCACAGCAATGACCAACACGGCAGGATATCCCTAAAGGTGCAATACTGGCACTTGTGTTTTGGTGGTAACCAAAAGCTGTCTAAATTGGGCTTAAGGCTCATTCAACAGCAAGTAAATCATGCCTAGTAGTAGAAACCTACCCAAATACCTGGGGCTAGTGAGGTCATGGATCTTAAAAGAGAACTTCACCCACCACTTTACCAAACCAGTATAATTCCCACCTGCACTCTGGAACTCACCCTCATACCCACAGGTAAGTATAGCTGTCAGCCCTCAGCAGAGAAGCTTACTGTGCAGCAAAAGGAGACCATTACAGGAAACTATAGCTGGACACGTACAGCAATCAGTAGATCATGGGGAGCACAGCTCCAAGTGAATATACGTATAACACAACTCAGGAAATATCACTGAATAGGAGGGAGAAAGATTTCATGACCCAGAGGAGTAGGGAGTAGCTGTGAGACTGTTAGCTACAAACAGTTGCCTAAACAAGACCTGAACAATGACAGTGTCAATAGACAGGGTAATGCAGAAGAGAGAAAATCTCACTGGGTCCCATCCTTAGACAGAAAATTACATTAAGCAACCAATGACCGCAGAGTGATGGAGAGGTAGCCTATCCCAGGAATGAGTCTCCTAATTAATTACTCAATATAAATTGGTCACCCCTGAAGTTATATAGACACAAACCACAGACATAGACTTGACAGGTTGTATTTATGTATTTGTGCATCTCTCTCTCTCCCTCTGTGTGTGTGTGTGTGTGTGTGTGTGTGTGTGTGTGTGTGTGTGTGT
>CAJQZJ010000696.1:48472-71679 GCA_907164525.1 Lophiomys imhausi | reverse complement strand
TGTGTGTGTGTGTGTGTGTGTGTGTGTGTGTGTGTGTGTGTGTGTGTAAAACAATATAATGAAAGAAAATGTCATAAATTTGAGAAGGAGTGGGGGATGGACTCAGGGGCTGGAGGTCACCAGGTAAATGCACATACACACATGAGGATAGAACATTCATACACAAAACAAAACCTAGTTACACAGTGCTTTCAAGAAACAAAAGGTACAGATACAAAAAGGTCAGAATTGACATGACAGAAAGTAATTATCATGCAAATATTTAAAGAATCATTCTTAGGATATAAATTGTAACTGGCCAACAAAGGCAAACTGGATACAAACACATGATTTCTTTTAAGTGGAAGTACTTAAAAGACTAAGTGAAGATTGGGAACCATAAGATCAAGGCCAGCCTGCTCTACTCAGTAAATCCCTGCTTCAAAAAAAAGAGCAGCCAAAAAAAAAAATAACTATATTAAAATAAAATTCTCTTGCCTTGCTGTGAATTTGGAAGGAAAGATGAATGGCACCTCAAGAGCCAGCTCCATTAGCTCATTGCAAACTATATTTTATGGTTATTTTGTATATACTACAAGTGAATGTGCTTTATTAATGTGGCTAATATCGTCCAGGGGCTGCCTGCTGTTTAACTCTTCCATGACCACTCACATGTGGGCTTTAATGACAAAGTAACTATATGTTATATTGCCCCAAATTCCATTCTTTAATCATCATAATGTGACTTGAAAACCAAATTATCAGATTATAATTAGTTTCATTTAATTATGAATGAGTTTTGTTGAAATTTTTTGAAAAATTATTTAATAAAAATAATTTTTGTCTGAGCAAATCAACTAAAAGTAAACCATTTCTGTTTTGTGTTTTACTCTCTGTATAATGTTGTACCTACATGGATTCCATCCATTTCTTTCCCAGCATTTTCGGATAGAATACAATTTCCATCCACCTCCCTAAGGTAACAGACCTTCCTGTAAGGCTCAGGAGCATGAATCCAGGCCTGAAGAAAGGCAGACACCCTTCCAAACCCAGCTTGTCAGGGAGTGAGCTTTTTATTGTCCCTTCCACTTTCGCTGTCTGTATTCATTATTCCACATTCATCTTTCCCTTCCTGAAATCAGGGAAACAGTCTTCCCTGTTCACCTTCAGTGATACTGTGTTTAAAAGTCCAAAGCACATTGAAGAGGAGATGTTAAGCCAGAAATAAATTTTTGAGGTTTGGTAAAAGCAATTCACTAAACTACTAAAGCCAGTAGTTAGATGAGAAGAAAAACATAGAAAAAGAAAAGTAGGGAAGTATTAAATCTAATGGCTTGTTAAATGGACTGTAGTCAAGAATGGAGTCCACTGGGTATCTCTTGGTGGGAAACAGTTCAGGTCCCTGATGCTTGTTGTTCTGGGATGTCCAAATGAAGGGTCCTGTAGGCTCTACCTTGGCAGTGGGGGAGTGGAGAGTTGGTCCTGCATAGAAAGCAGTGAAGCCATTATGAACAAGGCTTGGCACTAATGTTGTGTGCATTATCCAGTACAAGACAGTGTTCTGTGTAGGCACTTGAGGTGATTTGATGAGGTGGTCGTCTGTCTCCACCCACACCTGTTTCTCCTTTCCCTCTTCTGTGTGGGAGTCCACAGGCTATTTATGGGAGAAGGCATAGAACTCTTCCATGACCACTCACATGTGGGCTTTAATGACAAAGTAACTATATTTTATATTGCCCCAAATTCCATTCTTGTTCTCATGCCTTTTGATTTTTATTTATTCATTTTTATAATTTTCCAATTGTTTTCCACACTGCATAGAACTTAAAAGCTTAGTATTACTGTAGTAGACATAATATCCATTGCTGAGACTGCCATTTGAGAACGGCTCCGTTTTTCATTATCCCATCAAACACTCTGTTTCTTGAGGAGTTGGTGGCTATCATGCTTGAAGTCTCTAAGTACCGAACCCACAGAAGGTGCTGTCATCGGGTGGAAGTTTTGAACTCCAAAGATCCATATCCAGTATTGTTTTTCTTCTCTAAGACTTTGAAATATTTCTTTCTGAGCCAACCCAGGAATACAGATCATAGATAAGAAAAATCAGATTCCCAATTCAGCATATCTAACTGTCCAGAGTTAGGTTTTCCACTTTATATGGTAAGGTGATAATGATTCTAATGTATAAATTTGGATGCCTCTCATGCAATCCCTTCTAGAGCCTACTTGGCCACCATTTTACTTATTGGAATTATAACTGACTTTTGTTTGCTCTTTGTTTTGTTTCTTTAGATAGAGACTCACTATATAGCCCAGGCTGACCTTAAATGCCAGATTCTTTCTCTGTCTCCTAGGTGCTGGGATACTGGCTTTCAGGACCATGGCCTGCTATACCTTCTGTTTATCATCTGCTTTCCTTGAAAATGGCTTTGCTTCTGTTTCCGGTCCTGACAGAGCAAGCCCAGGAGGCAAGCACAAATACCACGCTGCAGAGAGAAGAGTGGAGATACTTTCATTTTTAGTCACTGGTATCCAGTGTGTGCCGGAGGCTGAGAACTGGGTCTGTCATGGCATTTGGATTTAACCTTCTTATTTTAAGAACACTCCCAACCTGTAGTTGGCAACATTTCATTAACAACATGTCCTTGTCTACTATCCAAGACTCTTACGGTGAGATTTGAGAAGTCAAACTGTTTTAAATTAACAAAGAGAATGATAAACAAGAAAGTATCTAGAAATAAAGGACTGTCCTGGGTTAATTCAGTTTATAAGAAACTATGTATAACAGAAAATGAGCTGTGTACTCATCCTTACTGAAGATGTATCCAAAGCAATCGTATTTGATTTGGTAAGGAGAACACAGGCGCAGGACCTAATGATTGAAACCAAAGTGTCGGTTTTAGAGACTGTTTGTCCACTTAAATATCTTTTGCTTTAACAGCCTTCAAAGCCAAGGGGAAAAGGGAAAGCCCAAAGAATGCCTAAGAGATTCATGTCTCTTTACTAAAGCATAGCAGAGGTGAAATGAATTTCCTCCCACTGGAGTTGTGCCAACTTTTCTATTTTGTATGAAAATGTTCTCATCTCTCATTTTATTGTTGATACCTAAAAAACCAGTTCAGCTCAAATGGCACAATTATTCATCCATTAGTTACCCTATTAGGAAATTCTGAAAATTTATAAATGTACAGCTTACAAAAATGGCTTAAGGATGTGCAAAGTATCAACAAACACCAACCAAATACTGATGGCAAAGATGAATGAGGTCATGCTGGTGAATTTGCACTGGAGAACCTGGGGAGTCTGTCTGAATTCAGACACAGATGCCAGAAGAAAGAGATAAGCATCTATTTAAATCTGAAAAAAATCAAACTGCATAATTCATAAAATTATGAATTCTTATGATTATTTAAAGCAATGAAGGGTAATTAGCACTATTCCTACACTGGGAGTGGTGATGCATGCCTTTAATTCTAGCACTTGGGAGGCAGAGGCAGGCAGGTCTCTGTGAGTTCGAGGCCAGCCTGGTCTACAAAGCAAATCCAGGACAGCTAGGGCTGTTACACAGAGAAGCCCTATCTCGAAAATCAAAAAGTCCAAAAATAAACAAGTCCACTATTCCTATATTACTCTGAATTCACTATATTACACAAGAGACCAAACTTTTTTTTTTTTTTTAGGTCTTTCCAGACAAGGTTTCTCTGTATGTAACCCTGGCTATTCTGGAACTAGGTCTGTAGACCTGGCTAGCTTTGAACTCAGAGATCTGCCAGCCTCTACTTCCTGAGTGTGTGTGCCACCCTGGCCTGGCTGAAACCAAACATTTTTAAAAGTGAGACAAAAAACAGACAAATGAGTGCATCTCCTAAGAATATGTCTGTATATAACTATGGAGTTAAAGTGATTATGAAATTGACAAGATATAAATTGTGAAAATTAGCATAATTTTATTAATGTAACCTTTACATTTTATTTTATTTAAAAATCACTTTACCTTTGGGAATTTTATACAATGTATTTTTATTATATTCACATACACCCAACTCCTCCCATATCTATTCTCTCCTCCCTCACCTCCCTACCCACACAACTTTTGATTCTTATTCTCCCTCTCCTTCCCATCCAGTTCAGTTTGTGTTACCCAATTACTCTTGGGAGTATGGGTGACCTCCAGGGGTCTCCTTATATTACATTTCAATGAAATCACTCCTTGTCTAATAAAATAACTGAACCCTTACAGTTTAGTGGCAAAATCAAAATCTTTATTTCAAGAGACTACAAAGAGATGATTGCTTTCCCCTCCTTATTTAAATTGTGCTAATAGAAGCAGAATGAATATTTCTCTGGTTTACAAAACAGATTGCTCCCCAATCATCAAGAGTGGTGATGGGTGATGAGATAGGACTATGCAGGGTGGCGAGGAGTAGTTTGTGCTTACATGGAAAAACTTTTGGCTGATACTTTAGTTACAGCATTATCTATCTTGCAAGAGCCCTACCCTCCCTGCTTCCCTGTCTTCATTTGCTCAGATGTGGTGTAAAGCTCAAGACCCAGAAGCATCAACAAAACATTTCAAACCAGAAACGAGCTGTTTTAGCTACTTTTCCCATGCCAAAGGAAACTTACAGGAAGAAGTGTTTATTGGGGCTTACAGTTTAGAGGGTTAGAGTCCATGACCATCAGGGAAGGGAGCATGGCAGCAGGCAGGTAGGCATAGTACTGGAGCAGTAGCTGAGAGCTCACATCTTCAGACACAGCCATGGGTGGAGAGAGAGAGACTGAGCATAACCCACATCTTTTGAAGTCTTAAAGCCTAACCCCAGTGACATACCTCCTCCAACAAGGCCATACCTTCTAATCCTTCACAAACAGTTCCACCAAGAAGGGACCAAGTATTCAATCATATGTGCCATTCTCATTCAAAGCACACCATGCACACAGCAAATTCAAGCAATGATAAGCTTGACATGTCTTTAATAAAAATTGAACTCTATCAATTTTTAATCTCTGGAAGAAATATCTACATCTTGAATTTCAATCCTATGGATGCAAATACTAGACATTTTAATATTACGTGTTTCACTTCCATTGCCATTTCAACAAAAACAGTTGTCAACAAGAAAACTAACAATTGAGCAAGCACTCCTGGAAACATAGGTGTACTTCAGAAAGTTCAGGCATGCCTGGGCGCAGCATAAAGTTGGTCTGGTAGAATCATAAGATATGAGGTTAGAACAGATTGGAGAGAGAATTCAAAGAGACTCACCATCAGGCTGATCACAAAAAGAACTCTGGTGAAAGTTGAAGCCACACTGTGTGTCAGGTGCTTAGTCTTCTCTTGCATTGCTTTGTTTATACTTCACAAGCAGGGCTGCTGACCAGCTACTGTGAAAATTATCATCATCCCCTTTTCAGAGTTTGGAGAGCTCAAATAACCTGCCCATGGTTACACAGCTTATAAGTTGCAAAGCTAGTATGAGAACAAGTTCACAGTGACTCAATAAACTGAGCTCCTGGGCACCTAGGAGTTTAGGTTTTTTTCCTACTATTTTGGGAATTTATTTTTGGTCTTTCTTGTTTTTTTAGTTTTTGTCAACATTTAGTATGAAAGAAAGGCCAAACAAATGCACCGTTCTCTCCCTAACTCTAGTCTTCAGCCCGAAGGCAAACATTCTCACCCTTTAAATCATCATTATCACGTCTTGATTTCCTGATCACCATTTCTTGGTTTTACCATAGTCCACATGACCTGTGCTGCTTGTGTTTTTTTTGTTTTTTGTTTTTTGTTTTTTTTTTTTTGTCAACTTGATACAAGTTCAGATCTTCTGGGAAGAGGGAGGATCAGCTGAGAAAATGCATCCATCAATTGGCCTGTAGTAAGTGTACAGGACATTTTCTTGATTAATAATTGATGTGGAAGGGCTCAGTCCTGTTGGTGGTGCCACCCCTTGGGCATGTGGTCCTAGGTTGCATAAGAAAGGAAACTGAGCAAGTCATGGAGAGGGAGCCAATAAAAAGCATTCCTCCATGCTCTCTGCTTCAGTTCCTGCCTTGAGTTCCTGCCTTGGCTTTCCTGATGATAGAGTACAACTTTTAAACTGAAATAAACCCCTTTCTCCCCAAGTTGCTTTTGGTCATTTTTTTAATCATAACAACAGAAAGCAAACTAGAACTTTATCTGTTTTCCATAACAAATGACGATGTTTTAGGTCTCATTTTCTATTGGTCTGCACCACAAACAGCATCTTTCACATAAATATTAATTCTGTTAAATAATATTTATATTATCTTTACAGGTGAATATCCATTACTGAGCCAGGTAGTACTAATCAATATTATTACTTTTTCCTTCGTTCATTGGCCTTTTACATTTCTTGGATTTAATTATTTTCTTGCTTTTTAAAACATTGGTTTCAGGTTTTTTTTAAATTTCCAAACCATGCCCAAGAAATAACATGTCTCTTACTATGTCTCTTAGTCATTGTTTATTACTGTGAAGAGACACCAAGACCATATCAACTCTTATAAAAGGAAACATTTAACTGGAGGCTGTCTTAGAGTTTTAAAAGTTTGGTCCATTATCTTCATGGTGGAGAACACGGCAACAGGAATGGGAGGTGCTGGAGCAATAGTTTCTATCTGCCTGATGTGCAAGCAGATAGAAAGAGAGAGACATTGGACTGGCCATGGATTTTTGAAACCTCAAAGCCAACCTCCAGTGACACACTTCCTCCAAACAAGTCCACACCTCCTAATCCTTTCAAATAGTGCCACTCCTTGGTGACTAAACATTTAAATCTATGAGCCCAGTAGGGCCATTCTTATTCAAACTACCACACTATGTTTAGACCCTGTAAAGAGAATCTGATGAGATTCCTATCCTTCTAGCCATTTTGTCCAGAGTCTCCAACCTCATGCAGTTTGGACCAAGAGCTTGCTGTCTAATGCAGATGCACCCTGGAATTCCCTACAGTATGCTGCTGAGTATCCCTAGCCTTTTGTTTCCTAAATCCATCTAGGTGGCCTACTCTCCTCTTTGTTCATTACTCCTTCTTTTGGAGGAACCTCACTGTCACTATTGCTTACTGAGAAATGAAGCATGGGAAGAGGTTTTTGGCGAACTTCATTTATGAAAAGGCCATCTTCTACCCTGTAGTAGGTTTAGTTGAGAATTGAATTCTAGGTGAAGATGTTTTTCTCAGAAGGCATTGTTTGCTGTCTTCTGATGAGACAGTCTATCGATTCTTGGTTGTTGGTTGTTTATAGGCACAGTCAGCCCTCCACATCCAAGGTTTCATATGTGTGAAGTGGAATAGCTGGGTGTGGTGGCACAGGCCTTTAATCCTAGCAATGGGGAGGGAGGCAGAGGCAGGCAGATCTCTGTGATTTTGAGACCAAGCCTGGTCTATATAGTAAGTTCTGGGACAGTTAGGGCTATGTAGAGGGACCCCTGCCGCATTCCACCAACCCCCCCAATAAAGAAAACAAAAACATTGAAAAAATATCTGTGTCTGTATCAATTGTGTACAGATTTTTCTCGTCACTATTCCTTAAATAATACAGTGTAAAATCTATTCACATCACATTGTACCAGGTCATCTATGCATTTAAAGGTGAGTTAAAGTACATGAGAGAGGATGTGTCAGTGACATGCAGCCACTGGCATTTCTGTAAGGAATTTGTGCATCCTTGCAGGTCCTGGAGCCCACCTTTGGCAGGTACTCAGAGACAAGTATAATCTATCCTTCCTGCCTACTCAAAACCTTTTTTATTTTATCTTCAGTTTCTTAAATGATGAAATGACATGGCACTGATACATATCTACTGGGCTGGGAACCTTATAAATTGTTTGAATTGGGAAAGACATGATTTTTAAAGCTTTCATTAGTTTTGATAATTTTCTCTCCTCTGTGCCTTCCATTTTCTCTGTTCTCTTTAGGGAAATCTCTGTCTCTCTCCTCCCTCCTGACTCTTTGTCTCTCTTCCCGTCTCCCTCCCTCCTTCCCTTTCTCCAGGCTTTTGCTTTATAACCTAAGTGGGCCTTCAGCTCACCTGAGCTGGCCTCAGGTGTGCTGGGATTCCAGCGTGCTCCTCTTTGTCTTGTCTGTGTGGATATCATTCAGATGCTGGTCTTCCTTAACTAACTCTTATGACAAGAGGCTCTCTTTTCCATCTCTACCTTTTGGTTTTTGCTTTTTTTTTTTTTGTCTTTTCCCCACTTGAGAATTTTCCTTCTCTTTATTTCCCAGCCTTTTATTGAGGTGCCATTCTTGTTGTCATATGTACAATTCCCAAGAGTTCCTTTTCACTCTCTCAGATCATTTTGCCCCAGTGACTTCCTTCTGATTCATGACTGATGTATTTTCTCTGATCTCCCTGAGGACATTTACCTTAGTTTATTAACCATTTCTTTCTGCTCCAATTGTTCTTTATTCACCCAAGTATCTCTCCCCAAAGGCCTATGTGCTTTAGTCTGGGATGTTTGAAAGGCTGGCCAGAAGGTCAGGGCGTGTGCTGGACCTTTACTGATTGATGACAGCTTTGGTGTTGGGAGGACCTTGCTGCTCATTTTCATAGGGGAGTATGAAATCTCATTTTATGGACTGTAGAGTTCATTTGTTTGCTTTTGCACTAGGGCAGACATTGAGACGAATGTATTTTATACATGCAGTTGTCATGTACAATATATACAAGCAAAATACACACACACACATATGTGTGTGTGTGTGTATATATATATATATATATCCCTCCCTCACCCCCTCCTCCCTCCCCGTTCTGTGGAGAACCCTGTTAGACACAGGGAACCTCTTTTCTCTATTGTTTAGGCCTTGCCTCTTCTGCTGGCCAGATTTCTCTACAAAGATTCTCTTGGTCTTTTCACTGAATGTGCAGCCTGCCAACCAATAAGGAAGCTGCAAGAGTTTTCCTAGTCTCCTGATTTCTCTGAGGTACCCCTCTGATTCACTCTGGGCAGAGAATAAGAAATCTTTTTCTAAAAAGTTATAACCTTCATACTAGAAAAGAAAGTAGATTACCACATGAATTTGAATTTAACTTCTGACAATACACTTAAACTTTCTTGGATATATACTTTTAAGTATTCATCATCAACTTTTAAGTGTGCACACAAAGCAATGTATATCATTATGGCGTATTTATACATACTTTGTTCTTTTTATTCCTCCTCTCCCAATTTCTTGTGCCCAGGATTGGATGTGGCCCCCACCCTTTCTGCTTTCATATATTCTCTCACTGTCTATTTTGTTCTTCACCTTAAGATCTCTTCCTCCCACCTCATGATCCCCTTTCTAAGCTCCTTACCTGAAGAGAGAGAAAGATTTAAAATCTAGAATCTGCATATGAGACAACATGTGGTATTTGTCTTTTCTGAGTCAGGGTCATTTTACTTAACAATGATTTTCCAGTTCTACCCATTTTCCTTCACATGCCATAATTGCAGCTTTCTTTATAGCTAAATGAAATTATACACTGCATTTGGACCAGAATTTCTTTATCTGTTCGTCAGCTGGGGGCTATCAAGGCTGGTTCCATTTCTTATCTGTTGTGAATAGTGTAATAATACACATGGATGTGAGAGCCAGGATTTAGAGTCCTTTGGAACTTTGCCTGGGAGTGGTATCACCAGGTCAAATGGTAAGCCTATTTTTAGCTTTTTCAAAAACCTCCCCATAGACTTCCATACTGGCTGCATAAGTTTACGTTCCCACTAGCAGTGAATCAGGGTTCATCTTTCTCCACATCTGTGCCAACATTTGTTGTCATTTGTTTTCTTGATGTTAGTCCTTTTGACTGGGATTAGATGACATCTCAAATTAGTTTTAATTTGTATTTCCGTGGTGGCTAAAGATGCTGAACACTCTTTCAAGTATTTATTGGCCATTTGTATTTCTACTTTTGAGACCTATCCCATTCATCAGCCCATTTATTGACTAGAAGAGTTGAAGGTTTGTTTCGGGGGGGTTGCTAATTCTTCTATATTGTAAATATTAACCTTCCTGTCTGAAGTATAATTTTCAAAGCATTTTCTTTATTATGTAGGCTGTCTCTTTACCCTTGTGATTGTTTCCTTCCTAGGCAAAAGCCTTTTAATTTAAGGTTTTGCCTGAAATTATGCCTGTACCTTACAGTGCTTTTTCTGTGTTTTCCTCTAGTAGTTTCAGTGTTTCAAGGTCTTATGTTAAGGTTTTTGAAGCAGTTTGAATTGGTTTTTGTGCAGGGTGAGAGATATGGTTCTAGTTTCATTCTTCTGTTTGTGAATAGCTAGTTTCCTTGGCATCCAATTCTTTTTGAGACAGGGTTTCTCTATGTATCCCTGGTGGTCCTGGACTTGCTTTGCAACAAACTCTTAGAGATCCGCCTGCCTCTGCCTCCCCAATGCTGGAATTAAGGCATGTGCCTCCATGCCCAGCAGCTGGCAACCAATTCTTGTATGTTGGTTTGCATCCTGATTCTTTGCTGAAAATATTTATCAGGTGTCAGAGTTTTCTTGCAGAGTTTTTGGTGTCTAAGTATAGAATCAATGTCATCTGCAAATAAGAGAATTTGACCTCATCCTTTCCTATTTGTGTCTCTTTTATTTTTTTTCTCTCATCTTATTGCTCTAACTAAGATTGAAGCACTATACTGAGTGGAGAGTAGGAGCCCTTATCTCATTTCGGATTTCAGGGGAGCACTCTCACTTTTCTCCATTTAGTATAATGCTGCCTCTAAGATTGTCACATATAGCTTTTTTGTATTCATGTATGCTCCTTCTATTCCAAGTTTCTTCAGAACTTTTATCATGAAATATTGTTGAAGTTTGTCAAGTAACTTTTCTGGGTCTATTGAAATGATCATGCGATTTTTGACCTTAAATCTATTATTCGTTGCATTACTTCCATCTATCAGTTGATTTGTCCATGTTGAGACAGCCTTGCTTTGTTTGATGAGACTATCTTGCTCATTATGCATGACCTTCTAAGTGTGTCTTGCAAGTATTATATTGAGTATTTTTGCATGCTCATCAGGGACATTGGAATGCAGTTTTCTTTTTGGTTGTTGGCTATAACCTTATATGGTTTTTACTATAATTATTTTTTAATTGATCTTTTAAAAAATTATTTTTCATTGGGACCCAGATGGCTCCCAACGTATAATGGCTCAACTTGGGATTTTATTTTTATTTTGCAAGATTTACATTCACCAGAAACCATACTTTGAATTTTGAGTTCTTATTGCTTTTTCCAGAATTTTGGTATATTCTGGAAATGTCTCAAGTGGCTAGGAAGTGACAGTAAGGCACAGGCCTCAGAGAGTTGTGTGATCACAGAGAAAAATAACTGATACTTTAGAATATACTGTGCTCAACTCTATATATTCAGTAGGTGAAGTATACTACATCCATTTTCACAGTGTGAACTTACGAGTCTATTGCATTATAACCACATAATAAGTTAAGGAACATCTTTATAGTCTTAAATTATTTTGGTCATTTTGAATCCAGGACATTTTGCATGTTATACAAGTGCTCTGACACTGAACCATATCTCTAGACTATCATTGTTTTTCTTTTTTTCCTTGTTATTGTTGTTGAGATGAGATTTTATTGTCTAGACTGTGTTCACCTTCATAATCCTCCTGCCTTAGCCGCCCAACTGCTGTCATTTAAAGCATTCCTCAATACACCCTTGCTTAATAATTTTTCTTCTAGCCAGCAACTGAACCAGTGCTAGGACAATTTATGTGCCGAGCCCTTTTCCAATGTCAAGGGTCTAATCCCTGACTGAAGAATCTTAAAACTGGAGAATCCCACAAAGGGGTCTCTATGAGAATATGCTTTGCCTATGAACAAAAAAAAATATACTTGAAGCTGTTTCAGTAGTAACCAACTTATAGTCTCATGTAGCTGGAACTCCAGGAGACAGAAATTCCACATTTTCTCCAGTGGTACCCCATCCACCAAGAACCAGGTGCTTTCCTGTGTCTGGCTCAGCAGCTCAACATCCTAAGTGTGCAATTAACAGCATCCCCTCTCATAAGTTCCAGAGCCTTCAGCAGGTACCATCTATGAGTACGAAGATGGAAAATAAGGACAGAAATGTGTCCTTCTGTGCATCTTTTTGTTTTTAATTAACAATAAAAAGTTTTCCCATAAGTGTCCCCAAAAGACACACTCTTAGGTAAGGACTGGGTGAAGATGTCAATGCCTAAGCTTGTCACTGACAAAAAGTAGACCATAGTGATCTTGTTTGCTGATGTCTGTCTTCTCTGAGCACATGGATCCAGAATATCACCACAAAGGCTGATATTGGGACTAGTTCTTCAGTAGGCAGTGAGTAGTCTTGCCTGAGAAGGGTGTGGTTGATATACAAGTCCAGAGTCCAGGGCCATTGTCAGCAACAGAGAGAGTTCAAGGCCAACTTAGGCTACATGAGACCCTTTCTCAAAGAAAAAAAAATCTCCAATCATTGTCATCATCATCATCATCATCTTCTTCTTGTTGGAATGAGTAAAGCTTGGTGTTATTTTCTTCCCATGCTGAATTCAGACCTCATATTGATGAAACATTAAAAGAGTTCCCAATAGGGAAGGCAGTTCTTACTAAGGTCTATAAATGTCGCAAGCCAGGGGAAGAGAGGTAGGACATGCTACCCTGCGTTTGTCTTCCTATGAGGAAGTGATATTAGGTTTTAACCATCCACCTTCCAGCCACACTTGAGGCTGGCTCATAGTTCTGGAGGCTCAAGGTCAAGATCGTACATTTAGTGATGGCCTTACTGCTGGCAGTAACAGACTGCAGGGTGTCACATGGCAAGAGTCTGAGGTTATTGACAGTTTGTGTGTGCGCGTGTGCATGTGCTTGCCTGCCCGCCTGTCTGTCTGACTGCCTTTCTGCCTTCTGGTCTCTTTCCCTCTTACAAAATGACCAGGATACAATCACAGGGGCTACTTTTCAAAGGCCCCACCTCTAAACACTGTTGTCATTTAAAATTTGCATCCTCTTACTACTTCACGGTTGAGATCAAATTCTTTTTCTTAGAAAAGAAAATATATGTGATGGCTATTCCTGGCTCTCGTCTGACTACATCTGGAATTAACTAAAACACAAGCAGCTAGGGACACCTGTGAAGGATTTTTTTCTTTCTTAATTAAATTTGAGGTGGGACAACCTGCTTTTAATCTGGATCTTTTGAAGTGGGAAGTTATATATTTTTATCCAGATATTTTGAAGTGGGCCTTTAATCTGGGCCACATCTTCTGCTGGAAGTCTATATAAGAACATGGAAGAGGAAGCTTGCTCTCTTTGCCTGCTTACTCTTATTCTCACTGGCATGTCCATTTCTTCACTGGCATTAGAGCCTACTTCTTCAGGATTCTACTGTATACTGAAGGCCAGCTGAGACATCCAGCCTTGTGAACTGAACAACTACTAGATTCTCAGATCTTCCATTTCTAGACAGCCACTGTGGACTAGCTGGACCACAGCCATTCTAATAAATCTCGCCCTCTCTCATATATATATGTGTATGTGTATGTGTATATATATTTGTGTGTGTATATATATATATTCTGTAAGTTCTGTGCCTCTAGAGAACCCAGATTAATTCAACATAGTTATTTTTAATACAACCTGCTGAGTCTGTTTAATATAGGTCATATGTACATGTGTTTAGGGCTGACAGTTTGGAATTAGATTTATTCTTTCTTCTCAGAAGCCACTGGTTGCCTGTAATTCTTTATCTAGAGGTGGGGCCTTATGAGATTTCCTCCTTCCATACTGGCATGTCAGTTGGTATCATTACTTTTCAAGTTATTTTAGGAAACCATATTGTTGGATTTCATGACATGCAACTTCTCTGTCATATATAAAAGGCACTACTTCACAGTAGATATCCTGGTTCTCTGGCTATTAGAATCTTTCTGCCCTCCCTTGAAAGCTGTTCCTTGAGCCTTTGGTGTAGGAGTTGTCTTACAAATGGTCACCTAATGGTCATTTGTACTCTACATTTTGACCAATTATAAGTTTCTTAATGTTCTTCTGCTTCAAAAAGAAACTTCTTTGATAAAGCATGGAGGATCACCATTCAACACAAGAACTCTTGGGTGGCATTCAGGGCATATCCATGATATAAAAAGAGACAAAACAGAGAAAATTAGGACCTACTTGAGAGCAAAGGTACATTCCCATCACCACTATGTTTATTGTTCATGATGCTCATCATCATCACTATTGCATCAGGCACCTTTATGAGATGCTCACACTGTGTTCCATAATGATAGACACATCCAGAATGACATGACCTTAATTTGTGATGACAAATGATGCCTGTGTTCCCTCTCACACATGTAACAACGCACCTGCGGCTCCTGACATCAGAGCTAAAAGCTACTGCTTTAAGAATTTATAATCCAAAAGAATTAATTATATAGAGAAGATTCTGACAGCATGCAAAGGGATTTTTAAAAAACATTATTTATTTCTTCAAGTTACATCACAATCATAGTCCTCTCCCTCCTCTCTACCCGGTCCCACCCTCCTGTCCTCTTCCCCCTCACCCTCCTATCTGCTTTTTTTTTTTAATTTAAGGTGTATCTTTTTCCCCTCAACATCTCCCCCTTTTAGTCCAATAAAAGGTTCTTTTTCTTAAAACAATAAATACAAATACAAAACAATAAGAACAATTAGGCCACAATTATGAAAATTATAAGGTATAGCATACATTCCCAATGTCCAGTCCATACATAATTGGCAACTCGTAATAATATTCTATTATCTATCTATTTTGATGAGTTTAAAGTTCTATACCTAACTCAGTTTCCATCCTAACTTGCATTACCAACTTAAAAACATCTTCTTAGACCTAGAACATCTTTCTAATTCCTAAACAACTTAAAATTTAACTATGAGACTATAACTATCTAGTCTTCAACCACAGAAGAGACCTGAGAAGGATAAATATATCTGAATAAACAGGAAGTACGGGTTTTTTAAATAAATAGACCAGTTTAGCAATTTTCATTACTTACCTGTCATAAGAAACTATTGATGGAGAAGAAGAAATGGTTAAACTCAGGGTACTTCTTGGAATAAGAAAACCATCTCCAGTCCTCAAACAATTTTTAACTCCTGAAATACAATTCTGCAACTGGATTGATTGATAATCTTTGACATAAGTAGCTAAATCATTACAAAAAGAGTTAATGATGCCTGGGATATAGTTCTGTGGTAGAATGCCAGCCTAATACACAAAAGGCTTTGGGTTCAGTCCCCACTGTTATAATAGCAACAGTGGCTATAATAAAGTATTTCAGGAATGCTCATTTTAAAAGATTGTTTGCATGAATATGAAATAATAGGTCTGGATCAATGTCTTTTTCATTGCTTGCAGTTAATAAGTCCTTAACAAGATTATTAATGGCAAAATTAAATAAAATTTCTTATTTGAAAGTCAGTCTATTTTGGTACAATAACTCTACTTGATGTAATTTCACAATACATAATTTTCCCTATAATGAGAAAAGTAGAGATTTATTTCTTAAACATTTTTCTACAAAGTTTAAAAAACCTTCAAACCAGATAACACTGTTGCATAGAACTATTCATTTGAATCTCTTGTTGTCCCAGGATTTTTTTAAGTAGGCAAAACTTTGAGAATATGAACTGTAATAGAGACTTTGCCTAGCATGCACAATCCTCTGGGTGCAACTCGGGATTCTAAATAAATAACCAAACAAACAAACCACCTTGTTTTCATGGGCATCTTCATTAAGGATTTCCTTGCCCTCCTTCTCCTCTCCTTTCTTCCCTCCCTGTTCCACTCCCTTCTATCTTGCTTTTCTTTTTCTTTTCAAGACACGATCTCTTGAATTAACCATGGAGCCCAGACAAACCTAAAACTCAAAATGATCCTCCTGCCTCAGCCTCCCAAGTGCTGGGATTTAGGTGTGTGCCAGCATACCCAGGCTGGGTGATTGTAGCTCTTTCCTGAACTCTAGAATCCCTCTGGCACACTCCATATCTTTAGACAGAGACCTTCATTAATCAAATAAATTTTACTCAATATCATATTTTGTACATATGTATTTGGTTTTTTCTTTTTTAAAATAAATTTCTCATTTTTTTGAGATTATAATATAATTACATGATTTTCCCCTTCCTTTTCCTCCTTTCAAACCTTCCCATATACCCCTCCTTGCTCTCTTCCAAATTTATGGCCTATTTTTTATTTATTGTTACATGCATATGTATATACATATATATTCCTAAATACATAAATACAATCTACTCAGTCTGTATAATGTTACTTGTATGCATGTTTTCATAAGTAATTGGTATGTTCTTCCCTGAGGAAGACCATCTCTCCCCCTCTCAGAATTGCTTAGTTACCTCTTGTTGTTTTAGTTAGGGCTATTATTGCTGTGATAAAACACCATGAACAAAAACAACTTGGGAAGGAAAGGGTTTATTTGGCTTATGTATCTCAACTCATAATCCATTGAGGGAAGCTAAGGCAGGAACTCAAACTGGGTAAGGAACCTGGAAGTGGGAGCTGATGCAGAGCCATGGAGTAGTGTTGACTCCCGGCTTGCTTATCTTAGCTTGCTCACCCTGGTGTCTTATAGAATCCAAGACTACTAGCCTAGGGATGGCACCACCCACAATGGGGTAGGCCCTCCCACATCAATCACTAATTAAGAAAATGCCTTACAGGCCTGCCTGCAACCTGATCTTATGGAAACATTTTCTCAGCTGAGGCTCTTTCAGAGAACTCTAGCTTGTCTTAAGTTGACATAAAACTACAGTACACTAGTAGTTCTTTGTGTGTGTAGGGCTGAGGCTATTTGGGCTTTTTCCTGTGTACATTAACATGTCTTGCTGTTGTCCTTGTTCAACTCATGTTTAAGCTGTCATGTTGGTGAGACTTTATGGGTGTAGCTTCTGACATTACTAAGAGACACAATCTCACAGCAAACTCCCTGATACTCTGTCTCTTACAGTCTTTCCACCCCCTCTTCCACAATGTTTTCCAAGCTTTAGGTTTGGTAATGTTGTGTCGATAGGTACATTGGGACTGGGCTCCACATCTACATTTTTATTGGTTGTGGTTTTCTGTAATGGTGTGCATCTGTTTCAAAGATACTCTTCCTTGATAAGGGTTGAGGACTATAGTTATCTGCAGTTATAAGGAGAAATACTGAGAATGTAGTTAGGAATTATCTTGGTTTAGTAAAATAATGGTTGTAGGTTCTCCTCCAAGATCTGTGACTTTAATAGTTCTGGGTAGTTGCCTGGTATTCCAGACCAGGCATAGTTTCACTTTTGTTGAGCAGGTCTTAAGTCCAACTACTGTGTATTATGCATGCCACCACTGCACCCATAGGGTTACAGTGACATTCTGGTTATTGCTATGGTTCACAGGTGTATATGTGTGTGCCTGGTTGTTTGTGCATGCATAAGTGTGTGCAGGTGCACGCGTATTCACACGCATTTGGAGGCCAGATGTTAACATTGGGTATCTACCGAAATCCCTCTCCTCCTTATTTTCTTGAGACAGAGTCTCTCCCTGAACCTGGAGCAAATCAATTAATCTAGTCTGTATGGCTAACAAGCCACAGGGATCCTCCTGTCTGCCTTCCCAGCACTAGGGTTACTGGCTCCTGACTTTTTGAATGGGTGCTGGAGGCGGATCTCAGGTCTTCATGTGCAGCAGGCACTTTCCCAACCTAGCCTTCTCCCCAGCCCTTAGCTTGATGCTTTGCACGTGTGTGCGCGTGCTCTATGGGTCAAAGAGACAATGATAGGAAAATGCAAAACCCTTTATTTGCACTTATGACAAAAGAGTGGAGACTGGAAAATATATCTTCTTAAAACTGTGGAGTGCCTTCCCACAAGCTGCTGACGTTTCCATGGTACAGCCCACTCCTCGGTGCCTGAAAGGGAACTTTTGTCCCTAAGGATGGTGGTGCCACTATTAGGTAATGTCTCAGGGTTTCTATTGCTGCCATGAAACACAGGGACCAAAAAGCAGGTGGTGGGGGGGAGAGCTTATTTGGCTTCCCCTCCACATCACTGTTCATCACGGAAGGAAGTCAGGGCAGGAACTCAAACAGGGCAGGAACCTGGAGGCAGGAGCTGATGCAGAGGCATGGAGGGGTGCTGCTCACTGGCTTCCTTCCCCTGGCTTGCTCATTCTGCTTTCTTATGGAGGCCAGGACCACTAGCCCAGGGATGGCCCCACCCACAATGGACAGAGCCTCCCACCTACCATGGTCACTAATTGAGAAAAATGCCTCACAGCTGGATCTGATGGAGGTGTTTTCTCAATTGAGGTTCCCTACTGCTAGCTTGTGTCATTTTGACATAAAACTAGCCAGGACAGGTAATGCTTCCAGATCTATGAATGATTTACCTAGCCTATAACAATGGTGGGAGAAATGCCAGCTACACAGTAACCTCCAGGTAGCACTGCGAACTACTATATCAAGAGCTAAAGTACATCTTAGCAGCCCAATAAAAATTATAAACTAAAAATTCCAAAGAATAAACAGCTAAAAATATTTTATCTGAATTCCTGTTACTGATTTAAGCTACACCTTCCAAAAATTGTGGCTCTCATAAACCTCTTTACAGTAGCTTTATATCTTGACAGAGATGAACCACAAGCACTGTGATGAGTGTTCATTTAAACTATCTGAAACGCCCAGCTTTCCGTTTCCCTTCTATAGGAGCCCTTTCTCTCGCCCTCTCTTCCCCTGTGTAGTTGCAAACCCTTTCCCCCTAGCTGTGTGAGGAGCCATTTCGTCTAAAGGCCCCCATCCACACACATGCACACAAATAAACCTTGTAGTTTTTGTTAATCTGTCCCTGGTCAATTAAATCCAATGCTCTGCTCCCTGCACACATAGAGAGAAAATTAAAAGCTTTTCCTATTAACAGTATCATGATAACCCTGCCACAATCCTATCGTCCTCCCATTATTCAAGTGAGGAAACTGAACCTTGCAGATGTTGAGAAAATGTCCCATCATCACACAGTAGTTATATTGCAAAGACGGACTTTGAAGTTTGTATTCTGATTACCTGAAAAAAAATGACCAATACAGCCTATTGTCCTGCCATGCTGAGACAGGATGCCAGTATCCTGGAATAGCCAGGGAGTTGATGCTATTCCCCGCCCCCCCGATGTTTAGAAGTATCAGTTTAGTTCAGGAAAACTCAGGGAAAGGTTTCAGAGGAAGTCCATATAAAGGTAAGAGCCAGCAGAGCATTTATGCATATAGAGACTATATAGTACCTGTCATCAAAGTGAGAAGGAAAAGGAAAGAGAAAATGTGCATGCATGTAAGAATAATCACACACCTGCTCTGAGGTCCAGAGATCCCCTAAAAGACGGTTCATGGACCAAAGATGCTTAACTTCTTTCTGACCTTAACACTCATGACAACACAAATCCCTCCCCAGTCCCTGCCTCCAGGGAACTCTCTGGGATGGATCTTTAAAAAGCATGCTGTTTTCAGAACCACTATTTGTAATTTTATCATTGTTATTTTAATAACTACAATGTTATTTTAAAAACCATTGATATTTTCATATTCATTTAATTTATACACTGTCTGATAGTGATGAAGATTCTAATAAGAATTACCAGCCTTTTAACATTGTGACATGACATTGTCAACTACAAAAAATTGTTAGGCCACATTCATAGCTATTCTGGGACACACCTGCTTATAGCTTTATCATTAGTAATAATAGCCTAGATTATAGAAAATCTGTTATGTAAGTCTACCATGAAAGTATCACTGTATTGTGTTCTATCCGAGTTCAAAGATGGGAGCTGCTGTATCATCTCGCAGATGCTGGGTCTGACTTGCCTCTTCTCTCAGCTCTTCCTTCCTTCTTGACATATAAAAACACCAGCCTGGACAGATATCAGGGAGTATTACATACTTGGCTAATCTTGAATATAGAGGAAAAACTAGAGCCAAATGGAGTCACCAGGATACTGGGAGATGCCTTCAAAGCAACGATGCAATTGCATTGGTAAAAGAGGCAGCTGGGTGTGTCTGAAATGGAGCCGTAGCTTTCATGGCCCCGGGGCTGCACTGCAGCGCCATTAATCATCTGCCTGGGAAGTCAAATCCATGTGCGTGAGCTTTCCTTTCATTGTCTTTTCCTTCCGTGGTTCCCCAGTTCCTATAGTTGAGAGGAAGACAATGGAATCATTTCCTCGAGTTGGGGGAGAGCACGCAAATAAAACAGGTTAACACATTATGTGCTATTCAAGTGGAATTCTCTAATAAAATTATAATTAGGTAGCATAAGTGTAAAGCTTATCACTGGCATCACTTAGAGTTTCCAACATGCTCACGTATCTTTATCCAGTTGACTCTACTGTCCATTCATTGTTTAATAGAGAATGTGGATTAAATCACACCTGAATGAAGAGGACAAATTTATCTCTATATCCAGGGTACCGTGAGATGGTAAGTGAGCTGTTAAACTTTCACAAATGAGTTCACTGAAAAAAATATCTGATGTCTCTTAGAACACAGAATTGTTACATGTCTATTAATATAGGTCCTAAAGACTAGCTTGAAATGCTCAAAACCTGGTGAATGTCTAAAACATGTCAGTGACGTTGCGAACTGGACTGACTGTTAGGAAGTCTGGGAGCCATCAAGTAGTCATTGTGCCTGCAGGAGAGGCCCTCACTGTTGGCCTTCTAGAGTTTCTCTTCCAGGAGACAGCAAACAATCCCTTGCTAAGCTTGCCTCTCAAGTTGAAAGGAGATGGGAAGTGTGAGGCGAGTCACAGAGTGCTCTGGCAGAGTCAGGGTGAACTTGAACCTGCCCAACAGATATGGGTCAATGTGGACTGCTTAAAAAACAACCCTGAACCTGGAGACCCTCGGGTTTCAGGAAACAGAAGCACCTTGCCTGTAAGCAGTCCACTGTTTTGAAGGCACTGAAATTTTCTTTTGGCTGTGTTAGTGTTGGGCCTGCTGGGATGGGGAGTTATCTTGGGGCTCCTGAGCCCAAGAACCACACAGCTATTTTAGGTGGGACAGTGTCCCACTAGAAGGGCATCCTGAGGCATGGGAGCCCAGGAACCATACAGCTCAGAGAGGAGGCTTCCTCAGCAGAGATGTTGCAGCTCACAGGGAAGAGTTTCCCCAATCCCAGCTGAGCTGAGGAGCCCAGGAGCCTGATGCTTCTTCCTTGCTTCTTCTCTTCTTCGATTCTTTGCTTCTTCCAATGAAAGAGTCTCAGCAGGCTGCAAATCTCATAAAAGAGATTTATTGGAAGGTCCAGGGTCTGGAGAGATGAATCCAGGGTGTGGCTGCCCTTGTTCCCAGGAGAGGAGGACAGCAGAGAACTGAACAAAGTGCAGGGCTCATATAGGATTTCTTAGCGGTGGAGCTTTCTAGGGCAGGGATTTCCAGAGTGAGGATTGGTGGAATTCCAAGTTCTGACCTTGGAGAGCTCAGGGATTGACGGGTTCTCCTCCTCAGGGATTGGTGGGGTTTTTTGAGAAGCTCAGGGATTGGTGGGGTTTTGTCCAGACTTTTCACATCAAATTAGCATAATCTGGGATGAGTCCTATTGAGGGGCTGGAGATGACCTTTGTGACAGTTACAGAGGCTGGAAATGTTCTGACAGAGAGGTCTGGGGGAGGGGCTGGGCTGCTGGAGTTCCTCACGCTGAGGTCCAGCCACTTTCCTGCCTTGAGGGTTTATAAAGTTATGAAGTTTACTAAGTTTACAAAGGGAGTCCACGGCAGGAAAGCCTTTCCCTGCAGCATGAATAACTGACAGAGACTGGAGAGGAAGTGCTGTCTTTGTGGATAGCTCCCAAGTCTTCAGCAGGCTGAGGCAGGACATCTCCCAAGTCAGCAGCGCCATTCTGACAGGAGCTACCACGGGAGCTGCTATTTTGACTGCTCTGGTGGCACGGACTGGGGCTGGAAAGGGGGCACTGACAGCTCTGGCAGCGCCCCACCCCGGGGGCAGTGGGCTGCTTTGATTGATTGCTGCCATGACAGCTGCTTTGATAGAGGCCACAGCAGTGGCAGTGTTGGACTACAGGCTGTATGTACCTTTCTTGGCCAGGAAAACGGCATATGAGTGAGTAATTATCTATTAAAAAGGGGCCAATGATCTTTGTGATTTTCCTAGGTCTTTTTTTTTTTTTTTTCAGGAAAGGCCTTTCACACCCTTGTCAAGGGCTGAGTGTCCCCTCTCTGGAGATTTGTAGTTCATGATTCTCACCCTAAAGCATTTGCTGCGTCATACGGCACTTGCTGTATGGGTTCATGGGGGTCACTTTTGGGGTGGGGGAAGCACTCTGTTAGCATTGCAATAGGGAGAGAATAGAGAGAATACCAATAGACAGCTCTTCAAGTGAAAATGAGAGGAAAATAGGGAGGATCCCTATGTATGAAGAAGAGACAATCAATATAGTCAACAACATCAGCATAAAATCTACAGGATTTGGTTATCAGTTGCACACTTATGAAACAAGGGGGCATGGTCTGCGATTTGAGATCGTTGTTAGGTGGTGGGACCACATTCCAAAGGAGGGACTGCAGAGAATATGGAACCTGAGTAAGATGAAGAGCACTAGTTATTCAGTGGACATGCTGAGGTGGAGACTCTGTAGGACTCAGATGGATACAAGATTAGTGTCCTCAGGTATAATGGATAAGGGACCCCTAAAACAGTCAGTGGATTCTGGGAAGGAAGTAGAAGACAAAATAACCTACCATGAAAGAAACAGTCATCAGCATTTAACACCCATGGTGCCCTGGGTTCAGTTCTCAGCATTGGACAAATGAAAAAGACAAAAAGACCCAGGGACAAGGTGAAATAATGCCCAGCAGGCTTGGAAAGGAATGGTGACTGGCAAGAGCTATCTCCATGGTGTGAGGAAGACAGAGCCAGAGGATATGGCTTAAAGAATGAATGGCGGGAGGAGAAGTGGAGGAAGGAAATCAGTCCCCTTGTCTTCTAGAAATCTGAAGTGAAGGAGAAAGGGAGCTGGAGAGGGTCATGCCACATGTCAAATGAGAGCCAAAAAGAGAGCCAATGCCATTATTCATGGAAGGTAAAGGACCCCACAGTGGGAAGAGAATGAGGCTGCGGTCAGCAGGAGGCCCTGGAGAGTCAGGGGAGAATGGGCTGTGACCATGGAAGGAGTGCCTCTTAGGATGTGTAAGGAGAATGA
>CAJQZJ010000696.1:29084-45335 GCA_907164525.1 Lophiomys imhausi | reverse complement strand
CACACACACACACACACACACACACACACACACACACACACACACACCAAACACTGCTGTGCAAACTCTAACAAACTAAGCTCACAGAGCTGTAGTGAGCACTAAGGAAGTCCTTAGTGGTCTCTGGCAGTAGTTCAGATCTTGTAATTAATTATCAGATTGAGTGGACTTACTCCATGCATTTGTCAAAGCCCATTCAATGGAGAATTTGGCTTTAGGTTCAGGTGCAGTGGGTAGATCCTTCACCTTACTGTCTGAGACCATTGAGATCGGATCTAATCTGGTTATGTGCTTTTCAGTTTGATCCTCTACTGTAGGTGTTCGAGGGAAGGGCAATCATTGCTTGTCATTCCCAAGCCATGGGGTGGATGAGCAGATGTGGGTGAGGACTCCAGCATGGTTGAAGGCTGATAACTCCTTACTTTTCGCTAGTGTTCATGCTGCTGTTCCCACTGCTTTCTCCAGTAGGGATCTCTGGGCAGCGTATCCATTTGCCTTCCTTTAAATAACAGCACCTGGATTTTACTTTAGGGAGCCATCTCTCCCTTACCTACAAGATACAGGTCAGAGCATATGGGTGTCTCTACTAACTGGGATAGACATCTAGTTTGGGCCAGTCAGAAAGCAACACTCACGCTCCCTTCCTCTCTTCTTACGGGGTGACATCTGATGGATGGTTTGCCATCTCTGTTCCATGAAACAGCAAGCCAAACAGAAGAAACAGTCTCCTAAGAGAGAGAACATGATGACACCATCTAAGCCTCCCTGCTAGAGAAGCCTGTTTGGACCCAAATTCTATTTGGAATTAGAAGGAGTTCTAATGTACATAATTCTCGTTATTTTTTCTTCCTTCAGTTACTTACGATTAAAGTTTTCAAACCCAAAGAAAAGTAAGAAAGATAGTAGATGAATGTCTGTAATTTCTTATAAATTCACCAGTTGTTAACACATCAATACATAAACATCATCTCTATGTACCTTCTATTATTATATATCTCTATATCTACCTGTCTGTCTCTCTCTTTATCTACCATCTCTCTGCCAGTCTGCCTGTTTATCTATTTATCCTTCCCATTTTCTTTTGCTACTATGCAACACCAATATTAGTACTGTGCTAAGAAAATAAAAATCAATAATTAGCCCATTTAAAAATTTTTTTTAATTTTCCTTAAAACGTCTTTTTATTTCGTTTTATTTTTTCCTTAAGCATCATCAGTCAAATTTCATTACTACATTGGTGGGTTTGTGGTTTTTTTTCTTGTTTTTCTTTTGTCTCTTTTAACTTACAGCAGTGTTCTAAATTTCATTGTATTTTTTTTTCCTTAATGACGTTGTGTGCTGGCTAGTTTTAGGTCAATTTGATGCAAGCTAGAGTCATCAGAGAGGAGGGAGCCTCAATTGAGAAAATGCCTTCATGAAACCCAGATGTAAGGCATTTTCTTAACTAGTGATCAACGGGGGAGGGCACAGCCCATTGTGAGTGGTGCCACCCCTGGGCTGTTGGTCCTGGGTTCTGTAAGAAAGCAGGCTGAGCAAGCCATGGGGAGCAAGCCAGGAAACAGCACCCCTCCATGGCCTCTGTATCAGCTCCTGCCTCTAGATTCCTGGCCTGCTTGAGTTCCTGTCCTGACTTCCTTCAGTGATGAATGTGAGAGTGTAAAGCCAAATACAACTTTTCCTCCCCAAATTGCTATTGGTCATGATGTCTTATTATAACAATGATAACCCTAAGATGCTTAATAATCTAGTTCATATTTTAGAACCTATACTAGTTGTCTTACAAAATATACTCCATCCTGAGTTTTTCTGATTACTTACTCAAGATTAGAGCCATAATTTAGCAAAAATTCTTCCCAGGTAGCATATTATATTCAATACTCTACCTTGCTGTGTGTGTGTGTGTGTGTGTGTGTGTGTGTGTGTCTTTCTCTCTCTCTTTGTGTCATTTATTTTTAACACTATGTAATGGAAATCACTTCACTCCACCTATATTTACAAATAATGCTATAAAATCAATATAAAATTGTTTAAATAAAAACTTAAATAACAATTTCCCCCATAATTTATTTAACCAATCTTCTAAGGCTAGGTATTATATCTGTTTATTAGCTTTTCTAATATAAGCTTACCTCAGTGAAATCTCATACATGTTTTATTTCATACATTTGCAGTTCTATACAAGGATCAATTCCTAGACTTGGGAGTGCTGGGTCAAGGGGAAATGTATATGTAGTTTTGTTAGATATTGCCAAGGTCCCTTCTGCAGATACTGGCAAAATATCTTGGCAGGAAGTGTTCTTCTTGCTTATAGAAAGTTTGCTCTTCACATTCCACACAGTCCTTAGGGAGCTGCATGCTCCTCACTTACCCTTCTTGGCTTTGTGTCACCTGGCAACATGTTCACATGTTTTTTTTTTTTTTTTTTTTTTTTTTTGGTGGGTGCTGAGCAAGTGAATGAGCACACCTGTGAATGAAAAAGCTATTCTTCCCCGTGACATCAGCACTCACGCTCTTGTCAGGAAACTGAGACCAAAATCCAGTGAGAACATTTTTCAAGACCACTGTACATGTTACCATAGAGTTTGTAATGGCCTGACAAGTGTGCAAGCAATCAAGAACAGGTAAGATGTTACTTCAGTGTCTGAAATAGCAACCAAAATAATTTGGTTAGCATCCGCAGCAGCCAAGTAAGGCAGATACCAAATATGAAGAGGATACCCTCGGGCTAGTGCTGTGCACCAGGCACTCAAAGGCTAAGACATAAAGATGGTGAACCCAAGGCCAGGCAAGGCTACTAAGTAAAATCCAGGCCAGGCTGGGCTACACAATGAGAACTTTTCCTCCCAATAACAAAACAAAACAAAGGTTCCAGAGCTCAAGTTTGCAATGCAGATATGTCTGTGGGGGAAATGAGCCTGTGAGCACAGACAATTACTAGAAAGGGCACTGATTGACACATACCCAGTGGATGGTGTAGGAGTTTTAATGTAATAAGAGTTGCAAAGAGGAAAACCAACTGCAACCCTGGATGTGGGTGGGCAAAAATTCAAATCACAGAGGGCCACAGGAAAAATAGGGTAGTTGATGGTGTAGTTGAGTGACAGTAAGTGAACTGGGGTGGCTGGAGCAGGCTGGTCACAGAAGCAAACAGCATGGCGCACGTTGGGATTTGCAGGTTGAGGCTAAATTCGAAGGTGTCCCTGCTAAGAAATACTGCGGATCACAGTTGTGATGGTTTCAGTAGGAACAAGAGCCTGTAAGCGTTCCCATGACTCTCATTTCTTTTTCTTCGGAGTGGTCCTTCCCCCGCCTTGGGTGACCCTGGTGAGTCTGTGAAAACAGTCTGTCATCCTCCCCATGGGCGAAGGCGGGTGACTGAGCAGAGATAAGCCCTCCCACCCTAGCAGGAGCAATCAGTCCCCATCGGATGTGCACGTGGACACAGAAGAACGAAGTCCCTCCTGTCTGGACCTGCTGAGCTGGGAGTGTCTGGGCGAGGAGCGGGCAGTAGTGGAATCAGCCATCTCATGGGGCGACCCCACTCAACTGAGGGAGGCTGAGTGGGATGTTGGAGGGGACAGACAGAGCTCTCTGATCATCATTTGAGCTGGCTCGTCTCGCACCAGTGACTTTCGCTGGACTTGCCAGCTCTCTGGAACCAGAAAATTCTCTTTCTGTTTCTTCTAGTTTGAGATTGCTTTCTGACGCTTTCATCTAAAAGAAGTTTGAGGGTACAGGAAGCTTAGACTTCACAGATCAAAGTTTCACAAAGCCATTTCCTTTGATCACTGGTTCCAGAAGTCCTTTAAAAAAAGAAGTTGCATAGTAAATCAAGTTTGAGAATACTGTCTTCCAGCGCCTCCTTTGTAGGTACATTAGTTTAGTAACATATTAAACACTAAAAGGTTCTCCTTGCCTGGAAGCCCTCCATTTGTCCTTCCAGGTCCATTGTGTATTGTTCGCATCCTGTTCTGTGTCCTGGGAGGCTGACCCAGTGTTCTCAAACAACAGACACCTCACCTTTGACCCTTGGATGAGCAAAGGAGGCATCATGGGATCAGGATGGTCTGACAGTATATCTGTTCCCCTCTTGCTGCTCAGCCCAGTCATTGTGGGCTGGTTATGTCTTTCCTCTCAGGGCACAGATGCTTCTGGGCATCGCCTTCCAGGTAGAATTCCCTTTCTCACTCTGACTTTTTTAGTGGTTGATGGCTCACTGCTGCTGAGACAAGTCCAGAACCATTGCACCTTCGTTTGTGGTTTCCTCAAATCCTGCCTGTCATTTACTAAGCTGTTCTGAGATTAGTTATTTGAATGTATTATGTTTCCTTCCAGGACCTGTTTTGAAATCATATTCCCAATTAATTCATTACCTCCTAAAGCCATTAAACCTGTAACTTCTTTTTGATGGGAAAACACCTATCAATGTGTTATTGAACAGAAAAGTTTTGAGCACTTACTTTTTATAGAGCCTTGAAAGGGTAGTGTCTTTGGCTGAAGATTTTACAAGGGGCCAGGTGCTGGTGGCGCATGCCTTTAATCATAGCACTCAGGAGGGAGAGGCAGGAAGATCTCTGAGTTCAAGACCATCCTGGTCTACAGAGTGAGTTCTAGGACAGCCAGAGCTACAAAGGGAAACTTTGTCTCCAAAAGAAAAGAATTCTAGAAAAATGAAAGTAGTGGAACTTTTTCTTTTTTACTTTCTTAACCTGTAACATTCTCCTACAAGCACCTACCAGAGTGGCATGTTAGGCCTCAGTTTGAATATTCCCATGGGTATTCAAGGGTAGATTTTAAACCCTCGAATGGGTAGGTCAATTTTTTTTTTTTGGTGTCTTCTCTCATATCTCACAACATCCATCAAATACGTGCTGTTCTACACAGAGACTATACCTCCTTTTGTGCCCATTGTAAATTAAGCTCTCTCCCCCCCCTCTCTCTACACACACACACACACACACACACACACCACACACCCATTATGTTGCCCAGACTTGTCTTAAACTCTTAGGTTCCAGTGACCCTCATACCTCAGCTTCCTAGGACTACAGGCTCTCAACACGGTACCTAGCTGTCATTCTTTCATATGAAGTTCAAATCTTGTCATTGTAGAAGGCATTTACAGATCATCCCAGACAAATGTGATTTCTCAGGTTTCTGAAGGATTGGTGCCAATTACACACTGAAGCATCACTCAAGTATTCTGAAATCATGGTATTATCTGAGACTACTAGTGTCTCATGTCTAGCTACTAGACTACTCCATGTCCTACAATGAGTTAATCCCGCACACTTCTTTCTTAGAGCCATAACAGATTTACAAGCATCGCTATGGGATGAATTATGGCCTAATCCTCAGTACCACAGAATGTGATCTTCTTCTATGGAAATGAGGTCATTTGCAGATGATATTAGCTAAGCTGAGTTCATCCTGGAGTAAAGGAGACTCCTCATTTAATAAGACAAAAATATTAAGAAGTGGATCTTGGGCCCTAAATAGTGAGAATAAATACCATGTGAAGACTGGGGTCTTACAGGCACAAGCCAGTGAGCTTCAAAGACAGCAACACACTAGATGCTAAATGAGAGGCACAGAACAGGCTTTCTTGTGGCCTCAGAAGAACCAACCCTGCCAACATCCTAGCCCAGCTTCTAAGAACTATCAGACATTTCCGTTCTGTGGTTCAAGCCACCTAGCTCATGGTTTGTTCTGGTACTTTCATCCATCAAATACAAATAACTTGAGAAGAAGCAAATCTCTGGGCCTCATAGAGGAGGATGCCCATCTAAGATCTACCACCTGTGCCTTAAGTCATTTCTGAATTAATTCTCTTCTCAGAGTCTCAGTGTTCTCTTCTATAATATGGAGATAAAAATCTACTCTGGAAAATTGCTGTAAGGATTAAAGAAGATACATTAAGCTATTAGGCACGGTGCCTAACACAGTTAACATGTTTAATAAATGTTAGGTCTTGTCTTTGTAATCCTCTTGCTGTGCCAACAAGGTCAGACCTAGACATGCAAAGTGTCTGTCTGAATTCATACAATGAAGTGACAACAAGTTAAACATTAAACAGAAACCAAGAGCCCAGCCTCCAGTTTATAGGCATCAGTTCCCATATTCCATATCTTGTCTTGCTTGTCGGAGAGAACAGTGAGCTTGGTGGCACTGATTGAATGGCACCTAATGTATGCACTTTGTTTGCTGGTCTGCAGTTGGGGAACTGAATTTAAGGCATGGGGCCTTTGTGGAATTTTTTTTTCCATCCACAGATAGCTGAAATGAATTGTATCTTAAAGCAAACTATCCTTGCTTTTTTTGTGCCACGTTAAGTTCGTTTTCTTAAGGATGGTATGAATCATAACACGTACTTATGAAGTGAACTACAAATGAATAAGCAAAATTTATAGGAATAGGCTTATGGAACATCACTAATTTGCAGGTTTGTGTGCAATTAGTTGTATAAACACTGTGTGTACAACTACTACCAGATCATACTTAGATTCATTTTAACCGCAGAAGCCTCAGAAACACAGTTTTCACCTTGTGTAGAGCTCCTCACAAATTGCTCTTCTTGCTTCAATATTCTTCCTTTCCTTTTGAATCTGACTGAACGTGAGGAAGGACTGGTTTCTTCACAGAGCAACACTTATTCCAGCTCTTATTTAGACAAGTCAAAATTGATTGTCTCATAAATCATGATGTCCTTTCATTGATCATTGGTGATCAATGCCCATGGTTTTTATGGATTGACATGTTCAGAAGTCAGTTATAAGCAAGACAGGTGGGAAGGGAAGCTTGCTGTCACCCTGGGAAGGAGTAGAGGACCCGTTTCATATGCTGTGGGAAGCTCATGAATCTATCGCTGGAAGGTGCGGGTTGCTCAGTGAAAGCGGTGAGAAGAAAGGCGCTGTGAAAAGGGTGATTAAATTCTATGATCTCACCAGTTTTTTTCCGGTCTCTTCCATCGTGCCATGACAACTTGCATCAGGAAAAAATTTTTTTTTTCTGAGTTGCAAAGGGTATTGAAGTACCTCCCTCTGAAATGGACACTTGGAGGCTTTTATTTCTAAGATGTAACTGTTGGGAAATTAAACAAAACCCAACATTGACCTGCCAGCTTTAATTTTGTCCTTATTTTTATAGACCTAAGACCTCTCTCTACTAATAACCCTATATACCAGATCCACATACTGTTTTCAAGCCCCAAAAGGGGGAGAAAAGAAAGAGAAAGAGATGGAGAAAACTCTAAAAACTGAGAATTAAATTATGTTATCAGCAGCTTCCCCAGGAACAGTTAGACCTCCCCAGGAGCCACGGAGATAGGGTAGAGGGCAAGCGTGGATGCTTTTTTTTCCATTGGTTGGTTGCAAAGCACCAGCTTATGGGTCTAAGCTTCAACAGTACAGTATCAGCTGGTTCCTTTTTATTTTCCTATAACCACGTGGCACAGGGTATCGTCAGCAAAGATATCAAATATTCTGTGCCCTGCTCCTGTGTGTGTGACTGCCTTCTTAGGAAAGAGTCAGCACTGATGGATCCGCCCTCAGCATTCCTAGGACTAGGTAACAGAGTGAGGGTCTAGGTGTCAGAGGGGAAAAGAGGAAAGGGCCTTCACCAGCAGAGGCGGAAGTGGGAGCTTCAGGGTGTAAGTCTGCTTCTAGGTTCCCTGAGCTCCTTGAAATCAGAGTCACATCTGGTCCCACTGTGTTTGTGGAAAAGGGGGTGCAGAGCTCTCGAAGGCCTTCAGCTTTTTAGGAAAGAGTTTGGGGTTTCCTTTTTGTTTGTTTGTTTGGAGGGCTCGTTTTTGTTTAGTCTTGGCCTTAGTGATTGTTAATGTGAGACGTCAAATGGGATGGGATTTTTGAGGGTGTAATTAGCTCAATGTAACTCTCAAGGATCTAGTTTTTGAAGGGTAAAAACCAAATTATTTCAAATGAATCTTTGTAATAACGGAGCATGTTGATACAAATGATTTGCCTCTGCATTATATTTTTGATCTCAATTATATTGGGCCTACAAAACTTGGCAGGATACTTCCCCTAACCTCAAGTAACTTAATTTCTTTGGTGGAATAGGATTAACCCAGCTACAATAGGAACTAGAATTGCTAGTGATCAGGGAAATGAGTAGGTCATTTTCTCTGCCTTAGAGATGACAAGAATCCTGGCTCAGTCAATAATATGTTCCCCTAGTACTCATGCAGCCCAACGTTCGATCCCCAGAAAAGTATAAACCTGGTGTGGTGGCTCACACCTGTGTAATACCACTTGGGAGGTGGAGACAGGAGGCAGCTGCCTAGAAAGTTTGAAGCTGGTCTGGGATACATGAGACCCTGCATCAATGTGCATGCACTCAAAACAAACAAAAAATATTGGGTGATAAAAACTTGCATAGTGGCAAAAAAATGAATAGAATATACATGAGAGACATGGATAAGTTGTATTACTGGAAAATAATTTGGCTTGTTCATTTATTCATTCTTTTTTGAACTCATTTTCTTTTATTATACTGTGCATTTGTTTGAAACTCTCGGGGGTGGGTGGGGAGAATATAACAAAGGTTATAGTCTCTGGCCAGTTTTGAGGGGTTTTTTGTTTTGTTTTTAATGTAGCAACAATACCATCCTCACACTTTGCAGTGTTTGTTCATCACCTACATACAGAAACATCTGCTTCATACCCTTTCAAATTCTCTATGCTGTTAGGGGCCCAGACTTCTCAGTTCCTAGTCACAACTTATTTTCTTGACAATGGCTCCTTGGCTCCCTTGGCAGCCTTCCAACTCTATCTTTGGCTTCACTTCTTAGATTCACTTCCTACTTCTTGTTTGTGGGGTAGTCTGATTTTTAGGTGCTTTGGGTAGTACATTCCTGTCTAGTCTAGCCAAACCCTGCGGTCTTGGCAACTATGCGTGAGCTTTCATGTCTACCTCCTTCCTCTCAAATAGCCACACGTTCAGAGTTCATTATGCCTGAGGGATGAAAACTAATGATGTGTTGCCTGCCTGCCTCCCTCTATCCATCCATCCCTCCCTCCCTCTTTCCTTCGTTCCTTCCTTTTGAGACTGGGTGTCACTATGTAGCCCAGGCTGGCTGCAGAACCTCCTGCCTCAGTCTCCCTAGGGCATTGTTTACAGCTGTACACCAGCATGCTCATACTGTAATGCCTTCTTATGGACTGGGAAGGCTGCTCTTCCATAGAGGTTGGGGAGGAACCTGAATAACTCAGCAGGGCTTCCACATGAAGAGGACTACCTACCTAAAGAGGCTTCCAGTGGATCAAGTCAATAAAAATCTATTTAAATGATGACCAGCCCCCAGAATCTTAAAGACCTAGAGCAGGAAAGGGCCCTAGAGAGTCAGCTGTCAGTTCTTACAGAGAAAGAATCAGAAGCAAGCATGTCTTCTAACACAAGGGAGAGCTTTGAACATGCTCAACCTACCCAATGCATTTTCCAAATAGCTCACTACTACGCTGTAGTCCAGTTGCAAATGGTGAGGAAAGGTGTTCCTAGAACTCTGGGGGAGGAACTAGTCTTAAACAACTAATGTGACATCTAAGAGGCTGAGCCACTTGCTTATTTGCTTAAGAATCCAAGAAGAGGTTTGAGACATGAAGCAGTCAAATACAGTATAAATACTGGGGTATGCCAACCATGTCAGTCACCAAACGGATGACATGGTGACAAGTTTGCACAGGGGTCCTGAAAAGGTGAGGGAAGAGTCTCAAATAGTATGGATCCATCCTCCTCCTATAGCTGTGGCCCATGACCAGAAACCAGAGCCCTCTAGAACTGCAGCTTTCCAGCCCTCTCTCCCACCCAGTGGAGGCACAGCCTGCACCTCCGGCATTCTATTTGAGAGATGAACAAGGAACTGCTTACTTTGGAGTTTTTCCCTGTCTAGTTTCAATTACATTTGATGTTAGAAAATGAACCTAGAAGCTATGACAAATGAGATTTGCATGGGAGCATGGAGGCTGCTGTGCAGGGAAAGCCACCAAAGACCATACGAGACTTTTACTTCTTGAACCTAGAATACAGCTTCACTGGTCTGTTACCTCAGAGATTTCATTAATGCTTCTGCATCAGGGCCTCACACTGCATGGCAAAGGGCCCGTGTTTGTAATTAAGAGACACTGACAGATGTGGCAGGGTGATGAGGTGATTCTGCCCAAGGCACAGGAAAGTCACCTGTGCCCAGAAGTTACTGGGTATGGGAACACCTGTTTTGTTCTATGTGTGTTTTCAACAACCCAGATAACACTTTGCTTCCTGATGAAATGTGTGGCTTAGGGTTCAACATCTTCCTTCTAAAACTATTTTTGAAGAATAAACGTAAACAGCTACATGTGAGCTGCCATCACACAGGCTGTGTTTTATGTACCTCACACATTTCCACATGCAGGGGACCGAGTGAAGACAGGAATCCCTGGATGCCCATGGATGCTCATCTGTAAACCAGGGCCGCTCAAAGCTTCTAAATCCCAATCAGGCTGCTCAAACAGACAGAGATACCACAGATGCAACCTAGTGGGTTTTTTCCTCCCATGGGAAGTCAAAGAAGTGGAAAATATTTCAAGCAATTTGGCATGCTCGCATAACCCCTTTGTGCAAATTCCTGCACTAACAGTTCACAATTAAAGTGAAAGTGAGTAAAAATAGAATGACCTCTCGCTTCCACGCCGACTCTGTGTGGTTGACTCTGATCGATGAATGTGCTTTACATCTGACCCATCCGCAGTGATGGAAAACCAAGTAAGTGCCAACTTTCTATATAGCATACATAGTGGAGGCAGGTTGCTGTTGTAACATTAATGCCAATCATCAGCTAAGATGGAAGTCATGGCTACATAAAATGAGAAAGTCAACAGCACAGAAATACACCCACAATCTAGAATGCAGTGGTAAATCTATTTTCTGCGACAAACATTGTTTTCCAGATAGTGTCTTCTAGATGCATAGAAACACTCCAACTCTTGGATCATCCCCCTATTTAGCCTTAAATATTTGGTATCTGGGACTGGGAATTGTCACTAGCTTCCTTAGAAAAACTGTTCTTTAAGATGGAAAAAGTCACTATAGAACAAAATATACTTATTTCTATGCATGGTACCATGAGTTGTCTCTGTTATTCCTTTCCCTTTACTCTGGAGAAGATTTCCAGGGTTGCATTGCTATTGTCATTATAATGTCACTATGCCATGATTTTTTTAAAACTTTGCTGAGATGCCATCAGATAGTTATAGTTTTTCACTGACATTTTATAAATTCTATGATTAACGTGTAGTGTGTTTGTCTTTTGGTGACTAAAAATATCCACCAGAGGAACTTTTCTGGGATTGAATCACCACATACACCAAACAATTCAAGTGGATCTGGACTTCTTGGCAGAGGAGATAGCCTGTGAGTGAAAATGATCAGTTAATGAACTGAAATTGCAACTAAACAGAGGCCACATGCCACTCTGCCTGGATCTAGGGGACTTTTTGTAGGGGTGAGCATGAAAGAAGAAAGTGAAGGCCGATGATGTAGGACAAAGAGTGACTCACAACTGCTTTTCAAAAAAGACATATGTCAAGGCATTTAGGCAAGGCAGCTGGGTGAGTTCTCCTCTTCAAAATGATTGCTCTGGCCCTAGCTGGAGCGTGACTAGAAGGAAACAAGTTTCCTGGATAAGATGTTGTAGGCATTTGAACAAATCAGAGTGAAAAGGTGGGATGGAAACAAACTAATGGAAATTAGAGATGGAAGATGGAAGCTGAGGCAGTGGGTAAGAGAGGGTCAGCGATAAGTGCATCTGTGTACAGGTGTGTGGTAGTTACAGTCACTGAATTAATTAGTGATCACAAAAGGAAGGGAGTGAGGTATTGCTGGATATGCCCACACATGACATGCATGTAGAATCTCAGTCTGGAGTTAGTGAGTGTGGTCTTGATAAATTAACTGAATTGAAATCTACCTAGGAGATTAATAAAGTACAATTCTGGATGTATTTACAAGGACATTTCCAAAGATGATTGACATGTTGGAGCAATGGGATAAGGAGTGAACTTGCTTTGAATGTCAGCGGTACTACCCGCTAAGGTGGGAGCCCAGGGGGAACAAAAATGAAAATGAGTTGGCATGCTTCCTAACAGCCATGGGTTAAACGTCTCTGATCCATCAAAATCTTATACCGTGATTTTCTGTTTCACACAGCCCAAACCAACAGAGCCAGCCAACCATGGACTGAAACCTTTGAAACTGTGACCAAAATAAACAATCACTGTCTTAAATTACTTTTCTCAAGAATTTTGTGACTGCAGTGAAAACCCAACTAAGCCAAGGCCAAGGATACAGCGATGTATAAGCATGAGAACAAATTGCCACAGTCTGTGGATATGCAACACATTGCTTGTATTATTCCACTTTCCACCATAATAAAAAATACATTAGATACATTAACTTCAAATGAGCCTGGAAAGGAAACTCGGTGGCTAAGAGAACTGGCTGCTCCTGCAGATCAAGTTTGATTCCCAGCACCCACATGGTGGCTCACAACCAGCTGTAACTGAAGCTTCAGTAGATCTGATGCCCTCTTCTGACCTTGGTGGGCATCAGGCCCTACTGTATTCAGCCACCATGGTAAACCACGGTGGGAATCTATGGAAGAGGAGGATTCAGGATCCTAATGGCCCCTTAAAGAGCATGACTCCAAGAACCTGACTTCCTCCCACTAGGCCCTACCTCCCAAAGGCTCTGTCACCTTCTAATACTGTCACAGGCTCGCATACAAGCCTTTAATACATGGGCCTTTGTAGGCCACTCAGCTCTAAACCATAGCATTGCTCCAGAGAGAAACTAGTATATATATAAAAAAAAAAAAACAGAGAAGCAATCAAATGAGCCCTGAGAAGAGGCAGAAAGAGAAAGGAGTTTGAGGGAACTATGATGGACAATAAGGAGATTTTTTAAGTCAGTCTGAAGAATCATATGCCTTAGAGAAATGTGAAGTAGGCTAAATTCCTGGAAGAACTAAGTTTAACCTAGGAGAAAATGAGTCAGGTCCACTTCATTTTTTCCAGGGAGTCAAGAAGTCATAATCTATAGCCAAGTTTTGAGGTATAGAGTGAGGCATAGAGCTGAGGATAGAGTGTGGTCCTCATAGACAAACCAGAAATTATGGAAAGATTAATTCAAGAAACTATGGAGAGATTAATTCAAGTTGCTTTAAGTTGTGTGGGAATAGAGAGTGGACGGTGAAAATGCAGACGGCTCAGTAGTGCATTTACCCAGACTGACCATACAAGAAGGCAACGGGGAAGCTTCAGTTCTGGAAACAGTTTGAAGAAATGGGATGGAGTCAGGATGACTAGGGTGTTAAAGTTATCTGCAGAAGGGAGACATTCATTCTCATGAGAGCTACCATCTCACAAGTGCTTTTCATGTGGCTTCATATCCATTATCTCCTTTTAGCCTCAAAACAACATTCTGAGAGTATGGTTTAAAAATAAGGAAATTGAGTTGTGTTAAAATTTAAATAATTACCAGTATATAGAATTAAAATTTAAATATTTACCGGTATTTATTTTATAGTTACTTGGTCAGTGCTGTTAATCCTTAACCTACCATATAAATAAACACACACAGACAACTGATGGATTTTTAAGAAGTCTTAGCCTGGATTGTGCAATCTAAACTAGCTTAAAATTCTATTTCCCAAATAAAACCCCATAACATATACATACGTGTCCCTTGGACTGTTATAGTCCACACTATGCCAATGTTCTAGGACACTTGTAGATGTCTTTCAGTTAACCCATGGCATATCTTCTTCCTCCTCTCCTCTCTCCTCTTCACTCCTTTCCCCAAAAACCCAGTCACCTTAGCCCCGCCTACCTCTCTCTCTGCCCAATCACAAGCCTCAATATTTTATTAAAGCCAATCAGAAACAACAGTTATCAAGCAAGGTAACACAGCATCACTTGGTGTGCCTGCATATGGCCTAGTACAGAGAGCAGACCTCAGGGAGTAAATTAATTAACATCTAGAATACATACCAGATCTCCCCTAGGAGTGTAGAGAAAATCGGGCCTGTCAACCAAGTCGCTGGGCTCAGGAGCAGGGGACATAACATTTGATGTTCTGCAGGGGACTGTGGTTAGGCTAAGGGAAACTAATCAGAATCTGGAACAAAATCCCAGCTTCCAGGACTTGCACAAGCTGAGAGGAGTAAGCAAGGATGATTACTAGCAATGTTGAGCAGGGATATGATACAACAATGTTCTCCAAAATAAAGCATCCATTTTAAAGGGATGCTCCTCAAGACACAGGTTGCTAAAAGGGAGTTGAAATAACAGGATGTTCTAAGGGGAGGTAAAAATGTACCATCCTGATGGGAAGCTCATTAAGCTCAGGAAGTAAACAACACAATAGCTTCAGGAAGTCCCTCAAACTGATCAAACTCACTAGGTCCCTGCCTCCCCAAGCATATAGGAGCCATAACAACTGCCGAGTGACAGTCTCAGGTAAACAACTGGGCTACCTAGGAGAGGCTCAGACTACCTGAACTGCCTGAAACAGACACTCTACAACCTGTTGAGCTCCCTTCAGGTTGTGCACTGTTCTCCAGGTTTCCAGGCTTTTCTGAGATGTCACCCACAATGGGGTCAGCTTTTAGTGATTCACTTGTCTTTGAATCATTTTGCTCTTGAAGTAACCTCACACTCATATTTCTGTAATTAACACCAACAAAATGTTCATCAAGTTGGACTTTGCTTGCCCTTTGGTCTGTTATCAGTTCTCCATCTAGACATGTGTTCACATCGTCCCAGGCATAGAGTCACACAACAGGAAGCAAGCTGGGAGTGTCTACCATGGGGATGTGAGTATTTGTTTAGGAATGGTAGAAATTAAGCCTATATGGAGAGGGGTGAGTCATGAAAATGCTAGTGAGGACAGAGAGGAGGAGAAGAGACTAGCAATAAAGGAAGGATCAAAACTCCAGGGAGTCCTGTAACTGTAAAGAGAATGAATTACGAATCCTCCTGTGAGACAGGAAGGCGAGAAGGAAGGAAAGGGGCATGATTAAATTTGGTGATGGGAGGCAAGAGATTGAGAAGGTTCAAACAGCCTGTCTAGTTGTGCAGAAGGGAGCTCTATTACAGCTGCAGTGTGACACAGACGGGGAGTGATAAAAAGCAAACCAGAGAATCAGGGTACGAAAAAAAAAAGTTTGACAGTAAACAGAGCAAGGCACTGAGGAGATAGAGGTCAGAGAGCAGCTGAAACTCATTGTTCCTGTACACCTCACAGAGGCTTGGTGGTGGGGACAGGTACAGTGGGCAGGGCTGTACAATTAGTGAGATGGTCTACAAGGAACGATATGGTGCAGTGTTCTGTAAATAGTGGCATCTGATTCCTCTGTTGGCTTTACAGGATGAAACTGGTTCAGAGAAGTTGCAGGTGCTTCTCAACTACAGAGGCATTACTAGGATTTGAACTCAGATCTCCCAGCCCTGGCCCTCTGCTTCTGCTTCACACCTCACTGCCTGGGACGAAGGTAAGTAAGTTAGGTTGGACATAAAGGTGGCCATGGCAGGGTTTCTTCTCTCTTTTTCTTTATTTTATTTTTAGACTTTTTCAAGACAGCTTCTCACAGAGTAGCCCTGGCTGTCCTGTAACTCACTGTGCAGGCAGACCAGGCTGGCCTCGAACTGACAGAGATCCACCTGCCTCTGCTTCCCAAGTGCCGGGACTAAAGATGTGAGCCACTACAACCAGCTTTTTCTCCCTTTCACCTCTTGGTCTGAGACACAGGAACGTAAAATCTTGTGTATTTTCTGCCTTCATAGAGCAACTCTTGAACCACTCCCTTCCTGGTACAGTGTTTAGCTGCCCAGAGAAAAAAACATTCAGGATAATGATGTGAGGTAAAAGGGCAAAGAGGATGGCAGGAAGTGGAGGAGGGGTGGACCCAGAGACAGAATCATCACAAGAGCTTCAAATACTAAAAAAGCAACTTCAAGAAAACACTAAATCGTAATTACTCTGTGGGACTGAATTATCGTACCTTGGAAAAGAGAAACCACATGGAAGGGATCAGCATGGTCTACAGTTTTTGGAGAAATGTCATCTACAAGAGGAGTGGGAGTTCTCTGAGCCACATAAGGAAATGGGAGTAAGTTCAGGACAGTGAGGTCTATCGGGATGGTTGAAATACTGTGTGTGTGTGTGTGTGTGTGTGTGTGTGTGTGTGTGTGTGTGTGT
>CAJQZJ010000696.1:0-29074 GCA_907164525.1 Lophiomys imhausi | reverse complement strand
TGTGTGTGTGTGTGTGTGTGTGTGTGTGTGTGTGTGTGTATAAATGGTGAATTTCCTGTCGCTAATGTGTTTCAAGTGTAACACATCCAAGTAGGATGGACAATAATTTGGCAAGACTGCTACAGTATGAACCCAAATCATAATTCCCCTGGAGCAGCTTTCCCCAATTTATAATAAAAGACTTTCAGGGATGGGTGGGAGCATGGTGAAGTCTGTGAGTGGGAGTGTCACAAGAGCTGTTGATTTAGATGGAGTGAAAAACAAGTCTGGCATGTTTTGGAGGGAAACAATATACATCATTATAATTGTGATTTAATTTTGACCTTTTATGATGTACAATTCATTATGACTGTCATCAAAGTTTAAGAATCTTTGACATGTTCTCAAAGCATAGATACTAAAAATAAAGCCATCATGTGGTATTTTGTTTTGTTCATTTTGATGAGATAGGCTGTGTATGTATCCCATGCTGACCTGGATGGAATTCACAGCAATCCTCCTGCTTCAGTTTCCTAAGTGTGATGGTCCTTAAGACTTTTTAGATTTGTTTTGCTTGTAAGATTGCAAGGGATCATTATGCTCAAAAAGGCAAGAAACCACTTCCTTTCTCAAGTCCTTTTAGAGGCAGTGTGTGCTTTCACGGTCCCTGTGAGCCCTGAGGGTCACAACTGGTGTGGGGGGAGGTAGGGTGGAGAGGGAATCCACGGGAATCACCGCAGTTGGCGTGCATATGAACACAACTCCTGCCTCTTTAGCAGAAACACAGCATAAAAGTTCTCTGAACTGCCACATGCAGAGCCGAGTAACCAGCTGTAACTCATCAAAGCAGTGCTCCAAGACCCATCATTTCCTAGTTCCCTAACTTGACATATTTGTGGATCCTAGCAGCAAGGGTGTGTTCTTGTCGATGTATGTATGTATGTATGCAGGCATCCAGTTTTTGTCATTTCCAAATATCTAAATATCATTTCTAAGGTTCCCCCTATATTTCAGCTATCTGGCCCATCTTCTTGGCAAACTCATTTAGTAATGAAATTCTTTTTAAAGAAGTGTTTGTATTTTCACCGCCATCACTGTAGCAGAAGAGCAGGGGCTGGGGTGTGGGACATTGAGATTAACATTAGAAGGAAGCCAATTTGCAGAGGAAGACAGGATGGAAGCCTTTCCTGCCTGGGCTTCAGCTAATGAACAGGGCATGTGCATGACAAATAAAAGGCCAAGCCTTTAATCTCAGCAACATCCAGAGGCAGAGGCAGAGGCAGGCGGACTTCAGGGCTAGCCTGGACTACAGAGCAAGTTCCAGGCCAGCCAGACCTACATAGTGAGACCCTGTCTCAAAAGACGAAAAACAACAAGAACAACAAACAAAACAAATAGGAGAGGCTGGTGCGATGTCATTATACTATAAAGGGATATATACCTTTGACCCAACACTTGACCCTTTCCCCTCACCTCACTAGTCCACTCTATTCTCAGGAATGTTTTCCTTTCTTAATAAACTGTGTCCGTTTCTATATCTAACCATGTACCTCTGATGAAATTCTTTGTCCTGGAATACAATCCTAGTATAAGGGCAGAGCTCAATCTGCAGCAAAATATTCCTTTTCCTCTATCACCTTTGTATATCCTGCTCAAAAGCCTATGTGTGCCTTCTCTAACACGCCAGGCTTTCTCTTTCCCAGAAGCCCTTCTGCTGCACAGTTGCTTATGACCCAATTGCTGGACATGCCTACGATCTCAGTTCCTACCTCAAGAGTATGGCTTTCTCTGCTGAGATTTATAGACTGCCTGGCCTGATGGTTTTTTGTTTGTTTGCTTGCTTTTTGTTTTGTGTTTTCTCAAACTAATGAAATTGTCCTAGAGCATCCTTCTGAGTCCATTTTAGAATTCTTTATTAATGAGACAAAGAACCTCAGGTTCCCTGGGATAATCAGCATCAAAAATGTTTATACATGACACAGGATCATTTTATTTTGCCCAGGTAAAGCACACAGGTGTCATCCCCTCAAGATCTATGATTTCTTTTTCTAATATGGTACAGTGATATACACATTTTGGATTCCACTCATTACTCCCATCTAACTCTGACCTACTTAGTCTGCCATTATGTCACAAGACTTCCCTCATTCCAGAGGGTCTTGGAGAGAGGAATGCTGCACAGAGAGGACACAGTCTGTGAACAGTCAGGCCTAGGCATTTCCATAAAATTCAAGAGGACAGAGATACTGGGCAATGGGATACAGAGAGGTCCCTGGAGGATGGCACACCCAAAGAAGGTTGGCAACTCTATCTTCCCTCCCACTGTGTCTTGTGTGTGTCTTCATCTGTATCCATCACAATATCATCTATAACAAACCAGTAATGTGTTCCTTGAGTTCTGAATTAATCAAGAAGTTAATCAAATTCGAGGAAAGACTTGGTTGCAGGTAGCCAGGTGGGCAGTGCCAGTACTGACTTGGATTGAGGAAGGTGCAGCTGGAACCTGATGCAGAATTGCATGCTTGCTTCTGGGAATGATGGTCATACTTTCTGAGGTCAAAGGAGCCTTCTATGTTGATGGTTGTGTGAAAACAGAGAAAAAGCAAGACAGGCCATTATAGGTCTCCTAATACACCTGTGGGAGAACTGAGATGAAATGTGATTTTATTTTAAATCCATATTTGTTTTTTCCTTCCTACAAACATTCTGGTCTTGATTGTCCAAAAACAGACAAAGAAACTAGCAGGATCTGTTCCCCCGCAAGGAATACCAAGGAGCAGATGCCATTTTTCTTCAGAGCTTGACACCTCCTCCTTCATTGGCTTTTTATTCTTGCAGTCAACCACCACCCCTACACTCGGCACTTGGCAATCAATCCTCAAGCTATTCTGGAGCAGGTTCCCAGGCAGTGCCATGTTTTTGATCATATCTTCTGGTGATGATGATAAAAAAAAAAAAAACCATCATGACCATTGTAGACACAGTGACATCACTGAGGCTAGGTCACCCACCTCTACACTTCTTACATTGGGAAAAAATAGCCCACCATAGGCCGACACCACAGTGAGCTGGGTTCTTGGCCCAGCTGGGTCTCTCAGTGTGTGAGCTATAACCAGAGGCATTGGCTAGGTTATTGGGCACTTATGAGCAATGTGGCGGGCCCCAGTTCTACCTGAGTCAGAATCTGCATGCAAGCAAGGGCTACGGGACTCAGTGTGTGTGACAAAGTGAGAGAGCCAACAGTCTGGTGTTCCTTACTCTTCTCTTGGTTACCACACCCACTGAGCGGCACGTCCGTTCCTCTGACTCCAGGGTAAGGGCCGTTGTTAGGCTTAGGACTGCATTCTTTATCCCAGCCTGAGTGAGTGGTCATGGTTCTGTCTTACAGGGGTCTACCTAACAAGTATTCTGTTACGCGATATTTCTCAAACTGTGAGTTTCTTGGGGCCTGGTGGCGGTCTTTTTTTCTTCTTTTTTTCTAGAAATATTATATTTTAGTCTCAATGACAATCTTCAGTAGATAAAATTTCCAGAGCTGCCTGAACTTCTCTGAGTACATCCACACCATGCGTGCACTTCCAACAAGGACGCTGTATGGGCAAAAGCTTCGGTTGGAAAAGAGGGAAGTGCTGAGAAGGTAGTTCACTAATCCATAGTCCAAGTTCTATATTCAAAGGAATCTTCTGCAGTGCTCTTGTAAGCAGATCCCACCACTGTGTACACCAGCTTGCAAAAACTGGATACAGCAAAGTGCTTTTGTCTCAGCCATACTCAACCAGTACTTAGCTATCCCTTAAATGCACCTTTCAATGTGCTGTGATGCTAATGTAATCATCTATGCAGATTGGTTTTACTGCACTATATGATGAAGTGAGGTGTGGCTGAGAGAGAAAACAGTCTGTGAAATGTTAAGATCATCTTGAAACAGTGGCTCTCAAACTTCCTAATGCTGGGACCCTTTAATATAGTTCCTCATGTTGTGGTGACCACCAACCATAAAATTAATTCATTGTTACAAATTGTAATGTAAATATCTGATATGCAGGAAAGCTGAGATGGGACCCCTGTGGGGTCATGACGCACAGATTGAGAAAAACTGTCTTGAAAATTATTCTTAGGTGATTATATATTAGAGATTTTGAAGTCACATTAGCACAACTATGTCAGAAAAAAGAAAAGCAGACATTACACAGCTTTTGAAATTTACTTTCAATGAAATCCTTCTCTATCACATTAAAATAGTCAATTTGAATATTTCAGTTTTATTTCATTTATAAGTGTGTTTCAGCTTTATAGCTATGTAATAAGTATGAGTTTATGTCTTGTTTTACAACTGTACATGTGTAACTGTATAATAAAAATAATTCAGTAATAAAAGTTTATGGTCATTATTTATCTTAAAAGAAAATGTCCACTAAAAACATTTTTAAAAGCCATAAGAGATTTTAATGGTTTTCATCTTTCATTAGTTCTCATTATGTAAAGTTAAATGTTCTAATAAAAATAGTGACTGAAACTGGAAAAAAAAGAAAGACAAGTGTGAAGAAACTCAGCCTTCTCTCAAACAGTAAAATGTAATTAGTTCAATGGTTTTGTTATAATAAGGAAAGCAATAGTCATAAAATGAAAGCAGTGCCCAGTATTTAAATTTGAGAAACATCCCTTTAAGGGGGCTGTCCATCTGAGTCTTCCTACTCTGGAGCTTAGCAGTTAGACTGACAAGTTAAGTGGGTTTTACGGAATTTGTGTTCCTACCTTTAATCTTGCTTGAAGACTTTATTTAATAGTGTGTTTTATTAAAGTAACAAAATGTGTGGGCTAAAACAGCCAAGCTCACACCACAAAATAAGAACTGTTAGCTCATTTATATTCTATCTTCTTCCAAAAGGATTTTAGTAGACTTAAATTATAAATAAACATTGCAAGATATTAAAAAAAAAAAAGTGAAATGTGAAAAAAGTAAGGCCAAGGGAGTCAGGGGGCCCGAATGAGGCTGGACACAGATATCCATCCTGAAGTCCTTCTGACCCCTGAAAACCTTGCCTGTCCTACTCATCCATATGTTCCTAGCATCTTCCAGAGCCTGACAAATTATACATATCTCAAAATGAATGAATGAGATGATTCACAAAAGTGGATCATATCTGGAAGAGGGAAGATTGTAATTCACAGATTAATACAAGGATAAATGACAGTGAACATATTATTTCATCTCAAGTTCCTTCCCATGAGAGAGCACTACAGGTTTATATTTTCTCTTATAGTTAGTTCATGTGTAAGCATATTCCACATATCCTGTACAAATAGCTGAAGATAAAATCACTAACATTTATATCTCTTTTAAGTAGAGATCAATGCTACTAAATTTAAATTACTCTCCAAATGTACTTATTTATAGCTAATAACATGGGGAAAATAATTACACTTGTTCTGACCTTCCATTATGCACACTGAAATCTGGGGAGCCTTCTAATCCAAGTGAAGAAGATTCCAAACAATTTGAACCTAGTCTGAGCACAGTACTTGTCATGGTTAGTCTTCACTGGCAACTTTGCACAATCTAAAGTTCCCCTGGGCAGAGAGAACCTTCTCAATCAGACTGGCCCATGAACAATTCTGTGGGACGTTTTCTTGATTGTTAATTGATACAGGAGAGTCCAGCCCACTGTGGATGCTGCTGTCCCTAGGCAGGTTGTCCTGAGTTATATAAGCCAGCTACCTGAGCAGGCCAGAGAGCAACAGTGTTTGTCCATGACTTCTGCTTCAGTGCCTGCCTTGAGTCCTTGGCCTGACTTCTCTTAGTGACGGTGTGTGACCTAGAAACACAAGCTTCAATAAACACTTTCCCTCCCCAAGTTATTATTATTATTATTGTCACAGTGCTTGTCCCAATGTGGCAATTCGAATGAGAATGGCCCCTCAAGCTCCTATGTTTGAATACTTCTTCCCCAGTTGGGGGAACTGTTCCGGAAGGATTAGGGGTTATGGCTTTGTTGGAAGAGGTATGTCACTGGGGGCATCTTTGAGGTTTCAAAAGACATGTGCCATTCTTGGTGTGCCCACTTTGCCTCCTGATTTTGGATCAAGATGTGAGCTCTCAGCTCTTCCTGCCACCATGCCATTGCTTCACCTTCATGGACTCTCTGAAACCCTAAGACCAATTAAACACCTTAATTTGTCAGTTGCCTTGGCAATGGTGCTTTTTCAGAGCAATAAAGATGTAAGTAAGACACATGGCAACAAAAAGCAAACTGGGACAGCAGTATTGTCAGATATGTGTCTATTGGCATGAATTCATCTTGTAAACAACAGGCAGGTCGTGGATTATGTAGCTGAAATCCATTTTCTTCCCCCATGTGGTAAGGATAGATTCCCTACCACATATCCCTTACTCCACAGTCTTTAGTCCCATATACCTTTCCCCACAATGTGAGCTTTGTATATACTGGAATTTTCCACAGCACCAACCTATTCACAGGGTAATTTTCTATGCCCCAGGTAGTTATGATAAAAGTGAGACTCATGATCCAGTTTAACATCATGGTTATGGGACTAAGAATAATTATTTTCCTTTAATATTTTAGTTCCTTGTTTAGTGTTAAAATGAGATCTTGCTTTTCCCTGTTGTGTTGCTGATTTGACCTTAGAGTGGATCTGTTTTCCCCATTGCAGTGTTTGACCTGCTTAATCTGAATAGATTGCCTGATTGCTGTTCTAACCACTGGTGTTCAGTAATGATGCTGCCACTCTTGACATTGATCAGTTTTGTAGCGACATTTGCTTGCCCATAGGATGAAGAAGAAAAATAAAGACTTCAAATTGCTTATGACTGCTTATTAGGAAATCTTCAAAGATAGCAAAACAAAGGTACCAGAACTACTCTGTTTCTGAGAAGGGAAACAGATAGATGCATCAATAATATGGTTATCCTCAAAGAGAAAGAGTTGAACTTTGGAAAGCTTCTTTATTCCAACTTAACATTCCCTGCTTCTTTACACACATTAGAATGCAATTACTTCAGACTTACTTAGCATCTGCTATAAAAGAAATTAAACTTACCACAACACAAGACATGAATGGGTCCAATAAAGCAAATAAAGGGATCTTGCCAGCCCTCCTGTATTGCAAATGTTAGAAGTCCAATGATCAGCTGTCAGATATTACTTTCCACATTACATTCCTCCATAACAAAACTTGCTGGGAAGGTTTGGGTAATAGCTTTAATATGGAGCCACCAAGATTCATCTTGGCTTTTCAAAATATGAATTACATGGGCATGTCTTGCTTCCAACCTGAAATCCACACTGCCCCAGCTTTCTACAAGAGTACATATGGAGACACTTGGGAAGTGTTTGTCTACGCAGACTGTACAACAGGAGCATAGAGCCTGTGCTGTGTTTTTCCACAGAGCCGAAAGTGGCCACGCCACTTCAAGTTATTACAGCCTGTGTTGTAGGCAAATGGTCACCATTTCATTCATACACAGCTAGCCTCCCTAACTTCCTCATTGACCAGATGGTTTAGTCTAGTTCTTCAATGAGTAAATCCCACTCTCAATTAGAACATGAGTGGCTTGCAGCAACAATGGTCCATATAACTTAGTGTCCTTTTAACCCCAACTTGGGAGTCTCACCACATTAAGGACTGAGTGTATGCCAGACACAGGCGATTTCGCCACTGGCGGTGTTCTTGCTTCATTGCAGAGTGACTGATAACTTTGGCTCTTCATGAATTAAACCAGTATGCCTAAGATGTCAAGACATGCATTGTCATGAGCTTTTCAGTCCTAACTCAAAGACTAAACTACTCTGTATTAAGACAACATGGTGACACCATTTCATCGCTGGAATAAATGCAGTTTGAGCAGAAACTACGTCAACATCTCAGTTCTATCTAGAGGCAGATATTTTCATGCAGCCCACAAAAGAATCAATAAAATGAACATCCAGGATTCATGACAGCCCTAAGAGCTTCCTGACTGGATTGGCACTGGGGACAATGAAGAGTCAATGAGTCACATTTAAGAATTCTGTTGAATCAGCAGCAAGGACTCTTCCATATCATCATGGGTGGCCAAATGACCGCTGTGTTAAAGCCAGCAATCTGCAGTGGCCCTCCAGGACAGAGAGGAGGATGGAAAGTTGAATTAGAGGAACTCCTCAGAAGCTAGAAGATCATCTGTGTTGTTTAATTAAACTGTGGACATATCAGAGAACTGAATGTCTTCGTGATATATCTTATTTTCCAGGTACTCCTTGTCTGATTTTTGGACTCTTTATCACAAAGTCCCCAGCCAGCTAGATAGTATCTATTTTTCTCTTCCCAGGGAAAATTACCCAGTGTTCTACAGACCCACTCACCATTCCCTTCTCAGACTTTCAAGGGTGATGGGCACATGACATTTTGTCCCCATTCCTCTTAGAGGACTTTTTTCCCCCTGTGGCCTATTGGCAATGACATCATGAGCTAGGCTTTTAGAGGTCAGTTGGTCATCATTGGCCTGTACATTGCCTGAATAATTTCGGAGATGCAGAAAGACAATGGTGTCATAGACAAAACCTTGGTTTTGATGTTAGCAGCATGACTCTGCTCTGCAAACACTGAGTCTGGAATGCTGGGCTGCCATGTGACCAGCAGAACCCTGAGAATTCTTTCCATCTTCTAGGAACTAGAATGCAGCTCTGTTATCTAGAGAGGACATCACGTCAACTTTGCTCTTGACCCTTGTTCATGGGGGATTGGAGACAATCCTAAGCCAGCTAAGAGAGGAGGGAGTCATAGAGCCAAGTAACTGTTTTCTTCCCTGCCTGCCTCCAGGCCCCAGTGGACTCTGAATTGAAATATACTCTTAAAGGCCCATCCTGCTTCACTTTCTTAAACACGCTGACCAAAGCAACTTGGGGAGAGGAGGGTTTGTGTCCTCTTAGAGGTCACAGCCAGTCATCAAGGAAAGCCCAGGCAGGAACTCAAGGAAAGATTTGAAGCAGAGACCATAGAGGACTGTATTCCTGGCTTGTTCATCCTGCTTTCTTATAGAACCCAGGACCACCTGCCAAAGGTGGCATCACCCGCAGTGAGCTGGGTCTCCTACATCAATTGTTAATTGCCCACAGGCTATTCTGAGAGGAGCAAGTCCTCCATTGTGGTTCCCTACCCCTAGGTGGCTCCAGTTTGTGTCAAAGTCACAAAAATACTGAAGCCAAATGTTCTTCTCTAGATTGGTCTGTGCTTTCCTGGAATCCCTTCCCTGTTAACCCATCTTCACAGAATGAGGTATAAATGAAGAAGGTGACCCGTGCGCTACTAGAAGACTCAGCTATCCCAAGTAATATTTCCCTTGGGTCTACCCCAATATTTCCATACTTTAAATATTGAAACAAATCCTTTGGACGAGAGGAAGACAAAATTCTACAGTATATTCAAGGTGAAGTTCAACCGTGTGACCCAGAGGTGAAATCATTCACTCAGGCAATATCCAGTAACATTTTGCCAGGGTTAGTAAATCTCTCTTAAACGACTGAGGTATTCTTGGCTGAGATGTGGACCCACCACAGCACCCATCAGCCAGTCAATAAACAGCCAATGAAAATGTGATATATGTACACAGCAGAATACGGCTCCCGCTTTAAAAAGGAAGATGCCTGCCAGTTAGGGTAACATGGATTAATCAGGAAGACATTATGTTGAGTGAAAAAAAAGCAGGCCCTGGGAGAACAGCACTATGTTTATTTCACTTCACATGGTCTCATTTAGATGGAGAGCCTAATAAAGTTGAATTTATGGAAGTATAGGCTAGACAATGGACAGCAAAGCCCAGAATAGTAGTGGGTGGGAACGGATGGGAGAGAGGGTGTTGTTGATTAGCATATAAAGTCAGGGAGAGGAGGGATCAGCAGTAATGCACTCAAGGTTCCAAATAATGAGAGTGAATTTCTAGTGTCTCACCATAAAAGAATATGATAGGTAAGCGACAAGGGGTGCTGGTTAGCTTCATTTAAACAATCCACATTGCAAACATGTATCAAACATCACACCCCCGATGAGTGTACAGGTATAACTTATTGCTCAAAATAGTGATAAAGGCTGGGAGGATGTCTCAGGAAGAACACATGCTTGAAAGTTTAGTTCGATCCCCAGTACCCACGTTAGGGAAAAAAGAGGCTGGATGTAGCTGTGTGTACCAATAACCCAGCATTGAGGGAGGATCACTGGTAAATTTTTGGTTTAGAGAAAGATTCTGTCTCAAGAGACTGAAGAAGAGAGAGATAGAGGAAGACATACATTCTATGTCTTTCTTGGCCCTTCATATGTTTACATGTGGGTATATGCACCCACATACTCACATACAACACACACATATGCACCACACCACTACCACCAACACCCTTCACCATACAAACACAAATTATTTTTTTCTAATTCTATCTTATGACTTGGGAAAGTTTAGCACAGCTGGGAAAGATCAGAACAATGGCATTGTTGCATGAGAAGAAATTCAGAACTCATGTCAACCATATGCTTTCAAAAGTAGAAAGTGAGATTTTCTCCATTTTTCTTCTGTGTATATATGAGTGTATGTGCAGGTACACATGCAGCTCTGTGTGTGTGTGTGTAAGTTAGAAGTCAAGCTTAAATATCATTCTTGAGAGCTATTCTCGTTGTTTTTTGTTTGTTTGTCTTTTGAGATAAGGTCTCTCATTGATTTGAGACTTGTAGATTAGGCTACGTTGACTAGCCAATGATCCCCAAAGATCAGCAGTTTCTGCCTCTCCAGTGTCGGGGATAGAAGAGTGCATCACCATGCCCTGATTTTTATGTGTGTGCTGAAGAGCCAACCTGTGTCCTCATACTTGCAAGGTAAATGCTTTACCCATGAAGATATCTCCTCTGGACCTCCCTCCATTTAAGCAACCCGCATAGACATTCAAGTTTAAAGTAGTGTGGATTCAGAACACAGGTCTTTAATTCCTTGGCATAAACTCTTTATTTTATAGTTTGGGAAAGTTTAGCATGGCTGGGTGGGAATGGAATCTTGTGTAAGTCATACACAGAGAAGAAACAGACACTGTGGTGCACACTGAGCTATAGACAATAAGAAGGGTAAGAAACAAACAGAGCTCCCACACCCCCATTAAAGCCAAGACTGTTTTTTATAACAGCATCAGACTTTGTGCCTGCTCATGAGGGAACTAGTGATAAGGGAGTCAGTAGCACGAACCCTCAAGATACAGAAGTGGCTATGGAACTCCAAGAGTGCTTCTTAGAACAAGATAGATTTGCAGGGCCTCCTTGCCATCCTTACTGGGCTACCGAATATACAGCTGGATGTATGGCCAGAATTAGGAAAAAAAAAAAAAAAAAAGAAGAAGAAGAAGAAGTCAATGTGTGTATGTGATATGCATGTGCACATATGTGTTTGGTATCCTCTGAACCCAGAGCTTTCCCATTTGGCTAATCTACATACCCAGCTTGCTCCAGTGATCTGCCTCTTACCGGCTGGCTGCCACAAGCCACCAGTCATTTATGTGGGTGCTGGTTTTCCAAATCCCCCATCCCCAAAGCTACCGCAGGGAGTGCTGAGTCATCGCCCCAGCCTCTCCAAAGAAGATTTTTAAATTTAAAGTAAAAGTGTATGTCATTACGGGGTGACTATGCAGTTCTAATGACACAGAGCTGTGAGAGCCCTGGGGAGGCACATTTGTGTTTTGGGGGCACCTGTGATGCTTCAGCAGGTTTAAATAAGAGGAGCAAACAGCAGCCTCATCACTGCCATCATGTGATGTCCTGATTTGCACAAGGGGCATGCATGGGAAGCAACAACAAATGTCCTGTGATATAGAAGTGTCTGGTTTTGATTGGTGTGACGGTCTCAGATGTCGTTGATACTGCTGCAGTTTGTCCACGGCCATTTCTGGAGGAAACGTTAAGTTTCCGCTAGCAGGTAGTAAAAATAGAGATCTCGGGTTTCTTCCCATTCTCTCACCTGGAGGACTCCTCCCTCTCCGCCTTTCTCACACACCTTGCTGAAATGCCTGTCAAAGCTTGCTTTTCAAGGAAGTCCCTCCCCTGCCACTCCCTAAAGCAGAACCCCCAGTTTATGTGATCTTCCTTCCCTTCGTTCAGTTTCATTTCTTCAATGACTTAGTTAGCTTCAAACATTAACCAATAGCAACTTAGAGGAGGAAAGGGTTTATTTGGGCTTACAGGTTACAGCCCATCATTGAGGGATGTCAGGGCAGGAACTCAAGGCAGGAAACAAAGCAGAGGCTCTAGAGGAACATTCCTCACAAGTTTGCTTTCCCTGGGTTGCTCAGCTACCTTTCTGAAATAGCCCAGGCCCACCTGCGCAAGGATGGTACGTCCCAGTGGGATTGGCCCTCCCACACCAATCATTAAACAAGACCTCTACACACAGGTCCACAGCCCCATCTGATGGAGACAGTTACTCATTTGAGATCCCCTCTTCCTAGGTATGTATCAAGTTGACAAAAACATACATATAAGATATGACATTAAATGTACTTTCAATTCATGTTGTCTATTTACTTACCCATTTCCTAGCTTCCTGAAGGTAAACCCTAATGGCTGCCCTCTCCTCCAAGCTGCCCACTCCAGCCTCTACAATTGTGCCTGGTGCCAGAGGCAGTGGTTGGACATTGAAAGATGCACAGATGAAAACAAAAGGACAAACCCAAACCAGACCTTCAGATACACGAGGGTGTCTCCTCTAGAAAGGTGCACAAATGGAACATGTTTCCACAGGTTTTCTTCTTTCTCCCCACTCCCCCAATAGAACCTCTAACAGGAAAATATTACACGCTTGAGCATGTGCCTGAATGCCAATCTGAGGATTAAATGTGAGAGTCTCAGAAAGCCGTCCAAGCTCTATTATGATGAGCACTTGCTTTGTTAGAGTACATCACACGAAAGTGCAATAAATTACTTGTAAAAATAGCCTCTTGTCTGCTCCTTTGAGATGCCATCCCCTTGAGTAGCCCAGGCTCACTTCAAACTTAGAATCCTTGTGCTTCTGCATCCCAGCTAAGTAGTGTCCTCAATGTACTCTTACTATTTTAAATGCGACCAGGCTGAGAAAAGGGACTGTCAATGAATTAGCATGCTTTACTCAAAAGCAAGTAATGGAAACTGACACAGCAGTTATCACGTTATGAAGACGCAAATTAAGCCCTTATACAAGATATGGTTTCCCGTGGAGAAGTGGTTTGTGTGGGTTTTGGTGGTAAGGCTCGATTAATTATTGAAAACAAGGGCCTTGAAGTTAGGAAAGTAGAGCCGGCTTCAGAGGTGAATGGATGGATGGCTTTCATGAATACACACATGATACTAGGGCATGGGCAGCAGTGAGATTTCCCAGCTAGAAATTATTAAATTAGAGAAGGGTCCAAAGACACCTCCCAAGGAGCCCATAGAAGGAAAAGCCAGGGCAAGCTGTTCAAATATCTACTTGAGCATTAATTGACTTGTTAGTTGCCTAAGATATGTTAATGCATCATGAAGAGGAAAAAAGAGGATATATGTGCTATGAATATTTTAAAAACAGACTTAACACAAACAACAATGACAGAAAATTCTAATCATTTCTATTCACAAATTATCTTGCAAAAACAAATATGTAAATGGAAGAGTTTGCAAAATACAGAGCTTGATAAAGAAAGCCAGAAAGAAAGTACTGAGGCAAACCTCAAGTGAGTTCAGGAAAAACTCAGAGAGCCAAAGAGGAAAGCTGAGAGAAATAAAGAGAGAGAGAGAGAGAGAGAGAGAGAGAGAGAGAGGCACATCAAATGCCAACTATTCATGTGTCCCTGAAGAGACTGTTGGCCTTCCCAAGGAGTCTGTGTTAAGCAACAAAAACTATATATACATATATGTATATATATACATATATATACACACATGCACATCATATATAAACACATATACATCATATATACACATATACATATATACATACATATATATACATGCATACATTTATACATATGTACACATGCATATACATGTATATATACATATACACACATGTACATCATATATACACACATATACATATACATACACACATATAAAGACATACACACACATATACAAATAATTCAAACCACTGTATTTTGAGCAGAAAAACAAAAACAAGGTAAAACAAAAATGATGCAAGTCAGAAACAAACTGGTACTGGTATTTTATGAACATGTAGTTGTAAGTATACATTTTTGTCTATTTTATTTGGATTCTTATCTCTACTACCCCAATCCCTTCCAACCCCCTAACACTAGGTAGGCAAGAAAGAAAGTTAGAGGGGAAAGGGGACATAGACCTCTTTAAACTACTTCTTGCTGATTAGGGATATCAAGTTCCTTGGGGCAAGTTCAATCTTCATTGTCCGGATATCCCCAAATTTTTCTTGTCGTCAAACAGTAACCAGGAGCAGCTGGGGGAGCAGCAGCCTCTTCCTTTTTTTTCAGCCCCCCCCCCCCCAGGGTTCTGGCATTTATCTCCTCTGAAAACTTCTCAGAATTCCAAACATCAAATATCCTCAGCTGGCAAATATCACACCCCTGCATGTACATGAGACAAATCATAATCACCCACCATAAAGCAGCCTCTTATCTCACACCTGGGATTAAAACAAAAACATATCCACATAATATAACTGGGTTTTTAAGGATACCAAAACTTACTGCATGTAACTTACTACATGCACACCCGCTTTAGTCTCCTTCATGCAAACACATTGTCTACTTCTCATTGGTAAACAAATGAAACATGGATGGTGGATGGTATTTCTAAATGGCACAGAGAACAGATCTAGGGAACACATGCTCGGTCTTGACAGTGAACCAATAGGGAAATGTTTTCAAACTTCTCTTGTAGCAAAGTGCTCACATTTAACTCTGTTCTTGTTGATGAGGTCTTGTTGCCAGGGTCCCAGATCGCTGCTCTTTGACCTTGTCCTAGCCCCCAGAACCTACCCTTCCCCCACACTTACCCCAAGGAGCCTCTGCACAAGGCACTTACCCCAAGGAGCTTTATGCAGTGAAGTTTGCAAACCACCACAGTTTTAAAAAAGACATCACAGCAGGTCTGATGTGCACAGTGCTCAATCTTTCCTGCTGCTCACTTAAGTGACCTGATTTAACATACATGTCTGTGTTTATTAGCTGGACCTGCTTTAAACAGAAGAAAGTCAGCTTGGCAATATTTCTGATTCTGGTGTCTTTGTCTCAGCCTCCACACTGTCTTGCAAAAATACATTTTAGGCTCCACCTGAGCAATGACTACAGCAACCACAACAGAAGTGGGGAGGGAAAGTCTGTCTGGTGGAGGGCTTCCTACTCATTTTCCAGAGATGTCAGTTAGGATGGATAGGTGGGCTTCCTAGACAACAGAGACGCTTAAGCCTCAGGACCCTAGCAGGCTTGTTATTAAAGAGTATCATCAAGCCATTGACTGGAAATTGGTTATTCTGTACACACATCTGAAACTCCCGTGGAATCTCACAGCTTACAACCTAAAAGTTCCTATGACAGGATAAACAACATGCTGGCACATCTAAAAGAATCCAACTTTTTTTTTTTAACCTTTTATTTTTTTTTATAAGCACGTTATTTTTTTTTCAAGTTACATCTCAGTCGCAAACCCTTCCCTATTCCCCCTTCCTGTCCCACCCTTCCACCCTCTTCTCCCCCCCCAACAGCTTCTCTTTTCATTCCAACAAATGGTTCTTTCTCTTATAACAGTAAATTCTATACAAAACAGCAGAATTAAATATGCCACATTTATGAGAGTTAAATGGTCCAGTATACCTTCCCAATGTCCAGTTCATACATATTTGGCCCCTGACTTTCACCTTCTACCTTCTAACCATCTCCATGAGTTTAAAGTTCTATAACTGACTTAGTTTTCATACTAACTTGCATCACTATTATAACCATCTTCTTAGATCTAGAACGCCCTCTTGATTCCTAAACAACTCAAAATTTAGCTATGAGACTCAAGCTGTCTATTCTTCAACCACCTCAGAGAGCTGAGAAGGATAAATATATCTGATTGTATAGGAAGTGCAGGGCCTGCAGCTTCCAATACTAAGAAATGACAAACCAGTGACTACCTGGACAGTTCCCATTTTCTCTCCATACATTCCAGCATCAGTCTTCAGCCTTTTGGTCCTGTTTCTCTGACAGACATTTATTGTAGAGCAGGGATTGTGAAGGACTAACTTACCCTGTCTTGGCAGAGCTAGGCTGTCGACTTCCCTGCTACCAAGTTTTGTCCTTTTTGGACAGCAGTCTGTCTGCAGTTGAAGCAAGGAGTTTTTACATGTCAAGAGATAGGCTTGCCACTAATTCAACCATCTCACATTGGAGATTCTTCGATGCTTTTCTTCTACTTGGAGTAGAATAGGGGGTGCTGTCAGGAGCTGATATGTCACGATATCAAAAAAAAATCTTAATTTAAGACCACATCTTTGAATGCCATATTCTGCAGATCTCTTGGGGTTTTTGAAGGTTTACTACGACCCAAATCAGCAGGAAGTCATTTTAAGAGAGCAACGTCCCATACCCAGAGGGTGGGGAGGGTGTTTCTCCGCCCCCCCTTTTTTCGGTTATTTGAAAGACAACTGAAAACACTGTTATTTAGGGGAAGAGATTACAAGTTGTTAAATGGTCCTGTTTAATGGGTTTTGGAGGTTAGACCCAGGGTATTCCTTCTTTCCCTTTTCTGTATCCTTCTTTATCTCCTATGTAGGAATGCACGGACAAGAGAAAAATCGAGACACAGCACAGGAAGGATCAAGAAGAAAGGTCACATTATTGAATATGCCCTTATACCCTTGTATATTGATACAAAATTAATAGTATATTTGGCTAAAGTGGTATTGACCATTGTTTATTGTGCAAAAATAAGATTGTATTGGTCTACGTCAGTATTGATATTTGTATATTGATACAAAACTAAGATTATAGTTGGCCACAATGGTATTGACCCTTGTATATGGACGCAATATTAAGATTGTATTGGGCCGCATAGGCATTGATCTTTGTATATTGATACAAAATTAAGAGTATATTTAGCCACATTTGAATAGATCTTTGTATATTGATACAAAATTTAAGGTAACGCTTCCTAATGGTATCGTACTTAGAGATACTTAAAAATGAAATGTGAAGTTCTGGCCTCTTGATACCAACCGTCTTAAACTGTTTAGGATAGTTAAGAAAAACAAACTCCTAGTCATGCATGCATGTCACCTTATTAGCTACTAAGACAGTCTATCACAGATATTCTCTAAGCTACTCAGTAATCAAGTTGTTAAGAGACAAGCAACATTTGCTTATCTAAATACAAGAGATAGATAGGGCATCTTCAAGAATCCAACTTTTAAAACTATTGATAATATAAAATGGCACAGCTATAACCACTGGGGACAGCTGCAGTCACGAAGCCAGTTCCAGCAAACCTGAGCTGAATCCTGCAATTCCTGTCATCCTGTCTCTCACCTTTGGGTTTTGGTCTCCATGTGTTGTCACTGTTAGGGACTTTCTGCATTATGATTCATTGAATGTCTTTTCCTGAGAACATTATGTCTGAGTCTTTCTTGGAAAATCCTAAAATTAACATTATGGGGTGCTATTTGGAATTCTTCCTTATGCCCTGGAGATCATTAAGCACAGATAAACACATAGCTAGATAAAGCCATTATTAGTTCAGGAATTTTAGGGTATCTGCCCCTGAGCTAATTCAAGCAGTATAATTGGTGCAGGGTAAACAGAGACAATTGACAAACTCTAATTGGCCAGGAGAATAGGTTAAGAATAGGTTACAGATCAAGGCCTCCCTTTACAGTACACTTAGAGCTCTCTGAAAATGTAAAGATAGAGGGTTATTCAGGGTACACCCCTGGAGGAATAAAACTCAGTAAATAAGATACATTGACTGAAATAACCTTTTCCTACTTTGTAGTGTAGATGATGAAACATATAGTAAAAGAAGTTAAGTATTAGAATTTGCTATTCATAAAAAGGCCAGTTCAGATATTTTCTGTTTATCTGGAGTGCTTTCAGACTGTAAACACTGCCACCCTAAAACACTGTCATATAATAAATGTGTTTGCTTAGGAAGAGACATTCTTTTTTTTTCCTTTATTTTTTATTTCTTCAAGTTACATCTCAATCGCAGTCCCCTCCCTATTCCCCCCTCCAGTCCCACCCTCCCACCCTCAACCCCCCATCCAGGAAGAGACATTCTTTAGATTATTTAAATTAGAGTTATAGAGCCGATGAAAAAATAAAATCTGTTCTGTTTGTATTTTCTAATGTGACTGAACTTGTAACCCTGGACATGTAATGAAAAAATCAAACATGTAATCTGTACTTCTTGGATGATCATTAGTCGGTCTCTGTTCTGTGAAGCCTTTTAAAATAAAGGCATGGTCTGACTGCTAGTCAGTCAGAGCTGCAGAAGCAATCTGATTGCAGATTCCCCAGACCACCAGTGCCTGACTCCCTCCCTCCCCTCAAAGACTCCTTACCTCCTCTGCAACCCACTGTGGAAGCCCCCCCAACCCACCCCACTGCAATGAAAGAAACAGCTCCCACCAGTCATGCTAGAGAAAAACTAAACTATTTATGATTGCTATACAAATTGATATGACAGAATTGTGACAACATAAGGAACAGTTAGCAGGTATGCAGCCCTCTACTCCCTGAAAGGAGAGGTGTCGCGTCCCCCTCGACCAGCAAGGATGACGCAACTCACAAAAGCTCTTCTCCAGCAGTTTATTCAGGTCCCTTGAAAACAGTCTTCCGAATCCCCGGGCAGACCCAACCCACAGGCTAAATACTATATGAACAGCCAATCAAGTAAAGCCACGTGGTGCTATTTTAGAGGCCCATGTATGCGGAAGCAAGCCAGATCAGCGGTCTTAGCCAAATATGGACTTGTTTATCATCGAGAGTGCTCACCGTCGGGCTGGTGGAAGGCGGAAACCGGCGCCATCTTTAGGGCGCGGCACATCGCAGCTCTCTACAGAGAGGGAAGGCCCTTGGAGAGGAACTCCAAGCAGGGAAGCAATATAAATTATATTTTTCTGAGTGTTCATCATGTCTTGTATTTATTTATTTTTTTTAATAATTTATTTTTTATTTCTTCAAGTTACATCTCAATCACAATCCCCTCCCTACTCCCCCCCCCAGTCCCACCCTTCCACCCTCCTCCCCCTCACCCCCCCCCCCCTCCCCTCTTTTTTTTTTTTTTTTTTTAGTTTAAGGTATTTATTTTTCCCCCCAACAGCTCTCCCTTTCAGTCCAAATAATGGTTCTTTTTCTTATAACTATAAATACAATACAAAACAACAGAAATAAATAGGCCACGATTATAAGAGTTATATGGCTTAGCATACATTCCCAATGTCCAGTCCATATATGTCTTGTATTTATTAATGATTAATTTCATAGATTTTAAAATATGTGATTTCTTTTCTTGTTTTAAACAAATATTCATTGTTGTGCCTTTGTATTTGGCATTTTGTGATTTGTTTGTTTTGAGATGGGTCTCTTAATGTAGTTCTGGGCTGTCCTGGAACTCACTATACAGACCAGGTTGGCCTTGAATTTACAGAGATCCTCCTGCCTTTGCCTCCTGAGTGGAGATATTAAAGATGTGCACCATCAAATCTGACCTGTGTATTTAATTTTGAGGCAGGAACTCACTGTGTAGTTCAGGCTGACCTAGAATTCACTGTGTAACCCAGGCTGGCCTCAAACTTGGGCTCCTACTACCTCAGCCACACAAGTGCTGGGATTAGAGGAGTGTGCCACCACACATATGGTATTCTCTCTCTATTTCTGGTCTAGAGATCAAATCCAGGGCCTCGTAGATGCTAGGTAAGCTCTCTACCACTGAGCCACAACCCCAGCCTTCTTTATATTCTCCATTCTGAGACAGGGTTACACCAAGTTGCACAGGCTGGGTCTTAGACTCACTATGTAGCCCAAGTGTGGCTACTCTCTTGCCCTACTCTCCCAAGCAGTGTGACTGTACCACCAGGCCTAGCTGTTGTCTTAGCCACTGTGCCCAACATTCTAAGCTCCAGGCCTTACAAAGCCTGCAATCTGCCATGGCATCCATCCACGGGAAGATCCCAAACAATCCTTGATGTTATCGTGCTATGTTAGATCTCACAGAAGTCACACACACAGAGCTGATGGGGAAATCACTATGGATGGGAAAATCTAGAAGACAACATTTAGGCCATGTACGTGTCAAAGGTCAAGTCAAAGCTGGCCCTTCCTCTCAGGTCAGCTAGATCCTATGATACCCAGTTGTCACCATGGACGTATAAGATTACAGGCATAACAGGAGCCCTGCCTTAACGTTAAGCTGGGGTTCAACTGTGGGACAAATCATGAGCTGGTGAGACCAGCATATAAGAGCCTGACATGATTAAGGAACAGGGGAGCCATCTGGGAAAAAACCCACCCTAAGAGAAGCAGACGCTCGACTTAATCATACCTTTTTATTCTTTTTTTTGGTTTTTTTTCGAGACAGGGTTTCTCTGTGTAGCCCTGGCTGTCCTGGACTCGCTTTGTAGACCAGGCTGGCCTCGAACTCACAAAGATCCGCCTACCTCTGCCTCCCAAGTGCTGGGATTAAAGGCGTGCGCCACCACCGCCCAGCACCTTTTTATTCTTAAGGGAAAGAAACATGTGGGTGTTGCAGAGTGTTTGCCACTGGCTTTTCTTTTTGTTTCCTGGACAAAATATGCACACAATCACTCACCCCTCATATAAGAGTCATGAGTCCATTCAAAGAAAAGGCCACATCCCCAAGGTTCTAAGAAGGTAATCTCCCAAAGGACATGCATAGGTTAACTTGACCCAGGAGAGGACAGAATACAGGAACCTGGGTTCAGAGAAAGACAGAATTCAAAGACTAATGCTTGTGCCAGCACTGTGGGACGTGGCAGGCCCAGAGGCTGTAGGATGCTGGTGTATCCCTGGCACTTCTGAAATTGTGCTGTGTGGCTCCCACCTGCTGCCAGCCTTACATGGCGGCCCGGCTCTGCCCGCTGTATCCCTAGTCAAGATTATTTCATCTCAAATAAGATCACTGGGCAGGTCCCAGCAAAGGGGAGGGTGGAGGCTCTGCATAGCCCTCTGCCCCGCCCACCACCTTTTCCTCTCCTGAGACTGTATTTTCTTTTCCAAAGCTTCTTCCAAAGTGAATTTAATGGCTTTTCCAGATGCCTGGCAACCACACGGGGCTGCAAACACTGGGAAAAATTCAAGTGAATTCTCCTGCACATTGGAATGGTTAGACTTGAGAACAGGAAGTTAGGGAATCATGAGGGAAACTGAAGATCCTTAGCCACTTTAGGAAGTCGGAAGGTTGGAGATCTCCAGTCTTTTGCTTATTTCCCACTGTGAAAGGGAATAGTGCAGTCTCCTTCAAGACGACCTCCAGAGAGCAGGGGACTCTGGTGGAAAAGCTGGGAGGGACAGACAGAAGAATACTCCAGCGCACTAAGAAGTCATCCTTCTCACAGAGAGGGACTCAGTAAACCACACTGCCCTCAAGCTCAGCCAGGTTTAAAGTAACCAAACAGTTTCGCACAATATGGCTCCAAGATTCTTAGGCCCAGCCCAAATTAGATAAAAATGTAAACACACTAACTCGTCCTCTTCTACGTTCTGCCCACAGGCTCCTCCTCCTGCTGATTTCCTGGATTTTCCTAGCACACACTAAGTCCCTGCTGTCTCTACAGGCCTTGCCTTCCATTGCCGTCCTAGGTTTTCTTCTGTGCAATGCCACATCCAAGAAGTAATGGACCCAAAGAGTCAAGGAAATTGTTTAGGTTGTAGAATCTGAGGCCTGGTTGCATGTGAGAATTATCTGGTGTACTTTGGAATCACACATTGGAAGGCTGGGGAGACTTCTCAGTTGAGACTTGGGTTTGATCCTCAGCACCCACCTGAAAACCCAGGGGAATCCCAGCACTGGGGAGGTAGAGACAAGCAGATCCCTGGAGCTCACAGGCCAGCCAGGTTACTGAACAGCAGATACACAAGTTTAAAGCTAAAACATTGTTATTATGGCTAAGTAGCAGAATGTTCTTGTGGGAGTCCTAGCAGTGGGAGCATGAAGGCTCCCTGACTCTTTTGCCTAATTTGTGGAACCCTTTTCCTCCTACAGCATTGTCTCATCTAGCCTTGACGTGGGAATATGCCTGGTCTCATTGTAGCTTGTTATGCTGTGCTTGGTTTGTGTCTTTAGGAGTCCTGCTCTTTTCTGAGGGGAGGCAGGAGGGCTGGGGTAGATCTAGGGGAGAGGGAATGTGGGGGAGAGACTTGGGGTAGGGGAAATGTGGTCAGGATGTAATATATGAGAGAAGAATAAAATAAATAAAACAAACAAAAGAAATCAAAACAAAAACCACAACACCCATGACTACCCCCTACTTCAGACCAAACAATCCAGATCTCAAACTAGAACCCTGGCACTTGTTATGAGCTGATACAGGGGCTGGGGAGATGGCTCGGTAGTTAAGAGCCCTTGCTGCTATTCCACAGGACCTGGGTTCAGCTAACTCCAGATCCAGGGGCCATCTGGTACTCCCCTTCTAGTCTCCATGAGCACCAGGCATTCGTGTAGTGCATATCCATATATGCAGGGAAAACACACACACATAAAATAAATCATTTTAAAAAGAAGTTTAAAAAGCTGATGCAAAGCATCAGTGCAACCCCCCCACACACACACACAACTCAGAGTTAAAACAGTGATTCCAAAACTTTCCTCAAATTCATCTCCTTTTCCTTCAATGTCAACTCCCAAATTCTGGGCCTATTTTGGGAAACCTCTTGTTTTGTTTTGTTTTTTTTTTTAATCTAGACTTCAACTTGAATTAATTAAATCAAAATTCTAGGGGTGGGACCAGGCATGGCTTTTAAATGTTTAGCCAAACTGGGAAACAATGAGTTAAATATAATAATCCCACCCGAGTGGTGGTGGTGGGATCTGGGGGGAAGAGGGCAGGGACTTGAAAGACAGGACACCTAAGCCAGGCACAAGAAATCAACAGCTTGGCTAGAGCCTGGTCAGTGGTATTAACAACTCTAAAAATAGAACATGTCAGCCAAAACGGGATTTCTGTGTGGAACAGAGAAAGTGGGGGTCACAGAGGAAGGGCTCGATGGGGGGGTGTTTGTGTGAGACACCTCACAGGAACAGCTCGTTCTATCTGTTTGGCAGGTTATCCCCAAAGGAGAAAGGAAGGCAAGAGCTTCAGAACACTGACCCTTTTGACATTAGCATCCATGGCTGCCTTCCCCCAGCCAGTGTGCTCCAGCTGCCTTCCCATTACCGCTCCTCTTCCTGTTTGGCTTCCTGCTGGGAGAGAACAAGTTAGTCAAGGTGATGCGAGTGTGCACTCTGATTAAAAGTTCTTGTTTCTCACCACAAATTAATAAGTTGTCATTTTGGTTCATGTCTCTTGGGAGCTAGAGTGATGTGAATCTGTCCCTGAGAGAGTCAGTTTAGTGCCTTGATAAAGTCTAGTCCCCAAGCTCTCAAATCTGTTCCGTCAACAAGCTGTCACCACCTCTAGAGTCCCAGGCCCTAGTATGAAGGACTTCTACAAGGGGTGGGGAACCAGCAGTAGTCAGTGTTCTATTCTGTGAGCTACTAGCTTACCGCTAAAACATAAGAATGACAGTCTATGCCAGGCCGTGGTGGCACACGCCTTTAATCCCAGCACTAGGGAGGCAGAGGCAGGCGGATCTCTGTGAGTTCAAGGCCAGCCTGGACTACAAAGTGAGTCCAGGACAGCCAGGGCTGTTACACAGAGAAACCCTGTCTCGAAAAACCTAAAAAAAAAAAAAAAAAAAAAAGAAAGAAAAGAAAAAAGTCATGTGTTTCCATGGCTGGTCGCATTTGTCCATCAGCTCCCCACAAAACACCCAAGGTTCTCCTTCCCCAGCCTTGTGATGTCACACCCATGAGAAGCAGAACATGCTTGACCTTCCACCACACACTATTGAGAGATGGCTGATTCTGGCCGCTGGGGTCACGAAGATGGAAGGGAACGGGGCATCGGCTGGTTGAAGGATGAGCCTGCTTTTGCTTTCACTACAAAACAAGTAAGACAGAAGCAACTGTGAGTTCCACCAATGAAATCACGGTTCTGCAACCATGTTCTAACACAAAAGACCCCAACCCCACTGGCCTAATATTTGTGGCAAGGTAGCTTGTTCTCTTCTGACCAGGCTACCTTGCCACAAATATTAAAATATTAGGCCAGTGTATTTCTTTAGAGTATTTCTATTAGAAATACTGTGAAGAGGTATATGTTAGGCTAGGCCGCGGTGGTGCTGGCCTTTAACCCCAGCACTTGGGAGTCAGAGGCTGGTGGATCTCTGTGAGTTTGAGGCCAGCCTGATCTACAGAGTGAGTTCCAGGTCGGCCAGGGCTACAGAGAGAAACCCTGTTTTAAAAAACAAAAACCGGGGAGGGGGGGGGGTTATGTTAGAGGTTTCTGAGCCTCTCAAAATCATTTACATACTTTCAGTGATACATAAATTATTTTATAGCATCTGGATATACATGGTTAGGATGAGGGTCACCCACTAATTGCAAATATGTCTAAACAATGGATAGATTCCTATCATGTTACCTAAAACAATGTAAACCAGCCATTATAGCCAAAACATTTGTTTCCAACTTACTATTTTGGTGTCATCTTCCAGGCACTGGAAAAAGCTCTTGGCTGGGGAAGAACAGAAAGAATTTTCATTGCCCAAAAGGAAAAATCTATTCTCTCTCGTGCATCCCCCAGTGAACACACCATGTGAACTCCAGCTGCCAACAGCCCCTCCTGCCAGCTGGTTCATCCGGTCAAAGTGAGAATGTGAATAAACATTCTAATGAAAGGAAGCGGTTGGGTAGCAATTAACATATTCCATCAGTATCTGTCCCTTTGGCCAGACATGGCGGACAGATGGAAACCATACATACAAATGAGTGTCTGCCAGGACTGTGTAGGGATGGGAGGGGGATAGTGTGAGCTGTTGGTGGTGTCAATGGCTTTAAGGCACAAGGGCACTTAGCAACAACCCAGGGAAGACTTTTGTGTTCCACAATTGTATGATGTCAACAGACTTTCACCCATTTAGATTTATTTTACTTCAAAGCAAAGTATTTTATGAGACAGGGTCTTGCTATGTATCCCAGACTGTCTTAGAACTGATCCTCCTGCCTCAGCTTCCTGAGTAAAGGGACTATACATCCAGTTTTAGGGTGATTGTTTGGGTGTGTGTGTGTTGTAAAACTAGGGATTTAATCCAAGCGGCTAGCCCTGTACTGCACAGCTATATCCCCTGCCCTGAGTTTTGTTTTCTAAGGAAAATATCAATAGTCATTTTCCTTTCATGTTAAATCAATAAGTACAAGACTACATCTAGCCCTTCCTTCCTTCCTTCCTTCCTTCCTTCCTTCCTTCCTTCCTTCCTTCCTTCCTTCCTTCCTTCTTTCCTTCCTTCCTTCCTTCCTTTCTTTCTTTCTCTCTTTCTTCTTGAAAGAAGGTCTCATGTTGCCCAGGCTGACCTCAAAATCCCTGTGTAGTGGGATATTACAAGACATTTGATCACACTGTGAACCCTGAGATTGTGAACTGGAAAAAGCTGTTTCTAGTTGTGGTGTGGTCAGCCCTAGCACACACCTTTAATCCAAGAGGTTTTCTGTTTATTGTAAACAGGATTAAATAAAGTCAACCATAGGTCAAGAGGTGGAGCAAGCAACCAGTTGACAGGGAGTGAACATAGGAAAAAAAAAAACATAGTGAGAGGAAGTCAGGAGGATGGATAGAGAGACGCACAGGAAGTAGAAAGGAGGGGCATTCAGTCTGAAGGGTTTTTGAGATTGTGGAAAAGGAGAACTGGCGTTTCCTTCTGGGATGTTGGTTAAGAGAAAGGTCAGCTGGGTGCTTTCTCTGCCTCTCTGAACTAGCAACCTTTCTTTTCATCCAAGCATCTGGCTCCTGAGTCTTCATTGGTAAAATCGAACATTTAAGATTTTATTAAAAACAACAGTGGAAGACAATTTTGACCAACTCAGACTTCTACCTGATTTTACATCCCTAGTGCTGACCCCACACAGTGCACCACTGTACCCAGTTTATGAACTGCTGGGCATTGAACCCGGGGCTTCCTGCACTGGAGAAAGCACTCATTGTCAATGAAACTAAACTCCAGGTTGGATTTTTTGTTTTTTTAAGGGTTTCTTTGTGTAGCCCTGGCTGTCCTTGAACTCATAGACATCCATCTGCCTCTGCTTCCCAAGTGCTGGGATTAAAGGGGTGTGCCACCAAGTCCAACCTTTACAAACAGTTTCAAATTGCCATGTGGGTGCTGGGATTTGAACCTGGGTCCTTTGGAAGAACAACCAGTGCTCTTAACCACTGAGCCATCTCTCTAGCCCAACTTTTTTTGTTTTTAATCATTTCCTAATGTTTCTAGGATGGAGAGAAAGTCATAGTCATTCATGTCCTCTGCTTGTCACATCTCTGAAGCTTCTCCTTTATATAACAAGGTAGGATTTGCCAATTGCTCAGAGAATGTCCCGTCCACAACACAGTGGACAGTGAGATGCAGAGACACAGGTTCTGTGGTACTTCTTCCCAGTGGGAAACTGAGGCCCATAAAGACAAACTGATTTCCCAAACCTGAGGCCTGACATGTTGACTCTAAGTCAAACTATTCACTGTCCTAGGTCACACCATGACATCACTTGCTTCTTTCTACTTTGACCATAATTTGAGTGACTGATTTCATATGACTTTGATGAGAGAGAAGGAAGTACAGAAAGGAGATATCACCTTGGCTCCTCTCCATGTGTGGTGTCCTACTGGGTTCACATAGATTTAGGAAGAAACAGCTCATATCAGAGAAGCCAGAAGCACTGGAACTCAGCGCCATTTGTCTGTGACGCACCGTGAGAAATTAAAACTAGAAAAATCTTGCAAGAACCAAGGATTCACACAGAAAGAAAAGATTCAGAAAACCAAAGAAATTACAGTAAAATACAAGTTGACAAGAAAACAGATACCACAAGTATGTAGGTAAAGGCTCCAGAAGAGTCTTATGTGTAATTTAACAAATAGTTTCCTGGTTGTAATTTGAGCAAATGCCTTTGGGCATCTGTGGATGGTTAAAGTTGGCTGAAGTTCCTCTTTGTATTGTAGTTGAAGAAAGAAGACAGAGAAAAGTATAAATTAGTTCAACCTACTTATCAAAAAGTTCAAGCATTGTTCAAGGTTTTCAGAAAATACAACATGCTAGTTTCCAGTGTGTGACATCTGCTTACAAAACAGAACCACGTAGATATTTATTTGTCCCCTCACTAGCGGGAAGTTCATCTCCCAACCACCACTGAGGTATAGCATAAGTTACTCTATTTGGTGATATATAAAAACAGCTTCTGTGGAGATCCTAGGGGTAGAGAGCTAGGGAGATGGTTCAGCTGGCGAAGGACTGGCTGCTTAAGATGAAGCCTGAGTCCCATCTCTGTAGCTGCTAGCCTGGAGTGCACAGGGCAGCCCAGAAGCAAGAGTGACCCTGCCTTGGCAAGGTGGAGGGTGAGACCAACTCTAAGAAGTTATTACTTCCTTGCACACACTTAGTCACATCTCTCTCTCTCTCCCCTCCCACCCAGGTTAATTAATTAATTAATTTTAAAGAGAATCTTGTGGACGGAGGTGTAGCTGTTGCTGTCTTTGCCATTTGCTCAGGTTCCATGACAAGCTTAGTATCCAAGAGGTAAATACCTTTCTGCTTCGGAAGACAGACAGAGAGGGAATTTTTTTTTAAATGAAAGGACTGAAAATGTGACTTCTACTGTAAGATGGTGGGGTTAACTATGCCCTGCGCTGCTCTGGGTTGATGCCATATACTTACTCACCAAAGGCTGATAGACCTGAAAACATAAACGAAAGTGTATATAATGGTCCTGGAGGTCGTATGGTACAAAGCTCTGGTTTAACAGAAGTTGGGAGGTAAAGCTGGCTCTATACTTGTCTTAGTTAGGGTGACTATTCCTGTGATGAAACACTGTGACCAAAAGCATCTTGGGGAGGAGAGGGTTCATTTGGCTTATGTTTCCACATCACTGTTCATCACTGAAGGAAGTCAGGACAGGAACTCAAACAGGGCAGGAACCTGGAGGAAGGAGCTGATGCAGAGGCCATGGAGGGGTGCTGTTTACTGGTTTGCACCTCATGGCTTGCTCAGCCTGCATTCTTTTTTTTTTTTTTGGTTTTTCGAGACAGGGTTTCTCTGTATAACAGCTCTGGCTGTCCTGGACTCACTTTGTAGACCAGGCTGGCCTCGAACTCACAGAGATCCGCCTGCCTCTGCCTCCCAAGTGCTGGGATTAAAGGCGTGCACCACCAACGCCCGGCCTATCAGCCTGCTTTCTTATAGTACTCAGGACCACCAACCCAAGGATAGCACCACTCACAATGGACTTGGACCCTCCCCAACCAATCACTAATTATGAAAATCTCCTAGAGACTTCCCTACAGCCTGATCTTATGGAGGCATTTTCACAATTAAGGGTCCCACCTGTCAGATGATTAGCGCTTGTATTAAGTTGACATAAAACGAGCCAGAACAACACTACACACACACACACACACACACACACACACACACACACACAATCACAATGGCAATAAATAAATAAATCTCAAGTTAAGCAGAAACTCTCCCAACCAGACACAGAGTAAGAGGGAAGATAAATTCAGACTTTGCCATTTGTCCTCAGTTAGGAGAGACAGTGACTGCAGGTGATTGTACGAAGCTCATTCCTGTCATACTGTTCATGTGGCATTAAGAGATGACACACAAGCCGGGCGGTGGTGGCGCACGCCTTTAATCCCAGCACTTGGGAGGCAGAGGCAGGCGGATCTTTGTGAGTTCGAGGCCAGCCTGGTCTACAAAGCGAGTCCAGGACAGCCAGAGATATTCAGAGAAACCCTGTCTCGAAAAAACCAAAAAAAAAAAAAAAAAAAAAAAAAAGAGATGAC
>CAJQZJ010000694.1:76158-113150 GCA_907164525.1 Lophiomys imhausi | reverse complement strand
GTGTGTGTGTGTGTGTGTGTGTGTGTGTGTGTGTGTGTGTGTGTGTAAATGCAAAGATGTGTACAGGTACCTGTGTATGGAAGTCAGAAGAGGGTTGTAGTATCCCCTGGAACTGAGTGAGCACTCTCAGCTGTAGTTCTGTCCTCTGTCATCTGTTGTACTTTCCCCCTCTCAACAGCATTAACACCACGCTTATTCACTTACATCCGATATACATTTTATTTCCAACCTTTAATTATATCCTTCCTGTGTCTAAACCTATGTTCATGTATTCCAAACTTGAGTCTCTGTAGACAATCATTATTCTGTGCTAACCTCCTCAGAGCTTAGCTTTGTATACACATGCTGACGCTACCCCTTTGGTAATTTATTCAGTGCAAATCACTTGGTCTTTAGGTTATGAATTAATGAGACTATTGGGACATAAAATTGTTAGTGGGTGATAATAAAGTTTCAATCTCTTTATTTTATCTTTGGGGTAGAAATAATCATTGATTCTGAGTTTAAATATGGCCTTTTTAAAGAATAGAAATGATGATAGGCGTGTTTCATATAATTAAATATACAACAAATTCTGGCAAATTTCATAAGTATCCCAATAAAATATGGTACTACCAATCTACATCAATAACCACTCTCCCACTTCACTCTTAGGAAATTCAGACTACATTTTAAAATAATAAGTATTTTCAAATAAAGAAAAATGAGAACCAAAGGAGTTAATGAGAGGAAAAGCTATTATGAAAGTACATTATGGTTCTGATGTTTTCCCATGTGTCTAAGAGGCTCTTCTGACCTCTAAAATCATTTCTAGTGAATAACACAATGTTATGGTTACAGAGAGCAAATAATGTATCCAATGAGGGCCTGCACCACTAAATGCCATTAGTTAAGGACAAGTCACACTCATTCAGTTATATTTGAATTATAATATCTCTAAGAAGTCTTTCTGTTTGCATCATTTGCCACAAAGTAGAAGGGCAAACAAAAGAATGCAAATCTCATGATTTGAGTTTCATTGGCTTATAATGGCATACAATGAGCATGTTTTGAAACCAAAGCATCTTAATTTATTAGGTACCAAATGTCAATGTCAGGGTAATAATGGCATCAATTCAAATGAAAATAAATAAAGTATAGGAAAAATGTTTGTTCATGTTGTGCTACCAATGATTTCTACTGAATAGATGAGAATGTTTCCTGCCAAAAGCTATTAATGGAATTTTATGTCAAAAGAAAAAACTATTTGTTTCCATGAAAGTACAAGAAATTTTGTAATATTTTATGTTAACTAGTAACATTTCCTTTTTCATTTCACTGATGTCTGGGAGATTCGATCTAGTATCAACCTAGAAAATAATAATTTTTGAAATCCAATAGCCTCAGATTATATTAGCCAACCTCCTGTCTGTGTAAAATAATTACTGACAATCTAAAGCAAATATTTTCCTTAGTATTTAAAAAAATTCTTTAACAAAATAATGTGTGTATGTGTGTTATTAGAATTAAACATAGGGCTTCTTTTGTATTAGACAGGTTCTCTATCAACAAACTACATTTCTAACTCAATGACATTCTGATTCTTGCTATTGTCTGTCTGTCTGTCTGTCTGTCTGTCCCACTTTCATTTTGAGACAGGGACACATTCATTGCACAGGCCAGGCTTGAACTCTCTGTAGTCTTAATGAATCTTGCACTTGAGATAGTTCTCTTCCTTCTGAGTAGCTGAGGATCCAGGACTTAGCCACCAGGTCTGGTCTTGCCTTCTACTTCCAATATTGTCCCAAGGAGACACTCACTGATAAACGGCCATGATACTAATTACTTTTGCCCGCAGGAAAACAATTAGGTAAGACTTTGAAGATCTCAAGCTTAGTTCTGCTGTTACCAAACTAAAGGTTCTTGGAAGACTTTCTCTGATCAATGTTTCTGAAATTAAAAGGGAGCAAATGCTGTTAATAAGAAGGAAATTGGTTCTTCCGGAGTGTTAATAAGAAAATAGATTCATATACTTATCATGGGTCGTAGTATGGAACACTTTGGAAAACTATCAACAAGCCTACCATGTGACCCACCTATTGCACTTCTAGGTATAATGTGTTTTTAAAAAATGTCAGGAAACCAGCACAACAAAGAGATGCCTCTACACTCTTGCTTACTCCAGCACTGTTCATAAGAGCAAAGACAGAATTAGCCTAGCTATCCATCAGAGGATGGAGTAATTAAGACAATGTGGTACATATATATGATGGAGTGTTAGTTCTAGAGTAAAATGTGGCCACTCTTTTACCAAACAGGATTGAACTTTGGACATTGTGTTAAATGAAATAAATGAGATACAGAAAGACAAATAACTACTTGTTTTTTTTCCCTAAACATGGAAATATATGTCAACCTAAAAATAGAACAGTGACTATTGGAGAGTGAGAAGTGTGTGTGTGTGTGTGTGTGTGTGTGTGTGTGTGTGCATGTGCGCGCGCGCGTGCGTGCATGCTGCATAGAGAAGAGGGTAAATTTGAGCATATTTGGAAATGTTGCACTGAACTACATTAATGTTTAATTTATATATGTCTAATAGAAAGTCCAGAAATACTCTACAATAACAAATAAGTCAATCAACAAAGATCTATCTGGATAAAGTTTTTTTTTTCATTTTAGTTTTTCAAGACAGGGTTTCTCTGTGTACCCTTGGGTGCCCTGCAAGCTGGCCCTAAACTCAGAGATCCACCTGCTTCTGCTTCTTCCTGAACCCTGGGATTAAAGATGTGCGCCAATACTGCCAAGATGGATGAAGTTTTCTAATGAGCCTATAATTCTGATTTTCTATGTTTGTGTCAAAAAAGGATATAATCCTTGCCTTTTACAGATATCTATGCAACTAAACTTATCAATAAAATATTGAATTGCCAGCCAGACCGTGGTGGCACATGCCTTTAATCCCAGCACTTGAGAGGCAGAGGCAGGTAAATCTCTGTGAGTTCCAGGACAGCCAGGGCTACACAGAGAAACTCTGTCTGAAAAAAAAAAAACAAACAAAAACAAAAATTGAATTACCTACCATTTTGTAACTGATTGTGATAAAAACGGTTCAGTTTTTCTTCATAGTGAAGATTTGTTTAGTATATGTACGGCAATATTAGATGTCTAAATGTCTTAAAATATTCATATTGCTTGATTAATTTGCTGCTACGCAGAGAAGCTCCTACTTCACATCTCTGAGCATCCCATTCCTCATTGATCTCAACATTCTGAAGACAGTATGCCTCTTTCTCTAGAGCAGAGACTTCTGTTCATCAGCAAAAGGGTCAAAGCAGATGACTGCAGGAGCTCGTATCACATAAAAGACCGATGTCATGCTGTTGGGTGATTCACTGTTTTGAGTATGCTACATGCTTTGAGGTTTAATGTCCATTTTGAACTGAAAATAGGAGATATGAAATTTTAGACCTCATGGTTACGGTATTACTAAGGGGTTGAGCATAGTACAATATATTGAGTGTAGTACTATATTGGAAAAGAAAGTCACTTTGTGTACATTTAAAAACAACATGTTACAGGACTGGAGAGGTAGCATGGCTGGTAAGAGAGTGCTGCTCTTGCAGAGGACTCAAGTTTAGTTCCCAGCATCCATATCAGGTGGCTCTTGACTGCTTTTAACTCCAGCTCTTGGGGATCCAACACCCTCTTCTGGCCTTCACTGGTACTTGAACTCACATGTTCATATATACACATGAGCACACATGCGTATATGCATATTAATTTGTAAAAAAAATAAATCTTCAGAAGGAATAATCTATAACATAAGTTGATCTTTTCATTTACTGGACAATATGTCAGCTATATTGGGAGAGGCTGTCATAATATAGAATATAAACGTGATCACTCGCTTCTGTGTGTCTGGCAAAGTCACTTGCATCAAGAGCTTTATCTTTTTATAAATTATCTTATTTTTGTGTGTCTGCATACCACATGCATGGCTGATGCTCTCGGAGATGAGAAGAGGGCACCAGATCCCCTGGAACTGGAATGATAGATGGTTGTGAGCTACCATGCCGGTATTGAGACTTGAACCTGGATCCTCTAGAAAAGGAGCCAATGTTTAATCACAGAGCTGTTTCTCCAGCCCCAAGAAGTTTATATTAAAGGCTGTTTTTTTTTTTTTGTACCGAAGAAAATTAGTTTAAAAGTTGAGTCTCAAGAATATACCCTGTTTGTGGTAGTATCATGCTAATTCATTCCTAGTTCAGACAGCAATACGGAGCCATGTTTCTTGTAGCAGATGAAGTGTCAATGGCCTCTGAAGTGCTGTATTGTTGAAGTTGGTAGGATGTTCACCGGTGACATGACACAGAGTGACACGACACTGGTCCTTGCATTTATGTTCTCTGACATTTGGGAGATATTGAGGATGATGATAAAGTTAATGACTGTGAAATCGTCTGGTTGCTGTTAGGTGCAATTTGTCCACACAATTTGTGATTTACTCACAATCTGTTTCCAAATTAAGATGCAGAAAGCAAAAACCAAAAAATCCTTCTGGAGGATTTAAATAGATATTACCCTACTGCAGCATGTGAGCCATTTTCTTGGGCTCTAACTTTAAAAATGGTAAAAACAAGCTTCTGTAAGGCAAAAGACACTGTCATTTGAACAAAACGGCAGCCTACAGACTGGGAAAAAATTTTCACCAACTCCACATCTGACAAAGGGTTAATGTCCATAATTTATGAAGAACTCAAGAAATTAAATGCCAAGAAACTAAATAATCCAATTAAAAAATGGGGAAAAGAGCTAAACAGAGAATTCACAAAGGAGGAATTCCTAATGGCTGAGAGACACTTGAAGAAATGCTCAGCATCCTTAATCATCAGAGAAATGCAACTCAAGACGACTCTGAGATTCCATCTCACACTTGTCAGAATGGCTAAGATCAAAAGCTCAAATGACAGCACATGCTGGCAAGGGCATGGAGAAAGGGGAACCCTCCTCCATTGCTGGTGGGAGTGCAGGCTTGTACAACCACTATGGAAATCAATCTGGCGATATCTTAGAAAACTTGGAATAGCTTTGCCTCAGGACCCAGCCATACCACTTCTGGGTATACACCCAAATGACTCCTCACCGAATCATAGGGAAGTTTCCTCATCTATGTTCATAGCAGCCTTATTTGTAATAGCTAGAAACTGGAAAAAATACAGATGTCCCTCAACCGAAGAATGGATTAAAAAACTGTGGTACATCTACACAATGGAATACTTCTCAGCTATCAGAAACAATGAAATTGTGCAAATTGAAGCCAAATGGATGGAACTAGAGAAGCTCATCCTGAGTGAGCTAACCCAGACTCAGAAGGATGCACATGGCATCTATTCACTTATAGTAGGATTTCAGCTATATAGTACAGGATATCTATACTACAACCAATGCACCAAAGGGAACACGGGCATAGACTTTTTATTTTTTATTTTTGTTTGTTTGTTTGTTTTTTAGTTTTCTCTACCTGTCAATGAGACACTTTTCCCTGGTGGTGCTGCCTTGTAGGCCTCCAGTGTATGAGGAGGCTCATGGCCCTCATATGACTGCTGAACTGGGACGGGGACGGGGGCTGTTATGTAGGGACACTCCACTCCAGAAGAGTGGGGTGGAAGGGTTAGGGGGTAGAGGGTGGGAGGGCGTGACTAAGAGGGGTGGAAAGAGGACACTGTGACAGAGATGTAACCTGAAGCAATAAATAAATAAATTTAAAAAAATAAAAATGGTAATAACAAACAAACAAAAAACCAAAAAAAAAAAACTTCTTAAAAGTTGAGAGAAAGACAAGCTTTTAGACTCAGTGTATCTCCTATATAATATTTTTCCTCTGTGGGACATGATTAAGATTTTGGAGCTTGGATGGAAAGTTTCTATATGCTATGTGCTACTCTGCAGTAGGCTGTTGTCATGGTAAATACTGTCAATTAAATGGGATCTGCACCAACCAAAGAGACAAGCAGACAAACCCGGATGTGCCCATTGCTACGCCAGATTCCCGGATGTACCCGTTGAAATGCCAGATTCCAGGATGTGCCCGTTGCTATGCCAGGTTCCTGGGAGTCTGAGTTGTAAGGATTGCTTAAACCTTGGAGTTAAAGGCTAGCCCAGCATCCTAGCGAAAAAGAAAAGTTGTGGAAATCTACATGCTTAGATAAGTGATAGTATGAGTACTTTTACTAGTTTGGAGAAATGATGCATCAGAAGCAGTCCTGCTTGTGGCAGAAATTTAGAACTGGAAGTTAAGATAACAGTGATTAACAAGTTAAATACTATAATGGAACAAGTGAGGAAACCGTAAAAACAGGCTGGTAATGTAAGTGGAAAGAGGAATTCTCTAAGAATAAGTATAAGGGGAAACTAGAGATGGAGAATCCTCCCACACAAATGACAGATGCCTTTGGTAGGTCATTAGTAAAATGTGTCAAGGAAATGGTCTGAGAACTTGATCATACCAGTAGAAACTCCTAAAACTAAAATGCAGAAAGGAAAAATAAGGAAAATGACAGGATAGAATATCCAAGGGTCATACAACAACTACATAAAATATAATGTATGTTTGATTAGAATACTAGAATGAAAAAGGACAAAAAAGAGATAAAGAATGATTTGAAATAATGCTTCTATAAAATGTTTGATTACTCAATGATAAGTATCAAACCACAGAGAGTTTACAATATCAAAATTAAGAGCTAGAGTGTATGGGGAATCCTGTGTCAGTCAACTATAGCAGTTCTATGACATTCCAACTCAACCTGGCAGTGACTTCTATGATTTATAAATTCAGACTTGGGACATGTTTGTTTGACAACTGGTGGATTCCTCACATTTTACTGTGAAAGGGAAATTATAGTAGTAGGAAGAAAAAGTGGAAGATCCTGAAAATGTCACATCCCCCTACCTAAGACAGTAAACAAAAATGCCAATACATATTTAAGAGTAACAGAAATTACTGGCATCTTCCAACTCTAAATGAATAATGAAATGCTAGACCCATTATACCCAGATTTAAGTCATAGCTTCTAAAAAAGAGAAACTCCAGTCTAGGAAGACTGCTTGATCGGCGAAGTGCTTACATACAAGCATACGCACCCAATTTCAACCACTAGCACCCACAAGAGCTGTGCAGATACATTCACCTGGAATCCCTGTTCTGAGGATGTGTGGGCCACTGGCCAGTCAGTCAGGTTAAGATAGTAAGCTCCAGTGAGAAACCCTGTCTCCAAAATGAGATGAGAAATAAAGGAAGACACACAGGGTAAAGACCTCAGCATGCACCCACACACTAAATGCACACATATATGAACATGTACACACAAATGCACATAAAATAAGGGAATTGTCAAAGATAAATATGGAGAGCTACGAAGTTCATCAATAGAATGCCCAGATTCCACTTGCATTTTAGTAATGTCTACAATAGATTTAGAGAATCCATGAAAATGCTCTTGCCTACAATATGGTGTTATTGGTCTGCAAACTGTATTCTTTCCTATAACCATGAGAAAGAAAGCCAAAAGAAAGTTATCTTCTCAAAGACAAAGATTGTATATTAATGATCCCATCATAGGACTTTGTTATTTCGTCATCCTCTATAGCACTATATGCCAGAGGTGATTGCGCCATTTCAGCATTCTATAAATAACATAGTAACTCCATGTCCCAATGAAACCACATTAGTCAAATTTGAGGGTAAGGAAGTGTCATGTCAGTTGAGTGACAAATAATTCCAGTAGGAACTCAGGATTGGCTCTTCAAGGACAGTGTTTATAAGTTCAAAATTCTGAAAAAGCCAAAGCATCTTTATAGTAAATTTGCATGGATTTTGTAGTTATCTTTGGGTTTTGTTTGCCTTGTGTGTTATATTGAGAGTCATATCTTGATTCCTTTACTGAAAAATTTAGAGATTTAGACAGTTTTTATAAAGACCACTTCCGACAGCTAGATGTGCATTGTAATTGTTGCATTAAGCAGCAGATTTAGTGGCTTTCAGCTTAGCTACGGTACAGGGTTCATGTAGTATTTCTATAATGTCCCTAGTACAGTCACAAAGTGAATTCTATAATATTGGAGTGGCCAATATGACTTGCAGTAAGAGATTATGCAAAAATTAAAAACCAGCCCTCTGTAGTTTTATTGGGCCTGGTAGAAGCTGATTGTAAGAAGTTAAGTGACTAAGAGACACAGTTGGCCATTGTAAGTTGACCTCCTCAGACACCCTCTGATTTTCAAAATTGTATGCATCCATTTGTATTCTGTGTTTTGCTGAAGGGGTGGATGAGTATTTAAAGTTTCAGGAAGTTGGTATACAGACTCACGTGTTCAGAAGAACAGAAAAAAAGGCTATTGTTTCATCCAAGTCCACTCTAAGGATAAGCCTGAAACAAGGAATTAAGGAACTATCGTCCCAACACACAGTTGGCATTACTTGATGAATCTGATCATCTACATTGCATTGGGGAAAAAATATCCACATCAAGGATATGGGCTTCCTCTTGACATATTGAATCTGAAATAAGAAAGGTTAGGGTACTGGGATAAAGAGTTTTTTGAATTCACAAAGGAGGAATCCCTAATGGCTGAGAGACACTTGAAGAAATGCTCAGCATCCTTAATCATCAGAGAAATGCAACTTAAGATGACTCTGAGATTCCATCTCACACCTGTCAGAATGGCTAAGATCAAAAGCTCAAATGACAGCACATGCTGGCAAGGTTGTGAAGAAAGGGGAACCCTCCTCCATTGCTGGTGGGAGTGCAGGCTTGTGCAACCACTATGGAGGTCAGTCTGGTGATATCTTAGAAAACTTGGAATAGTTCTGCCTTGGGACCCAGCCATACCACTTCTGGGTATACATCCAAATGACTCCTCACCAAATCACAAGGATGTTTCCTCATCTATGTTCATAGCAGCCTTATTTGTAATAGCCCAGATGTCCTTCAACCTAGGAATGGATAATAACAAAACAACAACAACAACAACAACAACAAAAACAGCCTGTGGTACATCTACACAATGGAATACTACTCAGCCAACAGAAACAACAAAATCATGCAATTTGCAGCCAAATGGATGAAACTAGAGAAGCTCATCCTGAGTGAGCTAACCCAGACTGAGAAGGATGCACATGGCATCTATTCACTTATAATCACATTTTAGGCATATAGTACAGGATAACTATACTACAACCAATGTACCAAAGGGAACATGATCATAGACTTTGTTTCCTGTCAATGAGACACTTTGCCCTAGTGGTACTGCCTTGTAGGCCCCCAGTGTATGAGGAGGCTCTTGACCCTCATATGACTGCTGAACTGGGGCGGGGGACTGATATGTAGGGACACTCCATTCCAGAGGAGTGGGATGGAAGAGATAGGGGGTAGAGGGTGGGAGGGCGGGACTGGGAGTGGTAGAAAGATGTGATGGAGATGTAACCTGAAGTAATAAATATTTAAAAAAGAGTTTTTTGGAAAAAGCTTATGGATAGAGTCCTTTAGAAAAACTTATGGACGGGTCTATGAGAATCAATAAAAAATGAAAAGCAAACACACACACACACACCAGCATCTGCTTGCTTTGCATAGTGTCCATAAGGTTACATTTCCTGCAGAAGAGGACACAGAAAATAGAACAGGAAGGCTAGATGACTCTTCCAACAGATGTTGGCTAGCATGTCCTTGGCCACTTTGTTGATTGTTCATGAATTGGGTAGTAACCATGGTGACTGAAATGGAGGCAAAGTCCAGGTCCAACAGAAGGTCCTTTACAACCAACAGGATAACCCTGGCTGCACTTACACGGACAGTCCTTTTACAACTCTCTTTCCTTATTCTGTGGATTTATACTATATCTCTTTTCTGGTAAAATATTTATAATAACTTGTTTGTACATGATTGCACATCTCCGGGTGTGCTTTGGGGAAGCCCCCTATAAATTTTCAAAAAATTAGAAATATCTTTAACTGTCTTAAAGAAATATGAGTTCCTGATTATGTAATATATACAGTTTCTATTTTCATGTATATTAGAGTGAAAATTCTCTAAATTATGACATTTAATTCACAGCTCATATTGAGGCAAGAGAAATCTTAATCTTATCATTCCTCCAGTTTGAAAATAGTGTTACATTCAAACAAATGGCTATATTTAGTAAATATAGACATTATTTGGTCTCACTCCTTGATCTTATATATAATAGGTCATACAGGTCTAAATACAGATTACTGTATGCTGTTTTAAAATAAAATATATTCTGGAGAAAGATGTGCAATATTTCAAATTTATAGAACTACAACAATTAAAAAATCAAACATCCTCAGGAAAAATATGACCTAATAAGCTTTTAAGAATCTACATAATAAAATATAATATCTGAAAAGGCTTTATTATGATTGTATAGAATAATATGAGTTCATCCCCAAGTTCATAATAAAGAAGAACTCTGGTGCACAATAAATGAATAGTATACAAATTTTAAAATTATGGGATTCATAAAATATGCCATGTATATGTCAGTACAGGCTTTTAGAATATATCTGAAAATATTCAAATACACATGGTAGTACTTTTGCTGTTGGAAACACAAAGGCATGCTAAATGAGTTCTTCAGAGTGCAAGACATTTACTTACAAAGAAAAACAATTAGAACAATTATATGCACATGTTTGTGGATGTAGACCTGAATGAATTGCTGACTCACTGTTGAGAATGGATGGAATAATGAGTGTGTTATCAAGTTATTCTAGGGATTAGAACCTAGTTTGATATTTTCTGTGCATGTTTACTTTAAAAAGCATATAATTGAAGGAAGAGTTTCTTGTCTACAAATACAATTGATACCTCAGTTTATATACTTTAGAAATAGGGCTGAATCTGAGTCCTTTTAGGGAACCAAAAACTCTAGGAAAATCTGACAAAGTGTTGAAGAAGAAAGGTTTAAATGAGTTAGCTTGAACTTGTGGCACCTTCAGATCTGCCCATTCAGGGATAAATACTAGAGAATGCACACACCTTTAAAGATCCTTAATGGGGGAGATGGAGTTTCTGAGGGAGTTAAACTTGGGTTTTTAAGGATGTTAACCAGTGTCTGTGTTTCATTAGTTCCTAAAACTTCCCCATCAGATCGTCTCTCTTAAGAAATGGAAGCGCATCCCTCAGTACCTTGCTTGTAGAAACACATATAGTTGTCCAGTGGTAAACTTGCAAAAGATGTTTTAGCTCTTTTCTTAAATTTGTGTGTGCTTATGTGGTGTATGTGTGCATGTACATACATGTGTGTGCAGATGCATATATGCATGTATGCATGTGACTGATGTTGACATGGAATTCTCAGAGATGCAAAACAGGGCAATAGCTCTTCATGTCCTGGCTCCCAGATCATTCTGAAAAACATTAGTGAGTTAAAAGTAGATCAATGTCTATTAAAACATTCTAGGTTGGTAGCTGATCTATTAAGTGCACATCTTTCCTCATAGATTCATTTTTAGTGGTTACATAGCATTGCCACATGGAGAAAATAGAATTGCCTTCTTTTCCAGATGACTGACACTTTTTAATATCCTCAATTCATATAATAAATTAAATTCTCACTATATATTTGTTCCTCAGCTTGTGAGATGGGAGGGCAGTTGACTGAAAACATGGACAAAGATGTTTTGTCTCTAAGTTTTTAAGAAGCAAATAAATAATTTATTTTAGATAAATAGATAATTTGGGAGTTCCCATAATTTTTAGTATCTGACATCTTCAGAGATAGGACCTTTTGTTTTCACTCTAGCAACTCTGTAATTCAGTTTAATATTTTATGTTTACAGAGTCTCCCCCCATGGACAATGAATTGATTGTACTTTAACTGGCAGCAGTATAAATACTGAGCTAAACTGTCTGAGCTCCCTAGCTTAACCCCTATTTAGGAATGCTCTTAAATATCACTTCTAAAACAAAGTTCAAGTTTGTAAGTGTACTTAAATGGCCTATATATCTGAAAGAATGAATATACAAATTTAAAATTATATTTATAGCAGATATAGGTGTGTTTAATTCAAGATAATAGTTTGATTTATATATATATATGTACATATATATATAAAATTTTCTCCGTACGCATTTGATATATAGATATATAACCAAGAGACAGAGATTTGGAATATATATAAAAATATATACCTAATATATGTATATATATATGTATAGGTATATGTATGTATTACATATATACATATCCCTTACATGTATAAATATGTGTATATATAATATATTGATATGTATATTTATATGTGATATATATATGTATGTATGATATATTGATTTGTATGTATCAAATAAGCAGGAAGAATTAGAGAAGAAATTCTAATTATCTTTTACTTTGAGGGAATATATCTTAGAATTTCTTCCAGTACCAGCTTTGCAGCAAGCCTGACTGGGCACACCTGTTAGCAATATTTCCACAAAGGAACCACACTCCAATGAGATGTTCCTGGGAATAAAAAGGGTTCATGGCCACATGAATTCAGAGAACACTGCAGCTCTTTTCTCCCAGAGATTTATCACGTCTTCTTATTAAATAAATATTCTGAAAGTTATATGATAAAGACACATTTTCAACTTTGTTTATTACAGCATTTCACAATTACTCTTTTAAAAATTGGTTTATATACCATCACCGAGGATTATTGCAGATGTCAGCATTTGTCTATACTTGGCAGAGCTTGTTCTATGGGCAGGTCCCAGAGGGGAAAAGCCTTAACTGTTTGAATTTTGGCAAGTGTGGGTAAGAACAGGGACCTCATGCATAAGACTGGACAGATTTTAAAAATATTTCTCTAATTATTTCCAGATTTCTTTTTTCTAATCTCTAAATATTGAATCCTGCAACCAGTAATTATAGCAACGACACTGTCATAAAAAAAACACGAGTGCTTATTTTATTTTATTTTCAGATTGAGCAGCCTAATTTTTTCCCTTTTATTGAAAATATTCTTTTTCTCTTTGGTTGGTGGTTCAGTCTCTGTGAGCCCCCATGAGTCCAAGTTGGTTTACTCTGTAAGTCTTCTTGTGGTGTCCATGACCCCTCCAGGCCCTTCTGTCTTTTTCCCACTCTTCCACAAGACTCCCAGAGCTCTTACTATTGTTTGGCAATGTGTCTCAGTGTCTGTTTCCATCAGCTGCTGGATGAAGCTTCTCAGAAGACAGTTATGCTAGGCTCCTGTCTGCAAGCATAGCAGAGTGTCATTAATAGTGCCAGGGGTTGGCGCTCTCCCATGGGACGGGTCTTAAGCTGGGCTAGTCATTGGTTGTCATGCACGGGCTGGACCTAGGCCCCTTACACATATGTAGCACATGTGCGCTTTGTTCTTCATGTGGGTCCCCTAACAGTTGGAGCAGGGCTCTGTTGCCTTCCTTTGGATCTCTTTTCCATAGCTGGGCTGAGTTGTCTTGGGAGACAATGTGGTGCATTTAAGTCCTGCTGCAACTTGAAGCACCAGGGTGGGTTGGCCCTCATGGGGGGTGGGGGGGCTCCCCTTCACTGAGGAGAAGGGGAGAGGGAAATGGGGAGAGGGTGATATGAGGGTGGGACTGGTAGAATAGGAAGGAGGGGGCTGCAAAGTGAATAAAAATATTTTAAAAATTTAAAAATAAAAAATTTAAACAAGAAAAAAAAAAGAAATACTCTATCTCATGTAGGGGTTAGATAAATTAGAATTAGAAAATATATAGGAGTTTCTGATACTGTCTCTTAATTTGGGGCCTGAAGAGCATTATCAACATGAAGTCAACAAAAACAGGAAAGACTCAATAGACTGAAAAACAAGTTTGAAGTCAGGAAAACAGGAAAGACTCAATAGAATTGAAGAAACAAAGTATCTGGCCTGACATTGTTTTCAGCTGCTAAGTGGGCGGAGCCCAAATTAAGCTAAAACAGAGTTCCTCCTATTTGAGGACAGTGTGTGGAGCCCAGAAGAGAAGAGGCCCCTGATGCTAGAGAGCGCCAAGAGTCCTGCTGAAAAAAGGGCTGGCCATTGATGGCCAGCTCTCTCCCTGAAGCAGAAAGAAGCCGGTGAGCAAAGAAAGCCTGAGCAAGACACCAAAAGGCCAAGGACTGGACCCTGTGGCTCAGCTTTTGCCTAGAGGGGTTTGATCTGTCCAAACAGTGGCCTAAAGGAAACTGTGCCTGGCTTTAAGGACTGAGGCAGAGCAACTGAGTTCCTGATTCAAAAGAAGTAAGTTGGCCTGCAGACGGCTGGGGTCTCCCACAGAGAAGAAAGCATGAAGCCTTATTTAAGGTGAGACTGCAATAACCAACGACCCTGACGAACCTGCATCTGAGAGATCCAGAAGAAGGACTGCTAAGTGTGTTAAAGAATCTACAACAAAGACTATGTTCCTGACGACTGAGGACCTGCTCCAGTGACTGTATCATTCTAAAAGGTTATGAAAGTAGTTGTTATAATTATCAATAGGTTTAGTGGATAGGTTAAAGGGGTTGTAGGATTTTATAGGATTAATAGTTAAGAAATTGTTGGTGTTTGTTATAAGTGAATTTAGTAATAAATAAATAAGTGTTAAATAATAATTTAAAAGTTCGGTTACACTGTATCCTAACCACGTGCGCATCAGAGAAACTTTATAATCAAGCAGGTTTTTTTAGAATTCTATGCTGATACTGCTGCAATTTAAAAAAACTCAAAACTGAAAAATTAAAGATAGAAAAATTATGATAATTAAATATATAATTCCCATGCCAATGAAGATGATAAAAACTTCATAAAGCTCCACCTAGCTAAAGAGCTCTGGGCAATCAATGGCTGCTGAGAGAGGGAACACCAATCTTCTCCAGGTATAAGCTCCCTGATAGGATGTCAAATCCCAAATAGTCAGCTCTGCATGCAAATACATATAATCAGCACTAAATGAGCTCAGTAGGTTATAGGCATGTCTGCCTCTGTGTGTGTGTGTGTGTGTGCACGTGCATGTGTGTAACAAAAGAATTATAGAAGTCATGAATTTGAGAAGGAATAAGAGACATGAGGGGAGTTGGGGGGTGTCCAGGGAGGGATGGAAATTAGAGAAATGTAGTACTCATGTTTCTAAAAAAACCCATGTATAAACTTCTCAAAAACATCTACATAAAACACTAAGTTCAGACTACTGAAAAAAGTAGGAATGCAAATACTGCTTGAGAAATATGTGACCACAGAAAGGTCATATTTTGAACCTCATAAAATTTATTTTATTAGCATTTTTATAATATTCTGAAACTTTAGTTTATTAAAACAAGTTTCTGGACCACAGTTCATAAAATCATTTTGACAGACATTCACAGAACTATAAAACTAATTTTACAGTTTCATCCTGTTTAATGATACCATTATGCCTGGTACAGAAGCAGCAAGTTTCTGAAAGTTTAAATAATCCACTGTTTGAAAAGACAAGCATTTTGCTTATAGAATGACTTCTTTTTATGCACATTTTTCTTGTGAAAGGAAAGAATTAAAATTTAGAAACACCAGGTAACACATTTTAGTCCGTTTGAATATTAGAATAAGTATGTGGATGCTTTAGAGAAATGCTCCCTATTTTGACAGATAAGAGGTAGCTTAGAGACAAAATACTGAAAATGAAAATCTTTTAAAGAAGTCAATTTATGTGTATGAGTTTACACATTATGAAAAGAGTGCCTACAAAACTTTCCTGAGCTGTATTATCTCTAAAGCTTATCTTGATAATAATTCAAATTCGCTTTTCATCTTTGTGAGTTCTGTCATTCATAGTATGAATGGATCTCAAGAGATGGTTCAGGTCCTGGAATTATGAGAAGCACATTTATATACTGTCATTCTTTGGTAATCTCGGGTGCTCCAAAATGGCTATTGTCCCAGACGCTTTCCCTCAAGCCACAGGAAACGACTAGAGTCAAAATAGTATAATTGAACCAAGACGCATCTTAAAAATGGACATGGAATTACTTTGAAAGGATTTTAAACTTGAGCCCTTAACATCAGGAAAAATGGTATGGAGAATCATAATTTAAAATTTAAAAACCTCTTTGTCTAGTTATTTATTTTACAAGGTAATTGAAGTATTGAGAAATTCAAAAAATGTTCCAAGCATTCTACAATTTCTTTATATCAAAGTTAGGCACACAACTCATGTTTTCATTTTCTTAAACCCAAAATGTTCAAGCAATAGAAACTTACAGAGACACGCAATATGTATCAGGAAATACACATAGTAGCATGTCAATAAATCTTTTGTGATGGGAACATAAAGTTGAAATGCTAATGGAAGTCTGTGCTTTATTCTGAGGACAGTGCCAAGTAAAATAAAAGAGAAAAGGCAAAACCGAGGCAGTCCCCAGCCCAGGAAGAACCAAAAGACCTTCCATGTTTGTCTCTGCAATAGGAACAGACTAAGAACAATGCCAAAGCCCATCTTTTAAAGCTTGAGCCACAAAACTATAAATTTACTTGCACAGGTTGACTGTACCAACAATAAACCAGCATCATAGCAACAATAAATTAGTAATTCAGAATTCTCATTTAGAAGACAGAGCAATACAGTCAAGATCTATCTGTCTGTCTATCATCTGTCTGTCTGTCTGCCTGCCTGCCTGTCTAACCAGAGATGCCTAAACTACCAGGCAAAGTTTAGAACAGAGGCTTTCAAGCTATTGAACATCAAAGGGAAAATGATAATGATCCCCAACGGTGATCATTAGCTGGGGTAGACTCTATTATCACCCCAGACTGTCTCCTGCTGACAATAATTGCAGCTGATAATACGGAGATAGCAAGCACAGGCAATTGCTAGGGTGTTTCTGATTTGAAGACATGGAGATAAAAGTTTTGTAGAGGAAGCAAAGGGGAGAGAACCACATAGAGAAGCCATTCTTGAGATCTACAGCATCTTCTTGAGTGCCCATGTTAGCGTTGCCCACTGTGTACATTTGCGAAACTGTCTGAGACTGTAACAAATGTACTTAAAAGGATGAGAGAGAGAGAGAGAGAGAGAGAGAGAGAGAGAGAGAGAAGCAATTATACACGCTTGAGAGTAACAGTTCTTTGTAATTGACGACTGGGAAGCTTCCTAATGTCTGAATACTGGGAATTTACTGCAGTGTTGGTCTTGATGTTGATTCAGAAACATCTAGGAGACATTAATTAAGGACTAGGTGTGTCTATGGGGGGATTGATTTCCACAGCTAATCCCAAGAATTTTTTGCCCTAGAAAAGGATGTAATTCGTTGATGGATTCAAAGATTAGACAGTTGAGGGGCTATGGGTTAGGACTATAGCTTAGAAGTAGACTGCATATGAGGCATGTGCAAAACCCCAAGTTCAGTTCTCAGCCCTACAAAAAATACATTGAACATACTGTTTGAAGGTGTTAGACCAGTGGACCCTGGGGGTCAATGGAGGCAGTAGGTGAGTGGGAGAACTATTTTGATTATAAAATACTTGGCTTCAAATCCTTCCTTCACTCTATCCCATCTGGAATAAGAAGAAAGACCTCTTCTACCTCACGTTTCAGCTGCCATGATGTCATGCCCAACCACTCTGGACCAAGCAACCATGGATGGAACCCCATGGAAAGACATAATATCAAACTACCTTCTAAATTCTTGTCTTTCTATTCATAGATTAGTGTAAAACTCATCCCTCACCACAGTAGGTTCTATTTGCTGTGGATGGAGGTTAGCACAGGAACTCACAACTGGTTAATGTGGGCAGAACAAGTAACCGTGCAGTGTTCATGGCCCCAGTTGGCATCTATACTATTCCTCTTCCCATCATGGCTCAGTTAATATTGTGGAAGAAGGGGCAAAATGATTGTAAGAGCCAGAGGACAGAGAAGAGTCCTCTGGACATGGTGGGACTGGGCCATTGTAACTATGGAGTCACAAGAGCTGTGGCTGCCAGCACAGGTTCAGCCAACCCCTAATGTGGATGAAGGATGGGACACAATGCCCCATCCCTAGCTGAGCAGCTATTACACATTGATGGCTGCTTGTGGCTTGAGAGTAAGAGTTCTTTAGAGGTATATGCTTCCTGGTACGTTGCCTGTGCTCCACTGAATGGCCTTATACAGGTGTACAAAGAGGAAACACTAGACAAAGTGGTGGATATAAACAAACAAACAAATAAGTAAATAAGGAAAGAGGTGATGAAGTTGGTCTGGGGGGAAATCTGGAAGGAAAAGAATATGAATGCCGAGTGAATATGAACAAAATACACTGGATACATGTTTAGAATTCTCAAAGACTAACTCAGTATTTTTATTTGAAAATCTTATAAGGCTAAGTTTATTATAGTTTTAAAGGTAGAATTGTATAGAAAATAAATCTAGAGTTATGTGGACATCATAAGAGACAAATTTGAGAAATATATCACATATCAATCATTCATCTATCCATCTATGGGAAGAGAGTATCAAGGGCTAATTCTATTCTTTCAGAGATCATAAAGTTAATTTCTGTTGCAGAATAATAAACTAACTCATTTTACAAAGAAGAAAAGAACATTACTCTGATAAATACATGTCTATATGGGCTGAATGAGGATGAGTGTGTAAGAACCCTGAGTACTCTTGATAAGGACTGAGTTTGATTTCTAGAACCCACATAGTAGTTTACAAACATCTGTGACCCCAGTTTCTTAGTCTCTGGTGCCTCCTCTGACCTCCATGGGCTTCTGCATGCAGGTGGTTAGATACAAACAGATAGATAGATAGACAGACAGACAGATAGATGATAGGTAAATAGATGATAGAGTTATATATATATTTCTATATACAGATAGATGATAGGTAAATAGATGATAGAGTTATATATATATATTTCATTCTATATCTATCTATTTATCTATCATCTGTCTAATCTATCTATATCTATGTATCATCTGTTTAATCTATATCTATCTATCATCTATCAGTAGTCTGTTTATAAATCATTTAGCACTGCACACAGAGGCATATGTTATTTATAAACAGGCTACTGATACTTCCAACTTTTTTTTGAGTTTTGGATTTAATCACTATGCTGACAATGATAGATTATTGAAAACTCTGTCCTGTGCAGAGTTGGTCCTATTCCATTGCTTTTTGTGTGCACTTGTGAAGTATCCCAAAATTTCAGGGTCCTCACTTGGAGTGTAGTTATAGAACTCTGTCAATTGCTTAGTACCAGGACACTTTTCTCATATGTCACCATCATCATCAAAATCATGTTTTATTAATGAGTTCTGCACAAATGGATCCTTGTTAGTGGGTCAAGACTGATTCATGATTTCCTTGCAGGTAAGAGGTTTTTTCACTCCTCTGACACTCTTAATGGTGTATGTCAAATGTTTTCAAAATTGAGCATATATGAAGACCATGGCATAGTGATAGAAAGCTTTGGTGGGGTCCACTCCCAGTCTCTGGCTCAGTGGGGTTAGAATGAGATATGAGAACATGATTCACTAATTAAAGATCTAGAGTGATGTCAACGGTCTTAGTGCATAGACTGAGCTCTGGGAACCTCTGGTTTAAGCTAATAGGTTGTTAGTAGAAGGCTAAATCATCACAACTAAGTTACTAGCAGAGGATTTGGTGCTAAGAGAAACTTGCAGTTGTTCCTTAAGAAAATGGGTTTGGATAGTTATTTTGTTTTAGAAATCCAGAAAGCAGTCCCCCATAGTTAGAATCTTGTTTTTTTTTTTTTTAATTCTATAGTTACAACTACAGATGAGTGTATATGCAACTCCATTAACTTCTCGGAATCAATATGCACCAGGCACCCAATACCTATTGCCAAAGATATTTTACTTTGATCTGTATTTACCTCTTAAAGGTGTGAGAAATCTAAAGGTAGTTCCTGTATTAGGCTGCATCCTTGATTGCTGTGCTGTCATTAACATGAGAGGGACGAAGGGATGCAGGCCTTCTGTGATAGGGACCATTGCATAAGAGAACTATTGGTCCACAGTGGCTCATTGTTTTCAGATTCCGGGGTGAGTGCAAATAAAATGAAAAGAAATTCATGTTCAGTGTCACAGAGTTACCTTGGTTGCTGGAATGGTTCAGATTATTATGTTTTTTTTTCTAAAATTCCCACATAATAACTTCAGTTTTTCTACTTTACTTTGCATGCACAGTCCTGGCCAAAATCCAGCAAGAACTTCTCAGATAATTATGTGAAGTATCTTGGAACAATTGGCAATTGCATGGAAATTCATATTTTCAAAAGTGACTAATTATATGCACAGGTATCAGTAGTATGTGTACCAAAGTACACATTTGAGCAGATCTTGAATAATCACATCAAAATTTCAGTGAGCTTTTCTAACTTGAATAGCACACATGTTGAGTTCTAGTCCAATGCAAGCTGTGGGGCAAGCCTTTTGATAACAGCTGACTGATGCAGTTCTTCTACAAGTATATTAATTTGGACTTACCTCGTCTCCTCTGCTTTCCTCAGATCCTTAAGTCTCAACTTCTTCCTGAAACATTTCTCAGTCTTTTCAAAAAAAAAAAAAAAAAAACCTTTTGACTCTTTGGTACTATGACACGTTGTCCTGATGCATAACTTTTTATTATGAATTACTCTTCTGGGAACTTTATATTTTCTTGGTGGTTGGATTTCATTTTCTTTCAATAGCCTCACCTGGCTGAAACTTGGTAGCTATGTTGAAAATAAAAAAAAAAAACAAGTTAAAATAGGTGGCTATTAATGTAACCGTGCACGCTGCCTTATTGCTTGTCCTCTGTAATCTTTTCCTTTTTCCCTTTTCTGTGGATCCAGCTTCTCTTTCCTTGGACAGTGCTACTGCATTGGAGTTCCACCGAGGGCCCGCGTAATCTTTGACTGAATGTAATAACTCACGTGGATATTAACAATAGGCAGGATCACTTTATTTCATTTCCTCTCTCCCACTCTGCAGCTCTTCAAGAATGAGATCTTCATCCAAGAATCAGCTCTTCATAAAAAGGTCCCAACATCATCTCAGAAAGGTAAAGTTGGAGCAGTGGCTGCTCTACCAGTTAGGCCAAAACCATTAGCATCCAGGTCAGCAAGGCCAACAGGCGTCTTGGGATATCTTTACTCTTATGAACATGTTCTATGTCTTTCATAGTTCATGGACTTATGTGCTAATGTGTTGGGAATTCATAAAGAGTTGTAAATATAAACATTTGCCATAATTTCAAGAGAGGAGATGAATCTTGCATTGAAGTGATTGATGTGGGTGCAGGGGATGTGGTGAATGCCAAGAGAAAGAAAATAACTTTGATAGAAGGACTTCTTCAATGGAAGGGTTCCATATTGAAATTGGAAATTTTAGGAAGAACACGTTATCCGTCTTGGGCTTTAGTTTAGTTAAGTTCTTGTTTTGTTTTGTTTTGTTTTTGTCTGTTCCATTGGTTTTATGTTCTTTGAAATCAACTTGTATAAGGACCCAGAATAGAGAATGATCGTGAAAATCCATGTCTAATCAATTAAGGTATTCCTAAAACCTTGTCTCATCTACTTTAAAATGTATTTTTAAAACCTTGTATGTATGTATATGCACATGAGTAGTGAGTGTACATGTATGTACACATGCATATAGAGGCCAGATATAAATCTCTGTTGTTATTGTTGGGTGCCATCTATTTTTTTTCGAGACATGGTCACTCACTTGGCCTGAGGCTCACAGATTCAGCTCGGTTGTCTGACCAGTGACCCCCAGGGACCCATGTGCCTTTGCCTTGCTGGCACTGGAATTATGATCACTTGCTATTCTACGTGGCATTTTATATCTAGGGATCAAACTCAGATTCTCATGCTTGCAAAAAGCAAGCGCTTTATTGCCTGAGCAATGTCCCCATTTCTTGTTTCATCTTTTAATTGAAAATTTGTGCACTTACTTTATTAAGTAAAGTATAGATTCTCCGCTTTTCTCAGCCACTATTCTGTAAATTTATCTACTCCATGTATATGTCCTTCGTTTCCTCCATGGGTGAGGTTCCTCTTTCTTTTTTTCTTTATTCTGATCATGACTCATAAAGAATTTTATATATATATATATATATAATTTATTCAAGTGACATCTCGATTGCAACCCCTTCTCTCCTCCCCTCCCCCTTCCACCCTCTCATCCTCTTTCCCCTCTTCCTCCTTTCCTTCTCCTCTGTTGCCTATTAGTAGAACAACTTACACTAGTGGGGCTACCATGTCAGGCCCCAGTATAAGAGGAAACAGACAAGATAGTTCATGAGAGAGACAGGTCCCCCAACTCCCCTTGTTAAGGGATCTGTATGTAGTCCAAGTTTCCTATCTATCTATCTGTCTGTCTGTCTGTCTGTCTATCTATATGCATAGGAGGTCTAAATCTAGTGTATATATGCTTTGAGGGGAAGTTAGTGTTTTAGTATCTGTAAGCCTTTGGGAGCCCAGAATGGTTGGTTCTATTGATCTTCATATGGTGATCTTGTCCCCTCTGAGTCTCTCTATTCCTCTTCCCTCTCTTATACACTACTCCCAGAGCTCCAGCTAATGTTTGGCTGTGTGTCTCATCATCTTTTTCGATCCATTGCTAAGTAGAGTTTCTCATAAGATAGTTATGCTAGGTTCCTGTCTCTTTGGGTCTGTGGGTTGTGGTATGAATATTCTGTATTATGTGGCTAATATCCAATTATAAGTGAATATATTCCATGTGTATCTGTCTGAGTCTGGATTAGATCACTCATGATAAGCTTTTCTAGTTCCACCCATTTGGTTGCAAATTATATGATTTCCTTGTTTCTGATAGCTGAGTAGTATTCCATTGTATAAATGTACCACAATTTTTATACCCATTCTTTGGTTGATGGACATCTGGGTTGTTTCCACTTTCTGGCTATTAAAAATAAGGCTTCTATGAACATAGTTGAGCTGATATCCTTGTGGTTTGGTGGAGAATCTTTTGGATATATGCCCAGGAGTGATATGGCTGGGTCTTGAAGTAGAACTATTCCAATTTTTCTGAGAAATTGCCAGATTGATTTTCAAAGTGGTTATACAATTTGTACTCCCACCAGCACTGGGAGAGTGTTGTTCTTTTCTCCACCTCCTCACCAGTATGTGCTGTCATTTGAGTTTTTGATCTTAGCCATTCTGACAGGTGTGAGATGGAATCTCAGAGTCATTTTGATTTTCATTTCCCTGATAACTAAGGATGTTTAGCATTTCTTCAGAGTGCCTCTTGGCTGTTAGAGATTCCTCTTCTGTGAATTCTCAGTTTAGCTCTGTTCCCCATATTTTGATTGGATTATTTGGTTTCTGAGTGTTGGATTTCTTGAGTTTTTTATATATTTTGGAAATTAGCCCTCTGTTGAATGTGGGGTTGGTAAAATCTTTTCCCAATCTGTAAGCTGCTGTTTTACTCTCATAGCAGTGTCCTTTGCCTTACAGAAACTTTTCAGTTTCATAAGGTCCCCTCTATTGATTGTTGGTCTTAGAGACTGAGCAGTTGGTGTTCTTCTGTTTAGGAAGTTGTCACCTGTGCCAATGAGTTTGAGGATTTTCCCCACTTTCTCTTCTATTAGATATAGTATGTCCAGTTTTATGTTTAGGTTTTTGATCCACTTGGACTTGAGTTTTTTGTAGGATGATAATATCTTTTAATTGAAAAATTGTCACTTAGTTCATTAAGAAAAATATAAATTCTTCATTTCTCAATCACTCTTACTTGTAATTCTGTCTACCCCATACACATGTCCCTTGTTAGCTCCAGGGGTGAGGTTCCTCTTTCTTATCTTCCTTATTCAGTGGCATTCTGTCTAGTCATGTGTTTCAACCTTCTTCCTCCTGAGTTTTTTTTTAATACTTTATTTTTTTTTATTTCTTCAAGTTACATCTCAGTCACAATCCCTTCCCTACTCCCCCTTCCTGTCCCACCCTTCCACCCTCTTCCCCCCAATAGCTCCCCCTTTCAGTCCAACAAATGGTTCCTTCTCTTATAACAGTAAATACAATACAAAACAACAGATATAAATATGCCACATTTATGAAAGTTAATGGCCTAGCATACATTGCCAATGTCCAGTTCATATATATTTGGCCCCCGACTTTAACATTCTACCATCTAACCATCTCCATGGGTTTAAAGTTCTATATCTGACTCAGCTTTCATACTAACTTGCATCACTATTTTAAAAACATCTTCTTAGATCCAGAACACCCTCTTGATTCCTAAACAACTCAAAATTTAACTATAAGACTCTAGCTATCTATTCTTCAACCACCTCAGAGACCTGAGAGGGATAAATATATCTGATTATATAGGAAGTGCAGGGCCTGCATCATCCAAAACTAAGAAATGACATATCAGTGGCTGCCTGGACAGTTCCTGTTTTCTCTCCATATGTTACAGCATCAATCTTCAGCCTTTTGGTCCTGTTTCTCTGACAGACATTGATTGTAGAGCAGAGATTATAAAGGACTTACCTACCCTGTCTTGGCAGAGCTAGGCTGTCAACTTCCCTGCTACCAAGTTTTGTCCTTTTTGGACAGCAGTCTGTCTTCAGTTGAAGCAAGGGGTTTTTCATGCCAAGAGATAGGCTTGCCACTAATTCAACCATCCACACACTGCCCCAGCCAGAACTTCAGTAAAGCCTGGAAGATCAGCTTCTCTCTACAAACTTCTTAGGACATATAAACAGCTGAGCACAAAAGGACTGAACATAAAAGGATTGTACTAACATTTTCAACCATTTTTCCATTCTGGTTCGGGCCCCAAACAGGTTTACTATGACCCAAATCATCAGGAAGTCATTTTAAGAGAGCGACGGCCCATGCCCAGAGGGTGGGGAGGGTGATTCTCCCCCCCCCCTTTTTGGTTATTTGATGGATAACAGAAAACTTTGTTATTTAGGGGAAGAGACTACAAGCTGTTAAAAGGTCTTGTTAAATGGGTTTTGGAGGTTAGACCCATGGACTTCCTTCTTTTTCTTTTCTGTATCCTTCTTTCTCTCCTATGTAGGAGTGCACAGACTTGAGAAAAATGGGACATAGATATAGTATGGGAAGGACCAAGAAGAAGGGACAGATTATGATTATTGAATATGCCCTTATACCTTTGTATATTGATACAAAATTAGTAGTATATTTGGCTAAAGTGGTATTGACCATTGTATACTGTGCAAAATTAAGATTGTATTGGACTACATCGGTATTGATCTTTGTATATTGATACAAAATTAAGATTATAGTTGGCCACAATGGTATTGGCCCTTGTATATTGACGTAATATTAAGATTGTATTGGGCTACATAGGCATTGATCTTTGTATATTGATACAAAATTAAGAGTATATTTGGCCACATTGGAATTGATCTTTGTATATTGCTACAAAATTAAAGGTAACACTTCTTAAAGGTATTGTACCTAGTGATACTTAAAAATGAAATGTGAAGCTCAGGCCTCTTGATACCAACCGTCTTAAACCATTTAGAATAGTTAAGAAATACAAACTCCTAGTCATGCAAGTGTGTCATTTTGTTAGCTACTATGACAGTCTATCACAGATATTCTCTAAGCTACTCAGAAATCACGTCGTTAAGAGACAAGCAACATTTGCTTATCTAAATACAAGAGCTAGATAGGGCATCTTCAAAAACCCCAAGAGATCTGCACAATATGGCATTCAAAGATGTTGTCTTAAATTAAGATTTTTTTTTTAATATCGAGACATATCAGCTCCTGACAGCACCCCCATTCTACTCCAAGTAGAAGATGAACATCGAAGAATCCCCCTGACTTTTAAAGAATGATCTTGTAACATCAATCCTGACTTCTCATTTCCATCCTTTCTTCCTCCAACCTTTGCAAATTACAGTTAATCATTCCTAGATAACATCTAGTTCCAAGATTTCAATCCATCTTCATCAAGATTGTAGCTAGTATGGATTCACTAACTTTTATCTGAGTTAAGAAAAAAAACTTACTGTTTCCATGAATACAATAAGGACACAACCGAAGTACAGCTTCCTGAATCACTTAGTTTTTGATCAAGCAGAATATTTCCTCTCGTTCAATTATTAGAGAAGAGAATAAAGTGAATAAATCTCAAGAGACAAGGCACATTAACTACACCATAAGCAAGTTCCCATATTACTTGTCTACTTGCTCAGGATGCAAACACAGGCAGAAAATAAAGTTTAAAAACATTGCGGTACCATTACATGAGTGATTCTCAGGAGAAACTGGCTTGATCAACACAACAGAGATCTGCAATTTTTTTCCAGGCACTAGAGACAGTGTGGGCACAGGAACACAAAGCTCAAAGATCCGAGCTGAAAAGGTGTGGTGCTGTGGCAGTAAGTTGGGGAACCTAAAGGATGCAGTTGAGAAAGCATACCCTTCTGTGCCTGAGTTCTCTATGTCTAATTCTTAGCTCCATGTCACCTTTGAAAACTAGGAGTTTAAAGTCAATAGCTCACAGGAAGGACCTTGTAAGATCTGATATCTAATTTTGAAGGGAAGATGGAATTCATCTTTAAATTTCTACATGTGAAACCTGAGGCGACATCTTGTTTGTGAATGGAGCAGCCTGATTTCTCACATTGCAAGGCTTGCAAACATGTGGAATGAATGAAAGCTACATAGCATCCCCAGATGTGGTCTGCGACTCCAGGTTGGATGCTCGGGTGGCCACAGAGTAGCCATAGTCTGGCCCAGCGACTGTTACGCTTTCTATGTCTTTGTGCATTAAGGACTCAGAATTGTGACTTGGAAATGACTGTGACTCAACACAGATTATTGCATGAATGCCTGTTACAAGGAGGTAAAAGTTGTTCCTGTAGGAGTGGGTACTGTCTCACCATCTGAATACCTCTCTCTCACTGCTGTCCTGTGCTTGATGCTTAGTCTATATCGTTGTGACCGTTGTGTGAACTTGCTGATACTTGAATAAGGTGAGGAAGAACATTTTCAGGGAATCATGTGCTGTCATGGTCCATGGTACTCAGTCCTGGACTCATAAGCTGTAAATGTAATTCAGAGACTGTGTCTCTGAATTTCTAAAGTTGTCTTTAGTCTTCTCTGTAAGTTATTTCATAGCACAAATTGTTACTTATGTACATATGTACAAACTTTTTTTTTGCACTTAAAAAAATTAAGTACTCATGTTGACAGCAATGATAGTAGATTTAAAAATATTTGGTACCTCTTGAATAAAGAGGTTATAACTGGTTTGTTTTCTTGGAGGACATTTTCAGGCAGTTTTAGTAACAGTCAATTAAATTGGCAATTATATCTTGATGGCAACCAGCCAATGTTTATCAGAGTTCATTGCGGAAATCAAAACATCCTAATCAGTCCATTCAGTTAATGAAAATTTAATTTACAATGAAATGCTTTTCTTTACATTTTTGGTATTTTATGGTAGTCTACAGCTTTATCTTAAATAAGATGTACCTTTACTATGAGTTGCTAGTTTTTCTTAGCACACTTATAGTGATCAGACAGCTCTATACTGAGAAGACAAAGGCCAATGCTTTTCATTTGTCGAGGAAACAGTTATCAAAATGAGAATGAAGAGATGGATTGGTATATCTAACAGCAAACTTCATGAAAAGATAATATGATTTTATTTAACATTATACCAGTTTCACTTCCTACTGGACCATAACTATTTTAGGTCATACTTACATACATTTGTTTTCCTTAGTTTAGAACAGAAAAACACTGAGGTGATTTCTGATGAAACACATGAGTAAGAATTAAATTCTAGCTGTGTGATTTCAGCAACTAGGCTCCCTGAGTTGAACTCAGAGGCAAAAACATTTTCCCGTAGAATTTATATGCTGTTGCTTATAGTAGAGTGAAATTTAAGAATGGTTAGGCTGGTTGATGAGGTCTATTACTTGAATGGGATGACAGTGGTTTCAATTAAGTTCAGATTTTGTTCAGAAAATTGTGGTCATCAATCTATCTACTTTGGAGTCAGGAAGATAGTCATTGAAATTCCAGAAACAAATTAGCATTACTTTAACAGAGGAACTTGTGAGCTTATGGACATGTTATTACTGAAGTACTTAAAAAGCTGCCAAGCTCAAAACTGCAACTACTGTTAAATTGTTTGTTTACATCATTCAAATTACCTGGAAGAGAGTTATTTATATAGGGGATTTATTTATATAATGGGATAACAATTAAATCAATGAATAACTTAATCAACAATAGTTACTAGAAAATACATTGTGTAATGCCTTCTAGGTTCTCAATAAAAATTTAGGTAAAATTAGAATTCTCTAGGTAAGAAAAATTATTCAAAAATTATGTCTATGGAGTAATAAAGACAGGGATTCATTTTTTAGTTTGGGAAGCTGCAGGCCCTGTACTTCCTATGAAATCAGATATATTTATCCCTCTCAGGTCTCTGAGGTGGTTGAAGAACAGATAGCTAGAGTCTCATAATCAAATTTTGAGTTGTTTAGGAGTCAAGAGAATGTTATAGATCTAAGAAGATACTTTTAAAATTGTGTTGCAAGTTAGTATGAATGTTGAGTCAGATATAGACCTTTAAACTCACGGAGATGTTTAGATAGTAGAATGTTAAAGTCAAGTACCAAATACATATGGACTGGTCATTGGGAATGTACGTTAAGCCATATAACCCTCATAACTGTGGCCTAATTACCTCTGTTGTACTGTATTGTATTTGTTATTATAAGAGAAATAGCCATTTGTTGGACTGAAAGGGGAAACTGTAGGGGGAAATAAGATATACCTTAAACTTAAAAGAAAAAAAAAGGGAAGAGGATGGGGTGTTGAGGGTGGGAGGGTGGGACTGGAGGGGGAATAGGGAGGGGACTGCGATTGAGATGTAACTTGAAGAAATAAAAAATAAAGGAAAAAAAAAAAGACAGGGATTCAAAATCCTTTGCTGTCACTTATAACAAAACCCTATCCAGTGCAGATGTTTATTCTAACTAGGTGGCTCATGATGGGCATTATTGTTTCACACAGGGTTTTGTCCACTCCAGGAAAACTTGGCATGAACTCTATCACCAATGATATAATATGACCCTAAACTCTGGACACCTGCAGCTCAAAGAACTTCCTTTTTGGTGAACATAGGTGTCAGATAGGTAAAGCATCAAGACTCAATGAGAGGAGGGCATGGTTGCTCACTGCATGTAGGATCCTCCAAGAATTTCTTCATTTCCCTCTCACTTTAGACAGGTTCAATGTGCAATCCAGATGATTCTTGAACTCATGTAATGGAACCTGTCCTCCTACTCTTGATGCTTCTGTGTATACTTTAGGAAAGTTGGATAACAGATACCTTACCACAGCAGGCTCCAGGCACTGCCTTGAGGGTCCTTTCCATGACATGAAGCTCTTCCTGAGTTGTATCTTGTATTGTAAAACTCTTTTTAGCCCTTTCAGCAAAGGTTTGCAAGTCATTTTGGAGAACTGTCAAGCCTGAGGAGGACTGGAAACCATTGAATTCATAGTTGTTTTTTCAGAGCTATTCCTAATACAGTGTGAGAAGAAACAAACGTTACTTACTTTAAATTCTCCAATAGGCTATCAAACCATTATTTCTAGTCATATTTTAAGGAAAAAGCTGTTTAGGAGTGTATTCCTTACTTTTCACATCACTGTAACAAAATGCCAGACAGAAGCAAATTAAAGGGGAAAGCAAGGGTTCACCACGGCTCCTAGTGTCCAGAGGTTTCATAGTCGGTTGTGGCAGAGAAATCATCGTAATTAAAGTCGCTTTCTCAGTTGGCAGGAATGTAAGTCAGCACTGTTCATTGTGACTGATCAGGCAGAGAACAGCAGTCCATAACAGGAAGGAACTAGGGATAAAATACTCCCACGGATCTGTCCCCAGTGGCTCATATTCCAAAGGTTTCACAGTGTCTCCAAACAACTTTGTTTCTGGGGAACAAGTGTACAAACTCATAAGTCTGTGAGCTGATGCTCAAAACAGAAGAGGAAGCAATGCTGCTGAATCTGACCCAGCAACGGCTGTCTGAACTCAGGGATGACGATCTTCACATAGCTAAGTGTCAGGGATTTCAAATTGGTCAATGCAGATACGATTCTGCAAAGAAACATTTTAACATTAATGACAGAAAGCACTTGGTATCTTTGTGGAGTGTTTTATTTTATGCTATGTATTTAAGATAGGAAATGAGAGTTCAGTCTTAATACTCATATAAAGAGAATGAACATTATCTCTTATTGATCTACTTATGCTTGATCTATACAGGAATTGAGTGAATGATTTCTTTCAAACTTAATTCTGTGTTCTAGGCTTGTTGACTGCAACAAAGTGTCTCTCCAGGGTGGTAAAGTATAAGAGGTTTGTCTAAAACCTTATTATGTACATGATTGAGTTAGGAATTTGATATAGAGCACATCCAAGTCCTAAATCTAAGCAGCTTTACGATGTCTCAGCCCCAAGTTCTGTAATAGCTTACGTTTGTATTTATGTGTGTGGTAATGGACTCAAGTTCCTTACTACTTAATCATTGCTCATGCCAGTAATGTATACAACATAATTTTAAAAGTCTATATCAATATGAAATTTATAAAGAAGAGAGGGTCCCATAAGCATCATGCCTATGTCCTCCTTCTCCCAGTTCCTTCATTTTTGAATGTTTCAGAGCTCATTTTGGAAAATACACTATTTTGAGATTTTAATAGCATATGTGCATTGTAGATAATATTTGTGGCATCTTCATATATACACATTAATGCGTTTTAATGATATTGAATACCATTGCACTGGCTTTCAATTTTCTAACACACTTTACTCCACATGCACATTTATTTCTTGACCTATGTTACTTCTGCATATAAATATCTCCTTTTATGGCATTTATTCCTTTCTTTTTTAACCTCAATAGGCTGTGGCACAAATTTTGGCAAAAGAAATTGTCACATCAATATTATAATTTTGTTTGGGTTCTTCATCAGATCCAAAGAAATGATTTAACATTAATAACAGAAAGCTTAGTTTTCTATAACATAGATCACTATATGGATAATATAAAGAACATCAATACCAACATATTATATATCTATCCATATATACATATAGATATATTCTTTATAATACAGAAGTTCATAGTTCACCATATTAATATGTTTTTTAAAAATATTTATTTATTACTTCAGGTTACATCTCCATCACACTGTCCTCTTTCCACCCCCCCACCAGTCCTGCCCTCCAACCTATCCCCTAACCCTTCCATCACACTCCTCTGGAGTGGAATGTCCCTACATAACAGTCCCACACCCCATTTCAGCAGTCATATGAGGGTCAAGAGCCTCCTCATACACTGGGGGCCTGCAAGGCAGCACCACTAGGGCAAAGTGTCTCATTGACAGGAAAAAAGTCTATGTTCATGTTCTCTTTGGTGCATTGGTTGTAGTATAGTTATCCTGTACTATATGGCTAAAATCCGACTATAAGTGAATAGATGCCATGTGCATCCTTCTGAGTCTTGGTTAGCTCACTCGGGATGAGCTTCTCTAGTTCCATCCATTTAGCTGCAAATTGCATGATTTCATTGTTCCTGATAGATGAGTAGTATTCCATTGTGTAGATGTACCACAGTTTTTTAATTCATTCTTCAGTTGAGGGACATTTGGGTTGTTTCCAGTTTCTACCTATTACAAATAAGCCTGCTATGAACATAGATGAGGAAACTTCCTTGTGATTCGGTGAGGAATCATTTGGATGTATACCCAGAAGTATCCTGGCTGATAGCCATACTCTGACCATGTTCCTACATAAAACAGAGAACTCTCTGGTGATTTTCTTTCCTTAGAAGAGAGCCACCCCTACTTGATTATGTCTTCAAATAAGGCATTATTAAGCCCTCCTGCAAAATATTTCCTTTCTTTTTTAAAAATTTATTTATTTATTGCTTCAGGTTACATCTCCATCATAGTGTCCTCATTCCACCCCTCTCAGTTCCGCCCTCCCACCCTCTACACCCTAACCCATCCATCCCAATCCTCTGGAGTAGAGTGTCCCTACCTAATGTTCCCCTCCCCCAGTTCAGCAGTCATATAAGGGCCAAGAGCCTCCTCATACACTGGGGGCCTACAAGGCAGCACCACTAGGGCAAAGTGTCTCTTTGATAGGAAAAGTCTATGTTCCTGTTCCCTTTGGTGTGTTGCTTGTAGTATAGTTATCCTGTACTACATTGCTAAAATCTGATTATAAGTGAATAGATGTCATGTGCATCCTTCTGAGTCTGGGTTAGCTCACTCAGGATGAGCTTCTCTAGTTCCATCCATTTGGCTGCAAATTGCATGATTTCATTGTTTCTGATGGCTGAGTAGTATTCCATTGTGTAGATGTGCCACAGTTTTTTAATCCATTCTTTGGTTGAGGAACATTTGGGTTGTTTCCAGTTTCTAGCTATTACAAATAAGCCTGCTATGAACATAGATAATGAAACTTCCTTGTGATTCGGTGAGGAGTTATTTGGATATATACCCAGAAGTGGTATGGCTGGGTCCTGAGGCAGAGCTATTCCAAGTTTTCTAAGATATTGCCAGACTGACCTCCATAGTGGTTGCACAAGCCTGCACTCTCACCAGCAATGGTGTAGGGTTCTCCTTTCTCCACAACCTCGCCAGCATGTGCTGTCATTTGAGCTTTTGATCTTAGCCATTCTGACAGGTGTGAGATGGAATCTTAGAGTCATCTTGAGTTGTATTTCTCTGATGATTACAGATGTTGAGCATTTCTTCAAGTGTCTCTCAGCCATTAGGGATTCCTCCTTTGTGAATTCTCTGTTTAGCTCTGTTCCCCATTTTTTGATTGGATTATTTGGTTTCTTGGCATTTAATTTCTTGAATTCTTTGTAAATTTTGGATATTAGCCCTCTGTCAGATGTGAGGGGTTGGTGAAGATTTTTTTCCCAATCTCTAGGCTGCCATTTTGTTCGAATGACAGTGTCTTTTGCCTTACAGAAGCTTTTTAGTTTCATGAGGTCCCATTTATTGATAGTTGGTCTTAGATCCTGAGCTGTTGGTGTGGTTTTAACCTGAAATATTCTCCACAGTCTCAGATTTGAATGACTGCTCATTAGTGGGTGTCTCTATTCTGGGATATTCTAGAGACCTTAGAGAGGAAGACTAGATGGAGAAAGTGGATAACTGAGACCTGGCCCATGGGAGTATAACATCTCTGGTTCTGGGAGCTTCATGGTGTAAGATGATATGGTTCTATCCTCTGTGACAAACTCCCCCCTCCTGATGGACTGAAACTATGGGCCAAAGCAAGCTCTTCCTCTTTTAAAGTTTCCCCTTTTCATGCTTTGGTCAAGTGTATATAACTAATACACACTTAATGAGCATGATTCCATGTCAACCCCAAGACATCTACTGTAATTCCATGTAGAATTCCTAAGTTGTTGTGCTTTATATTTTATTGATATGAAAATCATGTTGAGTTTACCAAGGTTTGAGCATGCCATATTATATGTGAATGAGAAGCTTGAGATGAGTCATATTAGAGTAGGGAAGCACTTGAGTAGAGAGGATCTATCTAAATTAGGCTTTGAAACTAAACTTGACTGTGTCAGTTCATTCGTTCATTTGACTAACCAATTCAATGACTATTGAATAAGAATTTAGCCTGAAATATGGGAAATTTTACATGTGTGCAGGATGTATTAATTGGGGTTCTCCATCATATGCCTAACTTATGTATACCAATAGCTATCATATGTCTGTCTATCTATCTTTCTATCTATCTATCTATCTATCATCTATCTATCTATCTATCTATCTATCTATCTATCTATCTATCTGTTATCTATCATCTATCTATCTATCTATCTATCTATCTATCTATCTACCTATCTATCTATTATCATCATGTATCATCTATCTACCAATCTGAACATTTGTCATGAGTGTTAGCTCACACTTTTATATAGCCCTGCAGTTTGCTTTCTCTAAACTATAAAGAAAGCCAGTGATATGATTCAATTTGGTTATGAAGGCCCAAGGAACAAGGAAGTCAAGAGGGTGAACCCCAATCCTAGATCTTTGAATAGTGTTTCTGGGAACCGAGAGCCTTGGTGTTCAAAAGCAGGAGATTAATGTCCCAGCTTCAGAAGAGGGAAAAAAATTGTCCTTTCCTCCCATTTTGTTTGATCTGGGCCTTTAGAAAATTGCATTATGTCCCTCCACATTAGCAGAGATGAATCGTTGCTAATTGACTAAATTGTGTCCAGCTAGCTATCTGGATTACTTTAATCCATTCAAGTTAGGAGGAAGATATCCATCACACAGGTTATTTTCTGGGCTGTAATATGAAAAACCTCATTCTTGAGCAACTGTTACAGACTCCATTCTGTTTTAAGTATTTTTGCGTTAAGCAGTAATTTTGATAAGATATTCCAAACGGTTTTGGAATTAATGCAAAGTGCAGCAAAATTAAGTCAATTTAGGTTATTATATGCCATTTTAGGACAGGGTATATGCTTTAGGCTTTTACATAGAAAATTACAATAGTGGAAATGGACTTCAGAGAACAGTAGCACAGTACTGTTTTTTACAGCATATTTTGAAGAAAATTTGCCTTGTGGATAATGAAGCAGAGAACAACTGGATATTTGGGGATGGTGGCTGGTCACACATTATTATTATTGCATCCTGTGGAAGAGGGTGTTGGTGTTGAGTCAAATTGTGTACTCTGTAATAGTACAGGTTTAGAGGTTGTTGGACCCGAATCTGCAGATATAAGACTCCTGAACAGTGAGGCGTCAAGTGAGAAGACTAGAAATAGGAACAAAGAATGAAAAAAAAGCAACAGCTGTGACCAGGAGAGCTTGAATAAGCAAATGACTTATCCCAAGCAAGTTTATTAAGAATGCAGCGTCATATATACTATTTGCACAGTGGGGATGGTGGTGAAGGTCAACAGAGTGCTTGAGTCAGACAATATTGACAAAAAACATGGGATGCCTCAGACACTGCTGTCTAAGAACTAACGACCTCATCCCAGGGGAAAGAGTCGGGGCCCCAGAAACAGCAGCAGTGACTTCTTCAAGACTCTGCTCCAGCCCTAGACCAGCTTTAGCAAGTCCACTCCTGGACAAAGGCACAAAACTGAAGCTATTTTCCTTTGTCCTTTCATCGGGGGCTTCTGAGAAAATCTTACGTTGGTCTGTCTCCCCAAAGCTGTTGTAGAGAAACTTTTATGCAGCTAATATCAAAACAAAGCCATATTTATCATGCGCTAAGTACTCTGTAATCATTGCCTTTTACCCCAGTGAATTCAGACTAGTGCTAGTGTATTTGTTAACAGCACAAATGGTTCATATATTTGATACTCATGTTTTCTTGTTAACATGGAGTCATGTAAGAATAACTGACTTGAAGTCTTTTTCACACTTTGTGAGTGATCTCCCTTTACACTTGTTATAGCTTGGTATCTTCATAAGTCAGGAAGTCCTCCTGAAGTTACTTCAAATAACCTGCTGGGAAAATATCCTCCAGTATTTCATCTTGATCCCTTTATTGATCATTCATTCTTTTAATTCCTTTTCCCCACTATCCCTGATCTAGCATAAGTTCTAGGTAAGCAATGAAGCGTAACCCTGCTGAATGGACATAGTTACCCTCTAACTTCTTTTCTTTATACAGATGGGACAGAGAGATCTCTCAATAATCATCAGAGAAACTTCCTTTTGCAACAGACAATAGCTAATGCAGTGAGCCCCAGTTGGTCTAATACAGAGACTATGAGACTATGGAGTGTATGGGCGGCTCTAAATGGGACACCTGTGTCACACCTTCTCTACAAGGTTCAGGGATCATCTTGGAATAGGGGCTGGAAAGATTGAAAGAGTCAGAGGGAGAAAGTTCCTGTAGCAAAATAATATATTTTTTTAATAATTTATTTTTTATTTCTCCAAGTTATATCTCAATCACAATCCCCTCCCTATTCCCCACCCCAGTCCCAACCTTCCACCCTCCTCCCCCTCAACCCACCATCCTCTTCCTTTTTTTTTTCTTTTCATTTTTTTTAATAATTTATTTTTTATTTCTTCAAGTTACATCTCAATCACAATCCCCTCCCTACTCCCCCCCTCCAGTCCCACCCTTCCACCCTCCTCCCCCTCAGCCCCCCCATCCTCTTCCCTTCTTTTTTTTTCAGTTTAAGGTATTTATTTTTCCCCCCAACAGCTCTCCCTTTCAGTCCAAAAAATGGTTCTTTTTCTTATAACTATAAATACAATACAAAACAACAGAAATAAATAGGCCACGATTATAAGAGTTATATGGCTTAGCATACATTCCCAATGTCCAGTCAATATGTATTTGGCACCTGACTTTAACATTCTACTATCTAACCATCTCCATAAGTTTAAAGTTCTATATCTAACTCAGCTTTCATACTAACTTGCCTCATAATTTTAAAAATATCTTCTTAGATCCAGAACACCCTCTTGATTCCTAAACAACTCAAAATTTAACTATGAGACTCTAGTTATCTATTCTTCAAACACCTCAGAGACCTGAGAGGGATAAATATACCTGATTATATAGGAAGTGCAGGGCCTGCAGCTTCCAAAACTAAAAAATGACATACCAGTGGCTGCCTGGACAGTTCCCATTTTCTCTCCACATTACAGCTTCAATCTTCAGCCATTTGGCCCCATTTCTCTGACAGACATTGGTTGTAGAGCAGGAATTATGAAGGACTTACCTACCCTGTCTTGGCAGAGCTAGGCTGTCGACTTACCTGCTTCCAAGTTTTGTCCTTTTGGACAGAAGTCTGTCTACAGTTGAAGCAAGTGGTTTTTCTTGCCAAGAGAATGGCTTACCACCAATTCAATCATCTCCCACTGGAGATTCTTCGATGCTCATCTTCTACTTGGAGTAATATAGGGGGTGCTGTCAGGAGCTGACATGTCTCGATATCAAAAAATCTTAAGTTAAGAAAACATCTTTGAATGCCATATTCTGCAGATCTC
>CAJQZJ010000694.1:35554-71158 GCA_907164525.1 Lophiomys imhausi | reverse complement strand
GCTAAGAGACAAGCAACATTTGCTTATCTAAATACAAGAGATGGATAAGGCATCTTCAAAAACCCCAAGAGATCTGCAGAATATGGCATTCAAAGATGTTATCTTAAATCAAGATTTTTTTTGATATCGAGACATATCAGCGCCTGACAGCAACCCCTATTCTACTCCAAGTAGAAGATAAGCATCGAAGAACCTCCACTGTAAGATGGTTGAATTAGTGGCAAGCCTTTCTCTTGGAATGAAAAAACCCCTTGCACCAACTGCAGACAGACTGCTCTCCAAAAAGGACAAAACTTGGTAGCAGGGAAGTCGAGAGCCCAACTCTGCCAAGACAGTGTAGGTAAGTCCTTCATAATCCCTGCTCTACAACAAATGTCTGTCAGAGAAACAGGACCCAAAGGCTGAAGACTGATGCTGGAATGTATGGAGAGAAAATGGGAACTGTCCAGGCAGTCATTGGTATGTTCTTTCTTAGTTTTGGAAGCTGCAGGCCCTGCACTTCCTATATAAGCAAATATATTTATCCCTCTCAGGTCTCTGAGGTGGTTGAAGAATAGACAGCTAGAGTCTCATAGTTAAATTTTGAATTGTTTAGGAATCAAGAGGGTGTTATAGATCTAAGAAGATACTCTTAAAAGTGTGTTGCAAGATAGTATGAATTTTGGGTCACATATAGACCTTTAAACTCATGGAGTTGGTTAGATAGTAGAATGTTAAAGTCAGGGGCCAAATATGTATAAACTGAACATTGGGAAGGTATACTGGGCCATTTAACTCTCATAAATGTGGCATATTTATATCTGTTGTTTTGTATAATACTTACTGTTATAAGAGAAGGAACCATCTGTTGGACTGAAAGGGGAAACTTTTTGGGGCAAGAGGGTGGAAGGGCGGGATAGGAAGGGGGAATAGGGAGGGATTTGTTACTGAGATGTAACTTGAAGAAAAAAAATAAAGTTTTTTTAAAAAAAAGAGAACATCTTTGAATGCCATATTCTGCAGATCTCTTTAGGTTTTTGAAGATGCCCTATCTCTTATATTTAGATAAGCAAATGTTGCTTTTCTCTTAGCAACTTGATTTCTGATTAGCTTAGAAAATAACTGTGATAGACTGTCATAGTAACTAACAAAATGACAAGCTTGCATGACTATTAGTTTGCATTTCTTAATTATCCTAAACAGTTTATGACGGTTGGTAGCAAAAGGCTGAAACTTCACATTGCATTTTTAAGCATTACTAGGTACAATACCTTTAAAAAGTGTTACCCTTAATTTTGTATCAATATACAAAGATCAATACCTATGTAACCCAATATGGATTTTTACAAAAGAGAGAGGACATGAAATTGAGAGGGAAAAGTAACCTAGGGTACAGAGGAGAAATTGGAGGAGAGATAATGGAAGGTAGATTTGATCAAAACACACTTTATGCATGTATGAAAATTCTCAATAAAAATGAATAGAAAGAATGCAAAAAAATTGTACTGAACATTTCTTATTCATAGACAGTTGTTTGAACTTTAATATATACATATATGTAAATTGTCACCAAATATTTGTATTTATCTGGAGACTTACTTGACCCATTCAATAAAGCAATATAGAGAGGTACAATTCTTTACATGTCTAAGAACTCTAGCAGTGTTACCAGAGTTGATATCAAGGTCAATGTGATGTCAAGATGAGACAGTGAAATGTCAGAGGTGAGTGATGTGACCAAGTCGAAGATACTTTCATTCATTCTCTTAGATAAAAAAATTAAGCCCATGCGTTATGTGGTGGTCTGAATGAGAATGGTTCCCATAAATTCATACATTTGAGAGCCCATGTCCTTAGTTTGTGGAGCTGTTTGGGAAGGATTAAGAAATATGGCCTTATTGAAAGAAATGTGCCACTCAGAGTGGACATGGGGATTTCAAAGGCCCAGCCATTACAAATTATCTCTGTCTGCTTAGTGCTTGTGTCTCAAGATACAAACTCTCATCTAGCGCTTCAGCACTATGCCTGCCTCCATGCTACCATGCTTCCTGCCATGGCAGTGATGACTCGTACTCTGGAACTGTGAGATCTCAGATTAGAGGCTTCATTCTGTAAGTTGCCACAGACACGGTATTTTGTCACGTACATACAAAAGTAACTAGGACTTAAAGCAGGCTAGTTCATCTGGGAGGTTCATCTCTTTACTGAATTCCTCTAAAACCATAAATGTTCCATCTTCTGGCAAATTTAAGTCTTGTCTTTATAATTTCTAACTTTTAGACATCGTTTTCTCCTCCACAAAAGTAAATACTTCTTTTGCTGAACATTATAATTTAGTTTTGAGACTCTGCATAGGGCTTTATATTGAACCACTGCTAAATATTTAAAGAACTTTAGTTTCATCCACTTTGATGCCACGAAGGGATTTGTTATTAAGCTTTAGTTCGTTTTAACAAACAGAATAGAAATCTCATTCGAATGCCTTTTAAAATTTATCTTGAAACTTAGCTTAAAATCAAGTTAGATTTTCTCTTTTCAGACTGTGAAAACATCATCTCATTTCAGTAAATTATTATAAGGATGTCTTTTGAGGCAGGTAATAAAAATCATTAACAATGTGCATTTTGGCATTCTGAAATGTTACATTATTTTATTTTTCCAATAGTGGTTCAGTTTTTTTTGATTATGCAGAATTTGTTCCATTAGCTAATTCTTTTTTTTAATAATTTATTTTTTATTTCTTCAAGTTACATCTCAATCACAATCCCCTCCCTACTCCCCCCTCCAGTCCCACCCTTTCACCTTCCTCCCCCTCAACCCTCATCCTCTTCCCTTCTTTTTTCTTTTCTTTCTTTTTTTTTTTTTTTTTTAGTTTCAGGTATTTCTTTTTCCCCCCAACAGCTCTCCCTTTCAGTCCAAAAAAATGGTTCTTTTTCTTATAACCTTAAATACAATACAAAACAACAGAAATAAATAGGCCACAATTATAACAGTTATATGGCTTAGCATACATTCCCAATGTCCAGTCCATATGTATTTGGCACCTGACTTTAACATTCTACTATCTAACCATCTCCATGAGTTTAAAGTTCTATATCTAACTCAACTTTCATACTAACTTGCATCACAATTTTAAAAATATCTTCTTAGATCCAGAACACCCTCTTGATTACTAAACAACTCAAAATTTAACTATGAGACTCTAGCTATCTATTCTTCTACCACCTCAGAGACCTGAGAGGGATAAATATATCTGATTATATAGGAAGTTCAGGGCCCGCAGCTTCTAAAACTAAGAAATAACATACCAGTGGCTGCCTGGACAGTTCCCATTTTCTCTCCATACATTACAGCATCAATCTTCAGCCATTTGGCCCCATTTCTCTGACAGACATTGATTGTAGAGCAGGAATTATGAAGGACTTACCTACCCTGTCTTGGCAGAGCTAGGCTGTCGACTTATCTGCTTCCAAGTTTTGTCCTTTTTGGACAGAAGTCTGTCTACAGTTGAAGCCAGGGGCTTTTCCTACCAAGAGATAGGCTTGCGACTAATTCAACCATCTCCCACTGGAGATTCTTCGATGCTCATCTTCTAATTGGAGTAGGATAGGGGGTGCTGTCAGGAGCTGACATGTCTCGATATCAAAAAATCTTAAGTTAAGAAAACATCTTTGAATGCCATTGTAGCTAATTCCTAAAATAAGTGTAGAGCTGAGGTTCAGTTATTACCGTGAATTTTGTGGTTAGGGGTGAAATGGTAACACAGTGATACAACAGAGTCTGAGAATTCTTCTTCCCCCCCCTCCTTTGCTCTTCTTGTCTCTCTCCCTACTTCTACTTCTTCCTTCCCTCCCTCCTGCTCCCCTTTCTTCTTTTGTACAACTCCACAGTTAGATTTGAGCAGATTCTTTCCTGCTCTCTGTCCTTTGAGACATATGATGTAAGCAGACTGGAAACACTCCTTTAAGCTGAACAAACGATTTCTTGGGGAATCACTGAACAAATCCAAGCTGAATGGCACATGGTCCTTCTGCGCACTCTACATGAATTACTTGTTCATTTAAGGGAAACCGCTGTGTTAATTCCTCACATTTCTTCCGCTCCAAAGTCTCTATTCTTTCTCCAGCATATGTTGATGATGGGACGTGATGTGAAAGCTCCCTGATAGTTTAGAACCTACAGATTTGTGTAACAGACCCTGCCCTCTTGCCCCAAGAATCAGTTCACTATTTATGCATTTATTTAATGTAGGCCAAATACATAATTGTGTGAATACGATTTCTGCTGGTGAATTAATGGTTAATGTGTTTGCAAAACACTGATTCTGTCAAATGCTGGTTGTGCACAGTGAACAACTCTGAATCCATTTTGAAAAGTTCTGTTTTGCCTACCAAGGAAATTTGATCAAATTTCCTAAGTTCATTGAGCCTGTGCATTTGTCTGTGTAACAGGGCCAATAAAAATATTTTACTTAGACCACACTAGTATCAAGTAGATAAAAAGAGATGACAAAGTATAATTAAATTTGCAACAATTACGTTAATTTAAATTATTGTTATCTTTATCTTTCATATATTGAACTTGGTTAATAGCTTATGCTTTTCTAGGCTGTCATCATGTGATAGATGATCATGTGCATGAGCCATAATGTGTGTATTAAGACGACGTTGGTTTAATTTCCACTAGAGGCCAGATACTATCATTACAACTATGGGGTACCGCTTCATTAGACATGACCCCTAGCACATTGCAATTTGTGTAGGAGACAAGAAAATAACAAAAGATGTGAAGATAGTGGTTTTACATACACAATGGGGAACAGGGAAGAACTAATTAAGTGATTGGTGAACTAATTAGTGATCTCACTAATTCCAGTGATATGAAATCATCTCATAGGAAAAGAATGTGTTGGTTAGGTTTGGAAAATAGGTAAGGTTGACAACTATTAATTATCTAATGTCATGTGGACAATCCTCAAACCATATATACACAAGTGACAGTAAACAAACGCAGTTGATTATATTTATGTATTCATTCATTTATGTATATGTAACAATAATAAAGAAAAAGAACCCATAACTTTGAAAGGGTAGGAAAAATGGGAGGAATTGGAGAGAGAAAAGGGAAAGGGGAAATTGAAGTAACATTTAAATTTAAGATAAATCTTAAATAATGAACAAAGCAGATTTGCTATAAAATTGTTTTGCTATTAAAATATAAAATACAAAATCAAACAAACAAAACCTACATTGACACTAGTGGAAGTTCACTAAATACCAATAGTGATATTTAGGGGCAAGTTTTGAAGATGTTGAAGGCATATTTAAATGTTGTTCCTACTGTTCATAGTCATTCTTCTCTACTCAGTGTCCAAAAGGTCAGAAAGCTCTTTCTTGAACTTTTCCCTCAGCACTTGGTTTTGTTCATTGTCAAAATGTCCCAGGAGAAATGTTTCAAGGTGACAAGACAAGATTTATAGTCTGTGAGCCTTTCAAGCTGTATACAGTGAGAACTGCTTTTCCATGCTTGACTGAGGCAGGCAACAACAGAGAATACTGGCAATGCTGACAAAGCAATGCAAATTTTCTAATGCAAAATTCTCACCTCAGTTTACCCGAAATTGACTTGGGGACTTTTCTTGTGTTTGACAAATCAGAGCCCAGAGAAACATTTATGCTATGTCACCTACTATCTTCAGTAAACATTTTAGCATCATTTGTGGTGATATTTTCAATTATTATATGGGCTTATGTAATAAAATTACTGACCTCTTTAGGGGGTTCAACTCATATTCATTCAAATTTGACTATTTGGATAGTCAAATGTACAGACATTTGAAAATGGTAAATTTGATATGAATAAAGTTTGAGGTGTCTAGGTAATGGTGAAAATAATATAGCTCATTTTCACTGCCAATGCTGCCGTTATACCCTTTTACCTTTTCCCAGTATCTGACTATATATTGCCCCGGGTCCCACTCTACTTATTATCCTAGGATATATAGAATTATGGTCATGTATCTTGTTTTCTTGACATTATTAGAAAAGTGTTGATCTTGTTTTTTTTATGTTCCTGATTTGGACAATTATATATGTATATATAATATAATAAAATGAAAATATTAGGAATATAATACAGTGTCATACTGTTGAACCTCAAGTATATTTCTGGAATATTTAGTCAATAATGCACACACTTTGCCATAGACTTTTACTTAGCTTTAAAGGTTTGCCAGAATATCATTTAAAGGCATATTGAGTCACAAATCATTTGTGGAGTATACTGGTAAATACATATGGATAATTTTATAATTCTACATTTAAAAAGATACAACATCAGAAAAATGGTACTCTTTCTCATTGTTGCATGTTTTTTTTGAAAATTGCTGAAGGCCATGTGGAGCACTTGACGTGATCAACCTGCTATTCTTTGTATTCTACCTGCTGTCTCCTAAATTTACATTGTTTGTAAAACTTCAGATTTCTCACCGGAAAATTTAGAATCATTTTGCCCTGTAAAGAAAGCTTGAATTGCTTCTCAGTCTTTTAGCTAAGATTAAATGAGACAACAGTTTTTGATATTTAAACAAACTCTTCAAATACAGTGGGCAGGTCAATAGTTGATTGACATTATTATTGGTTTAATTTGAATTTTTGAATAACAATATGGATGTTTAAGTTTCTGTTAAGTGTGTGCATGTCATTTTTTTGTTATTACATATGCCTTCATGTTTGTTTGTTTTTTTTTCTTAATCCAGTGACAGTGCTCCACGTAGACATCAGTACAGTAAGAGGGATCCTGGATGCAAGTAATGCATATCCTTAGTAGAAGCCTCCCTCACTGGGCCACTTCACATCTGTTGTCGCAGTGGTCCCAGTGGCAGACCACACATCCTGGTAGTGGTTGTTTCAACCTCTCAAGCTGATGGACAGGCTGTTGTTAACTGTTTGTCACCTCAATGAGAGAGGAACAACAATACATTGCTTTTTCACTTGCCCCTGAAAAGTCCCATTTTGAAGCCTCTTAAGCTTTTTGTCCTAAGAGACCTGGTGATGGTTCAGAGAGTAAAGACCCTTACCCCAAACTCAAACATGACTTTGATTCCCTGGGTTTATGGTAGAAGGAGAGAAGAATCCCTTAATCTGTCTTCTGAGTTACATACACAGTCCTTTAAGAAGATGTGCCCCCCCCCTCAGTATTGCATAGAATAATAATAAAAAGTTGAAGTTTAGAAAGGATTAAACTTGTGCATCCCAGACTAGCCACATGAAGGAAAATTATTTCTAAGCTATGTTGTTGAATATTATCCTCGGTGCTTCAAGCAGGCAGTTCTGAAAAGGATTAACATTTTCATTGATAAACTTTAGGTAAAGTAGATTGCTGTCTATGACTTGGGTGGATCTCATTTACTTACTAGAACCCTTAGAATAAGAGCAGCCTCTTCCAAGCTATATGGAATTCTGCAACAGACAACCATTAGAGTCAAATGCAATGGGGATATTTCCTGTGGCCTTCAGTATGATAACACTGAACCGCATTGTGGATTATGGCATTCTGATGTCCAAAATCAAATGAGGGAATTTATGGGAACAAATTTTTCTCAGCCCACACATACACAACCTATTAATCTGCTGCTCTAGAGAAATTTAACTCTAACAGTCACTAAGAGAGGGGCCATCTTGAATGATCTTAAACTCTTTGTAGTACCTCCAGCCAGATGCCTTCACATCTTTTGGTCTTATTGATGCTATAGACTCGATATAACCTCAGAGACAAAGGCAGTGTGGGAACAAGTAAAAAGATAAACTTTTGGCTATAATGGCCTATGAATGAGGACCTTCTGTTTCTTCTAGAATTGGGGTATTCAATAAGTTTTAAACAGAGCAAACATCAAGAAGGAAAAAGTTTTCTGCAATCTGTCTACATCCTTAAATTTTGCTGAAACACCAACATATTCTAAGCAACTCATCCAATCCCAGAAAACTGAACAAAATATGTTTTCTAGAAGACCTATATCTTGCATTGGTCCTTCTAGCACAGAGGATGGATCTCTCTGTCTTCTGCTTTCTGCCCACACAGCAGCAGAGGGAGCCGAACCATTAACAACTCTTTAAAGAGGAGTTCAAACTTGTAGATCAGTAATTTCAGGCCAGTAAGTACAGCAGTAGCCATTGGGATAATAAAGCTCAGCCTGCCATAGTTCATGGGGTTGTTAGGGATGCTAAGTGTATAGAGTCCCCAGGACCCCATGTGCTGGAATATGGCTGTATGAGATACAGCGGTGGGGTCTGTCCATCTGCGCCACACGCATTGTCATCCAGACTCTCAAGCAGAGGGCTTTGGACCCAGAATCTCTTTCATCTAATTCCCTTTACTGCTTACATGAGTTCAATCCTTCCTCGTTCTTCTCAGTTGTTGCTGTTGTTTGAGAATTTACTCTCAAATTTTGGTGAAAAAAGATAGTGTTTCCTATTAACCCTTTGTCCCAGATCTTTTGTGAATTCTTTATTTCTGTGTTTACCTCCATGAAATTATGGAGCAAGACCCTCAAATTCTGGCTTCTTACTTTTATCAGAGCTTGTCATATTTCTGGTACAATCAGTAAGAATTATCTTTCCTCAAACTGATCAATGTTAGAGATACTTATATTTTTCTATGATTGAACTAAAACTATAGCTTGTTACTTAGTTCGAGTACTAATGTAAATGCTGATTTAATTTTGTTATATTTACCTGCACATCAACCAGCCCCAGTCCTAGGTAAGCAAAGCAGATTTCATACATAACATTTTGGGCAGTCCATTTATAAAGCCAAAAAATTCAATGGCTACAACTGCATCTTTGTTTCCTGCACTCTTACCATTGTGCCTCTCTCTCAACATGAAAACACATCAACTTCATTACTTTCCAGGACACTAAAATATGGAAAGAACCAAATTAGTTTGTGTTTTAAAAGACCTGGTATCATATTTATCATCTTGCACAAAACTTAAGCCCAAGTGGATCAAAGACCTTAACATAAAACCAGACAGACTAAATCTAATAGAAAAGAAAGTGGAGAAAAGCCTCAAACTTATTGGCATAGGTGACAACTTCCTGAATAGAATACCAATAGCTCAGGCCCTAAGACCAACAATCAATAAATGGGACCTCATGAAACTGAAAAGCTTCTGTAAGGCAAAGGATACTGTCAGTAAAACAAAATGGTAGCCTAAGATAGGGAAAAGATTTTCACCAACCCCACATCTAACAGAGGGCTAATATCCAAAATATATAAAGAACTCAAGAAATTAAACACCAACAAACCAAGTAACCCAATCAAAAATTGGGGAACAAATCTAAACAGAGAATTCACAAAAGATGAATCTAAAATGGCCAAGGAATACTTGAAGAAATGTTCAACATTTTTAATCGATAGAGAAATGCAACTCAAGATGATTCTGAGATACCATCTCACTCCTGTCAGAATGGCTAAGATCAAAAACTGAAAAGACAGCATATGCTGGCTAGGTTGTGGAGAAAGGGGAACACTCCCACATTGCTGGTGGGAGTGCAAACTTGTACAACCACTATAGAAATCAGTCTGGTGATATCTTAGAAAACTTGGAATAGCTCTACTTCAAGACCCAGCCATACCACTTCTGGGTATATATCCAAAAGTTTCCTCACCAATCCACAAGGACAACTCCTCATCTATGTTTATAGCAGTTTTATTTGTAATAGCTAGAAACTGGAAACAACCCAGATGTCCCTCAACTGAAGAATGGATAAAAAAAACCCTGTGGTACATTTTCACAATGGAATACTACTCAGCCATCAGAAACAAAAAAAAATCATGCAATTTGCAACCAAATGGATGGAACTAGAAAAGCTCATCATGAGTGAGCTAACCTAGACTCAGAAAGATACACATGGCATCTATTCACTTATAACTGGATTTTAGCCATTTTAGTATAGGAAAACCATCCTATAATCAATGACCCAAAAGAGCAGGAACAGGGACTTGTTTACCCATCAGTGGGACACACCACCCTAGTGGAACTGCCATGTTTGTCTCTTGTGCAAGAGGAAGCGATTAGACCTCATGTGACTAATGAACTGAGGGGGGGCTGATACATGGAGACAACCCACACTGGAGGAATGGGAGGGGTGGGAGAGGGGGTAGAGAGTGGGAGGGTGGGCCCAGGAGGGGGTGGAGGGAGAGAGTGGCATTGGACATGTAATAAAGCAATAAACGTTTAAAAGAAAACTTGGTATCACACATGTAACACAGCTGAACAAATGACAACTTTACAAACACAATAGATCATTCTTAACTTTAAATTAAGACCACAGGATAACATACATAGACCAATCAGCAATGTTACTGGACAATCCATTCTTCTATAAATGAAAATACACTGGAAAACATCCATAACTATTTCACGTTCACATCACAACAACTGAACTGAACAGCTGCAACAGAGACAGGGCTCACAAGATGGCCTGACTACTTTAGCCAAAATTTTCTAATATTTAATCAACATATAAAACGATTCTTTGAATTATAAGCACAATTAATATGAATAAATAAAGAATCAGGCTGCAGAGACCATTATATGGTGGTCGAGAACTAGCTGTTCTTCCATAGGACCCGTGTTTGATTCCCAGCACCCATAAGATAGCTCACAACTACTTGTCACTCCAATTACAAAGGTCCCCAAATTCTCTAGTGACTGCTGTGGGCACTGCATGCATGTGATACACAGGCATACACATACACCAAAATAAAAAATACATCTATAAAATAAAATAGTATGAACTCACTGGGTAAAACTGATAAAATCAGAAAACAGATAAAGAAATTGTTTGGGAAATATCCGATGGTGACATGAGAATAATAAAGCAGAGAAATGGAAGAACATAATTACGTATTTGTTATAGGTAGCATAGGGCAATTGTAGTATAGATGCATAAAACCATGATTTCTATACTAGAGAGTTTCTGTTTCTACTTGAAGCACAGAGCCTTGACAATGAACTCTCCAAGTTTTTTATTTTTGCTTTGTTTTGTTTTTGAATGGATCCTGGTAATACTGACCAACAAATAATGTTCAATTACTTTTTCTTCAGCACTGTATGAATTTTTTATCTGATGAGTTATGGGGTTTACCAGAGAAAGAATTTGTAAATTCCCCTACTGATATTTGTTTGTTGCAGCCAGTGGGTCTCTCCTTAAATATTAGTTGCCTTATACTTTTTTCTGAAAAAGTAAACTAAACAGTAATCATTCCCTCGCAGCATGCTTCTCCATAAAATGCTAGACCCTTACAAGTTCTTAGAAGCAGTTGTAAATTTGACTTCAGAATCCAATGTAATCTTAATAGCAACTCCACATGAAGCAGCCTTAATTGGAACTGAGAATGTAGCTTTTGAAGTTGAACACAGATTCTCAGTTTAGTTTTGTCCCTAGGAAAGTGGAAAACATTTTGTGTGTATTGAAAAGAAAGTATTTATGTAAATGCAAGCAAAGCAGGCATTGACTCTTAACAGTCTCCTGAGATACTGTCATCTAGAAAAGTGGTTTTCAGAGGACTAATTTTCCTGAAATGCAATTTTGCTAGTGGACATTGTTACATAAATTAGAGGGAATAATGGAAAGAAGTGGACAGATGAGTCCAAGGTTCATGCCCACTGTGGGGTATTTGTTGACTTTGGATGAATTACAGTCTAAGCTTTCTGGTCAGTAAAATCGCGTGTGCCCTACTAGATTTTTATCACAAGTTTGCAAAAATTGCAAATAAAATAATTGATAAAAGCATTCAGTACAAAATTTGACACATAATATATAATATGTCATGATAGCTGTTTTTATTATTTTAACTATCGTGTAGTTAGTTGAGCTAGTTGCAGCTGAGCTAGTTGATTCCAAAAAAAGTAGGATGGAGTGAGGAGTGATGGCTACTTGGACACCTGATCCAAGAAGAACTAGTACTCATAGTCTTTGTTATCTGCCAGCTACTGTGGAGTAGCTGGAACCAGATTTCCTCTACCATGAGGGTAAGAAAGCCAATCAAACTGTCTGTGGTAGCTTCCTGGAAAACAGGCATCTGGATGGTCAGGACTAAGACCCCTAGGAGCAAGGTAACAGCAGAAAGTGACCATTCTGTACTCACTGTGACATGGAGGAAGGGAGTTCTTGGGAGATCATGGGGACACATTAAGTCAGAGAAATGGAGATCAAAATTCTAGTTGACTAAGTGAAGTTTTTAGGGAAGAGTATTGAAGATGAAGTTGGAATTGTTCAGCATTCAACAAAAATTATTAGATGTAGAAAAAGAAGGACATAATGGACTGATGCAAATGTGAACTCACAGAGAGTATGGCAGCACACCTAAGGCATGCATAGATTCAAATCAGTTGGAATTCCAGCAGAGAGAGAAGGAGGTGGACACAGGGTACCATCGTTATCCAACATGTGATCTGTAGCTGATACCAGCTGGCAAAGGGAAAGCCTGTTTTTTCCAATGGAGTGCCACTGGGTTTGTCAACCACACTCCAGGGCAGATCCCATTCTCAGGAGTAGCTGGTCAAGACAAAAAGTGAGTGATAACCAAAAGTCACTTCCTGCTAGAAACCCTTAAGTGACTTCCCATTTTTCTAAAACACATTTCTGTCACCTAAAGCTGAATTACAAAGGAGCCTTGATTTATTGTCCTGATGCCTGCACTTCCAGCCTGGTCCCTAACCATCACAAAGCAGCAGTGTACTCTCTGGTAGCTGAAACCTTTTCGAGGAATTTCAGGTCTTACAATGCTCTATTGTTTTTTAAAGACTCCTAGTCTAAAATCTAATTGTAGTGAATAGATGCCAAGTGCATCCTTCTGAGTCTGGGTTAGCTCACTCAGGATGAGCTTTTCTAGTTCCATCCATTTGGCTGCAAATTGCATGATTTCATTGTTTCTGATGGCTGAGTATTATTCAATTGTGTAGATGTACCACAGTTTTTTAATCCATTCTTCTGTTAAGGGACATCTGGGTTGTTTCCAGTTTCTATCTATTACAAATAAAGCTGCTATGAACATAGATGAAGAGGTGTCCTTGTGAACTGGTGAGGAATCATTTGGATGTATACCAGGATAACTATCTTACAAGCAACATAGCAAAAGGAACAGGAACATAGACCTTATGTTATTGGGACACTTTTCCCTAATAGAGTTGCCATATAGGCCCCCGGTGAAAGAGGAAGCTCTTAACACTAATATGACTGTTGAACTGAGGGGGGCTGATGTGTAGGAGCAACCCACTCCAGAGGAGTAGGATAGGTGGGAGAAGGGGGAAAGGGTGGGAGGGTGGGACTGAGGGGGTGTGGAGAGAGGGGACTGTGATGGAGATGTAACTTGAAGTAATAAATAAACAAAACAAAAAAATGGGTAAGATTAAGAATCATAAAGCTGGTGGGAGTGCAAACTTGTACAACCATTATGGAAATCAGTCTGGTGATATCTTAGAAAACTCATGACTCAGCCGTGTATCACTCCTGGGTATACATCCAAATGATTCCTCTCCAATCCACAAGGATACCTCCTCATTTATGTTCATAGCAGCTTTATTTGTAATAGCTAGAAATATCCAAAAACCCAAATGTCCCTCAACCAATGAATGGATAAAAAAGCTATGGTACGTTTACACAATGGTATACTACTCAGCCATCAGAAACAATGAAATCATGCAATTTGCAGCCAAATGAATGGAACTAGAAAAGCTCATCCTGAGTGAGCTAACCCAGACTCAGAAAGATGCACATGGCATCTATTCACTTATAACTGGATTTTAGTCATATAGTACAGGATAACTATCCTACAACCAACAGACTGAAAGGAACAGGAAAACAGACTTTGTTACTTGTTAGTGGGACACTTTGCCCTAGTGGAGCTGCCATGTGCAAGAGGAAGCTCATAGCCCTCATATGGCTGCTGAACTGAAGGCTGATATGTAGGGCACCCCACACAGGAGGAGTAGGATAGGTAGAAGAGGTGAGAGAGTGTGGGAGGGGGAGAGATTGGGCCTGGGAGGGGTGGAAGCAGGGAACTGTGCTGGAGATGTAAATTGAAGTAATAAATAAATAGTAAAAAAAAAAAAAGAATCAAAAAAGAAAAAAATAAAAGACTCCTAGTTCTACCTCAGCACATCCACCCTTCCTTAAAGTACTGTTTTGGCCTGAAATGCTCTTTGACCTTACATGTTGTTACTGATCCCTTCTGCATATGTCCAGAGCTCTCTTGCTTTGCCTTTCTGAGCCCACATGATGGTTAATTGAATGTGTCGCAGGATGTCCAGGGAACTCCATGGGTTCCATTCTTGTTTTCCAGAGCTTGCAGCAGAGTAAAGGCACAGGAGGGTGTTGGTGTCACAAATGAGTGGTCAGCCCAGGGTGAAAGCAAGTCTTGAGTGGGAAGGAGGATGCTTTATCCTTTTGAGCTTTTAGGAAACACATAAAATGGTAGATGTGGATGAGATATTAAGAAGTCTCCTATGCATCTTCACACAATAAGTGAGAAGGCATTAGGGCTGATTGGTGTTAATGTGAGGGAAACAAAACTGTTGCTTTTAATAGTGTTTACTCAATAAAGACATTTCTTCAGAGATCGCCTTACCTATGTGGATGATTCTGGGCTCCTTCAGGCCCTTCTGCACTGGGGCTGCCTCTGGGTATAAGTCAATACTCCTTCGCCTTATTCTGAAAATGGTTTTTAACAGTCTTGCCATTATTAGCTCTATGATGTTTGTTTAGCTTGTAAATTTCCTCAACTAAACAATTTAAATGGTGTAGAAATATTATGCATGGAAGGTTTAGTGGAAATAGATATCTAAGAAGTATTTTGCACAGAAATATCTTTCATATACTTCCCATAAGTAGTATTTCAATCAAAAGATTTGGGAGGGTGTATTTAAGAGTTTGAAAAAAAATGACACCATCTCCTATGCTGAGAAGTAACAATCTATAAATCTAAAACTTAGCAGACCAGATTTGGACCTGGAATTCTCTGTGATACAGACCCAAAAGAACCCTGGTGCCACAGCTTTGCTTATAAATGAGGAACTTGGGTAACGTTTGGATTAAGGAAGAGGTAACAGACCCATTCAGGTTCTGTTTTAATAAAGTGAAAACAGCTGCTTTGCCCAGTGGGCAGTTCTTCTTGCACTGCTCATGACGTGTATGGATAGACAGAGATCGGGGAAATACCTAGCAGGTTCTGGATCATTACAATCAAACAGAACATGGGCCTCAGATATTTAGTTTTGGCTTGTTGGTCCTAATCTTTTAAAATTTAAAGATTGGAAAGGCTTTCCAAGAAGGTCTTATTTGTGTTTCATTTTCCTGGTTTTACTAAAAACTGAAAATGATGTGGTTTTCACCAGACTTGTACATGTCAAGATTGAACTGGAAAAGGGTGGCTATAAAAGTGTTCCAATGGCAAAGAAAAGCAATCTATCCTGAGTTTCATGAAGGTTACAACCAAATGGTCACTTTCCTTATGAGGTTTGCTGTCTGCGAAACAATGCTAGCGCTGTTTGTTGTATGCAAATATCTAATCACCCATCCACTGCAGGATTCTTGGGGCTACTGAATTGAAGTTATTTCTTATCAACTTAATGTTGCCAATAGCTCTGTTATATAGCTGAATTTTCCATTAAACATTTAACTCTGCTCATCTCCCTGAACCTACAAGATCTTTAAAAAGCTATAATAGTTTATGAATTTATAATGCTGTGTTTAACATTTGCACAGGGAGGAAAGCGTTCACCCCACACATTCCAAAAACCATGCCTATTTAGAAATCACTTTGTGAAGTTCTAAACTCCACAGTATAGACCTCCGAAGGATTTGAATTTAGCTTTTAGAATTTATTTACACACACACACACACACACACACACACACACACACATGCATACACAAACATACGTATACACACAAGCATACACACATATATGCATATATACAAACATACACACCCAATCAAGCAAACATGCAAACATTCATTCATACATATGCACAAATACACACACATAGAGACATTCACATGCAAACAGAGCTTTATGAAAAACAGTGGAATCTAACATTTATTTGTGTATTTTTTAAGCACAATCTCAGATTTACAAAGGAGTTTCAAGTAAAGAAAAGGTTCTTTTTTTTTTTTTTCCTGAGCCACAAGAAAGGATTCTGCAATCTGTTATTCTAACGTCTTTGGATGCATCTCTTACACACAGGAATGTTCTCCACATAACCGTGGCACTATGACAAATAAGGAAATCAACAATGTACAGTTCCATCACCTCATTGTCCTGCCTACTCCAGCCTCCCTATTGTCCTGAGAGAGAGAGATGTTGGGGAAAAATCTCATTCAGAATCAAGCTTTTCTTTTAGTTTCTGTGTCTCTTACTCTTTCCATCTGGAATGGCTCCTCAGTCTTTGCCATTAGTTTTTAATGTTTTTTTTTTAAACTACAGACCTATCTATGTTGTTGTTGTAAAATGTCCGTTTGGATTGCCTTGTGTTTTTCTGAGATTAGACACAGCTTATTCATCTGTGGTGGGGATACTGCCACGGTGCTGATGGTCATCGCATGAGTAGCATGCATCTCCATCTGTCCCTCCATGACAGTGTTTGCTTTGTTCACTTGCTCTGGGACCTGTCACCCTTGGTTTACTTAACAATAAATTTATTAATTCTTCTATTATTACTGACTATTTTGAAACTAGACACCTATTCTGTTCCTGCTCACACTTTGTTAATTTAATTATATTTTCAAACTGATCATGTTATTTATACTTGTGCTCAAATTATCCCCAATTTAGTTGCAGGGAGTTGCTGGCTTCTCTGTTATTACTATGTGTCCCCATTATTTCATGAGTACTTCTAAGCTGTATTCTATAACAGAAAGTACCAGGCTCACCTTGTACTTCTCTGGGAAATTTGAATTCAAGGTTTTTTTTTTTTTTCCTAGAAAAAAAATAACCTGTAGAAATTGAGTCATGGTGCTAGAGTGTGTGCGTGTGAGAGGGTGACTGCCCAATGATGTTTTCAGTTGACCTACTGGCAATTTGTGTACATGCATACATGTTGGCATATTTAAGTCTGTTCTAGATTGTATTTGTTCATGGGTTCATTTCTTTACCTTGTCTGCACTCTGTGCTCTTACTTCCCAACTGAACGTCTTCTCCCACCCAGGTACCCTCTTCACACCATGACACACACTGATTTGTGCCTCACCCCATTATCAGGGTGGACTCCTCAGCCGTCCCTGCTGGGTGATCACTGCACAGGCACAGCAGATCTCTACATATCCTGTCAAGCAATCACTATGCCTAGATGCTTCACATCTTTCACACCAAGTGAATTTAGAATTTAAATATTCAAGTGTCAGTTCAGGTACTCCAAAACAGAAAGAATAAGATAAGATTACATACAGAAAATGTATTAGAGAAACTGGTTATGTGCATGAAAACATTGGGAGGGGCCCCGGAAGGCTGGGAGAATCCTCAGATCATGGCATCTGCCATAAGTGAAAGAGGGAAAAGGAAGATCTGATAGTTATGTTTGGCATGTGGTACAAATCTAGGGAAAGATTTATAGGGTTTCCTAGAAATTGTCAACTGGAAGTAGCCAAGTCTTGGTTTTTGAGGGATGGGCATGCTCTCACATCCTGGTGCTGCTAATGCTATGGAAACAGACTTTATCATAAACCAGATGATAGATTCCAGAAAGCTGTAACTTCGGGGACCATCTAGCAGCCATGCCCTTGCAGATCTTTGAGACATAGTCTCATAACCATTATCTTAAACATTCTAATGTTATAATTTTATTTCAAACTTAGAAATGAGTTATTATTTTGTAATGAATTTCAAAACAACATCCACATGTACTTACAAACATTTTAGTTTACTAAGTACTCAATCCTCTACCAAAAATTTGCATTTGAATTTATTACTGATAATCACCACAAATGGTTAATGTTTACAAATTATTTCTATAATTATTAGTTATGACAAAGGTTGGCCTCAAGTAATCAAGGCCAATGTGTGGGTAGCTTAAATGTGATACAATGACATTTCCTTTCAACTGGAACTCTGATAATGACATGATGACTTTGCCTGAAAGTCATTTGCCTATTGTTAATTTTCTATCTGACATTTTACTGGATTTATACCTCATCTTAATCAACTCATTCTGGGAATTTTTTTTTTTTTTTAGTTTTTGGATTTTCATTTTAAATTGATACATCTGAACTCATCTTGGGGATTGGATCTGAGGTAAGAGTCACACAGGAAAATATCTAGTTACTTCTGCACTTTTTATTGAAGGGATTTGTCTTCACAGTAGAGTCTGTGTCTCAAACTGTTTTGAACTACAATGGGCTCAATAATGTAAGCAATCTAGCTGCATTTCCTCACTGTTTAGGACACAAGATAGACCAGGATTGGGAGTCTTCACAGTGAGTTGCTGGTGAGGGCTAGCATCCTGGCTGGTAGACATCCTCTGGCCATGTCCCTACATAAAACAGAGAACTCTCTGGTGATTTTCTTTCCTTAGAAGAGAGCCATCCCTACTTGATTATGTCTTCAAATAAGGCATTATTAAGCCCTCCTGCAAAGTATTTCCTTTCAAACTCACTGGAGATTGCAGGCCTTTATGTTTCTATTTAATCTTTTTTAAAGCTATTTCATTGAGATTTTAGTGCAATGAGTTTTGACTGTAGTCACTTCTTCCCCCAACTCCTTCCCGACCCACCCCTCTTCCTTACCTATGCAAATTTGTGTCCATTTCTATGTAACCCATCAAGTCTAATTTGTACTGTCCATATAGTTAGAGTCATAGATGCATCATATCAATGGGTGCTCTCATTATGCAGGTGTTGTTTAGGTGACCATATTTTGAGATTTCATGGGTACAGCTTCTCTGTAATGTGTCTAGAAGCCTTGGACCTGGCAGCAGGTGTCGAGTTCCTCTGACTCCTCTAATATTACCACCCCCTTTTCCACAATGTTCCCTGCCTTAAGTGTAGGGGTTCTATTCTAGATGTATCACTTTGGGCTTGGTACCCCACAGTTATTTATTCTGTATATTCTGATTAGTTGTGGATCTCTGTAAAAGTTTCCATCTGTTACAAAAGAAAGTTTCTTTGATGAGGGTTGCACATATCTGTGAGCATAAGAATAAGTGTTTTGAATACAGTTAGAAATCATATTGGTTGATGAAAATGGCAGTAGTAGATGTCATCATTTTAGAATTGATGACATCACCAACCACAGGTAGTTGACTAGATATAAAATATCAGGCATAAATTCCTCACACTGAGTAGAACTTAAGTCCAACTGGACAGCTATTGATTGCCTCCAAGATAATATGCCATTATTGTACCATTGGGATATGTTTGTCTGCTGGTCAATGTTGTTTTTCTTAAGCTTTATAGATAGATAGAACTATTGATTTTCTCCCCTGGCATCTTGTATAGTAATGAGAGCTATAGAAGATATGCCTCAGGGTGAAGGTTTCCAGGTCAGATCCAGCTCAATTGCTCTAATTTCTACTATGTTTGAACTTATGTATGTAATGTGAGAGTTGGGAGATAACTTAGCAGTGTTTCTTTTAAGAAAAGTAGCTAGACTAAGAAATATTAGCTGTGGTCTATTGTTTTCTGTTCATTTGTAGCTGGACTTAGAGTGGTTCCTGGTACCTTTGAAAGTGATCCTCCAATTTTTATTCCTTATATTAGCATTAATTGTCGTGTTGACATAGCCTAGCATTACTTGAAAAGGGAGTCTCTGTAGTACAGCTTGAAATCTGGGATGGTGATATCTCCAGATGTTTTTTCGTTGTACAGGATTGATTTAGCTATTCTAGGCTTTTTGTTGTTCCATATGAAATCGAGAATAGCTCTTTCCAAGTCTATAAAAAATTGTGTTGGTATTTTGATAGGAATTGCATTGAATCTATATATTGCTTTTGTAGGATGGCCATTTTTATTATGTTGATCCCACCTATCCATGAGCATGGGAGATCTTTCCATCTTCTAAAGGCCTCTTCCATTTCTTTCTTCAAGGGCTTGAAGTTCTTGTAGTACAGGTCCTTTACTTTCTTGGTTAGAGTTACCCCTAGGTATTTTATGTTTTTTGTGGCTATTGTGAAGGGGGTTGTTTCCCTTATTTCTTTCTCAGCCCATTTGTTTGTTGTATAAAGAAGGGCTTCTGATTTTTTTGAATTAATTTTGTATCCAACCACTTTGCTGAAGGTGTTTATCAGATGTAAGAGTTCTCTGGTGGAATTTTTGGGGTCGCTTATGTATACTATCATATCATGTGTAAATAGGGAAAATTTGATTTCTTCGTTTCCTATGTTTATCCCCTTGATCTCCTTTAGTTGTCTACAGAGCAATAGTTGTAAAAACAGCATGGTATTGGTATAGAAACAGACCAGTAGATCAATGGAATCTAATTGAAGATCCAGAAATAGACCCACACACTTATGGCCACCTAATTTTTGACAAAGAAGCCAAAACAGCACAATGGAAGGACAGCATCTTCAACAAATGGTGCTGGTCCAACTGTATGTCCACTTGTAAAAGAATGAAACTGGACCCATACTTATCACCTTGTACAAAACTTAAGTCCAAGTGTATCAAAGACCTTAACATAAGACCTGTCACAATAAATCTACTAGAAGAAAAAGTGGGAGAAACCCTCGAACTAATTGGCACAGGTGACAACTTCCTGAGCAGGAACACCAACAGCTCAGGACTTGAGATCAACAATCAATAAATGGGACCTCATGAAACTGAAATGCTTCTGTAAGGCAAAAGACACTGTCATTCAAACAAAACGGCAGCCTACAGACTGGGAGAAAATCTTCACCAACCCCACATCTGACAGAGGGCTAATATCCAAAATCTACAAAGAACTCAAGAAATTAAATGCCAAGAAACCAAATAATCCAATCAAAAAATGGGGGACAGAGCTAAATAGAGAATTCACAAAGGAGGAATCCCTAATGGCTGAGAGACACTTGAAGAAATGCTCAACATCCTTAACCATCAGAGAAATGCAACTCAGGATGACTCTGAGATTCCATCTCACACCTGTCAGAATGGCTAAGATCAAAAGCTCAAATGACAGCATATACTGGCGAGGGTGTGGAGAAAGGGGTACCCTACTCCATTGCTGGTGGGAATTCAGGCTTGTGCAACCACTATGGAGGTCAGTCTGGCGATATCTTAGAAAACTTGGAATAGCTTTGCCTCAGGACCCAGCCATACCACTTCTGGGTATACACCCAAATGCCTCTTCATGGAATCATAAGGAAGTTTCCTCATCTATGTTTATAGCAGCCTTATTTCTAATAGCTAGAAACTGGAAACAACCCAGATGTCCCTCAACTGAAGAATGGGTTAAAAAACTGTGGTACATCTACACAATGGAATACTATTCAGCTATCAGGAACAATGAAATTATGCAATTTGCAGCCAAATGGATGGAACTAGAAAAGCTCATCCTGAGTGAGCTAACCCAGAATCAGAAGGACTCATATGGCATCTATTCACTTAGTAGGATTCTAGCTATATAGTAGAAGGTATCAACTACAACCAACACACCAAAGGAAACTTGGACATAGACTTTTATTTTTAATTTTTATTTTTTACATATTAGTTATATTTTTTCTATTTTTTAGTCTTTTTTTATAAGTACTTTATTTTTTTTTCAAGTTACATCTCAGTCACAAACCCTTCCCTATTCCCCCTTCCTGTCCCACCCTTCCACCCTCTTCCCCCCCTCAACAGCTTCTCTTTTCATTCCAACAAATGGTTCTTTCTCTTATAACAGTAAATTCTATACAAAACAGCAGAATTAAATATGCCATATTTATGAGAGTTAAATGGCCCAGTATACCTTCCCAATGTCCAGTTCATACATATTTGGCCCCTGACTTTAACCTTCTACCTTCTAACTATCTCCATGAGTTTAAAGTTCTATAACTGACTTAGTTTTCATACTAACTTGCATCACTATTATAACCATCTTCTCTGCCAAGACAGGGTAGGTTAGTCCTTCACAATCCCTGCTCTACAATAAATGTCTGTCAGAGAAACAGGACCAAAAGGCTGAAGATTGATGCTGTAATGTATGGAGAGAAAATGGGAACTGTCCAGGTAGTCACTGGTTTGTCATTTCTTAGTATTGGAAGCTGCAGGCCCTGCACTTCCTATACAATCAGATATATTTATCCTTCTCAGCTCTCTGAGGTGGTTGAAGAATAGACAGCTTGAGTCTCATAGCTAAATTTTGAGTTGTTTAGGAATCAAGAGGGCGTTCTAGATTTTTTAGTCTTTTTTATCTATTTGTCTGCTTATTGGTTTGTTTGTTAAGTAGTTCTCTCTCCCGGGCAATGAGACACTTTTCACTGATGGTACTGCCTCGTAAACCCCCAATGAATGAGGAGGCTCTTGGCCCTCATACGACCTCTCAACTGAGATGAGGGACTGTTATATAAGGACACCCCACCCCAGAGAAATGGGACGGAAGGGTTAGGAGGTAAAGAAAAAAATGAAATGTGATGTTTCGGCCTTTTACTACTAATTGTCATAAACTGTTTAGGATAATTAAGAAATGCAAACTAATGGTTATGCAAGCCGGTCATTCTGTTAGGTACTATGACAGCCTATTATAGTTATTTTCTAAGCTAATCAGAAATAAAGCTGCTAAGAGACAAGCAACATCTGCTTACCCTAATATAAGAGATAGATAGGGCCTCTTCAAAAACCTCAAGAGATCTGCAGAATATGGCATTCAAAGATGTTTTCGTAACTTTAGATTTTTTTATATCAAGACATATCTACTCCTGACAGCACTCCCTATTCTCCTCCAAGTAGAAGATGAGCATCAAAGAATCTCCAGTGGGAGATGATTGAATTAGTCGCAAGCCTATCTCTTGGTAGGAAAAGCCCCTTGCTCCAACTGTAGACAGAATGCTGTCCAAAAAGGACAAAACCTGGAAGCAGGTAAGTCGACAGCCTAGCTCTTCCAAGACAGGGTAGGTAAGTCCTTCACAACCCCTGCTCTACAGTCAATGTCTGTCAGAGAAACGGGGCCAAATGACTGAAGATCGATGCGGTAATGTATGGAGAGAAATTGGGAACTGTCCAGACAGCCACTGGTATGTCATTTCTTAGTTTTGGAAGCTGCAGTCCCTGTACTTCCTATAAAATCAGATATATTTATCCCTCTCAGGTCTCTGAGGTTGTTGAAGAACAGATATCTAGAGTCTCATAATTAAATTTTGAGTTGTTTAGGAGTCAAGAGAGTGTTATAGATCTAAGAAGATACTTTTAAAATTGTGTTGCAAGTTAGTATGAATGTTGAGTCAGATATAGACCTTTAAACTCATGGAGATGGTTAGATAGTAGAATGTTAAAGTCAGGTGCCAAATACATATGGACTGGACATTGGGAATGTACGCTAAGCCATATAACCCTCATAACTGTGGCCTAATTACATCTGTTGTTTTGTATTGTATCTATTATTATAAGAGAAAGAGCCATTTGTTGGACTGAAAGGAGAAATTGTAGGGGGAAATAAGATATACCTTATACTTAAAAGAAAAAAAAAAGGGAAGAGGATGGGGGATGAGGGTGGGAGGGTGGGACTGGAGGTGGGAATATGGAGGGGACTGCGATTGAGATATAACTTGAAGAAATAAAAAATAAAGGAAAAAAAGGAACAAAGAATATAAAACTCAAGAGAAAATCTGGGTCACCAAAAAGTTTTAAGAATGGGCTTATCCCCAAAGATAGAAGCACAATGCAAATTAAAATACAGGAAGGTATCATTTTATATCCATTAGATTGCAAGCATTTTTAAGTCAGAAAACCTCAAAGATTGATGATAATGTGGAATAATTAGATTTAAACACTGTCTAGAAGGGAAATTTGATACCAACATATAATAAAGTGGGAAATACTTGATGTATTCAACTTTTAAATGTTGGACTTACACTGCCTAGTCCACTGCATACACTTGTTCACAAGCCTCAGGGGACCTACATAAGAATATTCTTAGCCGTATTGCTTGTAGGAACAAAGGCTTGGAAATAAATAAATGCTCATTAACCAAGGACTGAGTATGACATAGTCTATAATGAGAATGAGTAATTTGGACCCATGTTAATATAGAAGCACCCCAGAATCTTAAAGTTGATGGAAACTGTGTAACGTGCAGTTTCAAAGTCTGCAAAAATATGTAAACACTTATACAAGAATAAATTTATACTGAAATTATTATTGTATTATTATTATTATTATTATTATTATTATTATTATTATTATTTTGGTTTTTCTAGACAGGGATTCTCTGTGTAGCCCTGGCTGCCAGGAACCTGCTCTATAGATCAAGCTGGCTTTGAACTCAGAGATCCACCTGCCTCTACCTCTCAAGTGCCAAGATTAAAGGCATATGCCACCATAAAAAAAAAAAAAAAAAAAAAAAGAAAAGGGAGTCTCAATTGAGGGACTGAGCAGATTAAAATGGCCTAGGGGAATGTCTGAGGGGAAAGTGTTGGTTGTTAATTGATATAGGAGAGTTCAGCCCACTGTGGCATCATTTCATGGGCAGGGGCTCCTGAGAAGTACAAGAAAGCTAGCGAAACATGAGTGTGAAAGCAAGCCAGAAAGCAGTGTTCTTTCATGGTTTCTGCTTCCAGTTCCTCTCGTGTTCCTGCCCTGACGTCCCTCAAAGACTGACTGTAAGCAGTAAGCTGAAATAACCCTTTTCATCCCCTAAATTGTTTTTGCTTGTGTTCTTTTTATCACAGCAACAGAAATCAAACTAGAGCAACTTCCAATCTTTAACTTCTGACAGAGACAATGAATCACTGCTCTACTAGGCCATTTGGTTTGTAGTGTTTGTCACAACAGCTCTGGCAAATTCTTGCAGCTTTTCTTTCTTTTTTTTTTTAATCAAATTTGTAAAACATGTGGGCAATGCAGTTTCAGGTATTTTAATCTTCTGCAGGAATTATTCACATTTCTGGAGCCATTTCTCTAGGATGCCCGTCTGCTGGTTGGCTTCAAGATGGCTTCTGCATTTTTTCTGGTTCCCAGTTCCTGTCTCTTCAATTCACTTGTTTTCTTTCTGTCTAGATCCATCTGAATCACAACTCAGATGAGCCCTCAAAGGGAAGCCACAGCAGAAAGTGGTTCATCTCATTTGTGTCCTTCCGGTCAGGAACTAAAATTCCATTTTCTCCCATCTTTACCAAAAAGACCTGCTTTTGTATCCTATCCTGTTTTTCTTAAGCAAATAGGATTTTTTTTTCATGATAAAGTATAAGTCTTATCCCATTTACTCCACTATAGAGTCTAGCTTCATTGAATAGTGTAGAGGTCTTATGATTTGGTTTATTAATTACTTCAAATCTCAATAACAAGTATAGATTTATTTTCTAAATTTTGTGTATTTTCAAAAAATATAAAACTGCAATTCCTTGTTCTAGATTGAGATTCCATCTCACACCTGTCAGAATGACTAAGATCAAAAACTCAAATGACAGCACATGCTGGCAAGGTTGTAGAGAAAGGGGAACACTCCTTCATTGCTAGTGGAAGTGCAAACTTTGTACATCCACTATGAAATCAGTCTGGCGATATCTTAGAAAACTTGAAATAGCTCTCCCTCAAGACCCAGCCATACCACTCCTGGATATACATCCAAATGATTCCTCACCAAAGGACAACGACATCTTCTCAACCATGTTCATAGCAGCTTTATTTGTAACAGCTAGAAAAGATTTTTTTAATCATAGAAATGAAAGTGCCAATATCCACTAATACTCATCCAGACTTAAAGGTGTAAAGGCAAGTTCAACACATTAGATATTTTGAGAAGTATAATCATGGAAATCCCAAGAACTTTTGTAATGTTTTTAATTATCAGTAAAAAAAAAAGTCATTATATTTTCTCTAGTTCTCATTCAAATAAATAGTCTCAAATGGAATTATTCCATCATCAAAGGTGACCCTGATTATTTGGTTTCTTTTTGTCTGAAAATTCTTTGATAGAGTAATTAGTCTTATTCCAAACACAAATTACACAGATAGACAAAATTCTACCAATGTTTACAAAACAAGAGGAAAACATATTAATGTTCATTTGTCATGTCACAGAACACCAGGCTCCAGATAAAACACAGATAGAAGAATTAAATACTAATAAGGAAACATATTCCAGATTTCTCTTTAGCTGTCACCTGACTGAAACTCAATTTCAGCATCTGCCGTATGTTAACTGTGTAATCCAAAATCAGATCTCATCAACTGTTGTCATCGGTGATAGATTTTTGTCTTAAAACAGAGTAAGTGCACTGAGCCTAAGAATTCAGCCACCACTCAGGGGCCAAGCAAAACTGAGCTCAGGGCTCAGGTGTATCCCATGCAACAAGGGATGCTGTCCAAGAGGATGACTTTGGTGCTCCTATTATAGGACCCAAGCCATTTAGTGTTTCACAGAAGCTTCAAGAATGACTATCTGGGGCAAACGCATTTAGAATAAAGAATACCTGCTCAGAATGCAAGAGTCATATTTGTGAAGAAAAACCTTGCCAAACACAGAGTAAAATAGAATAATAAAATTAAGAAGCTAACCTAGAATGCATTCATCTACTCATAGGTTAAAAGCTGTCTTTTAAAAATGCATATAGTATTCATGTTCATAATCAATGTGACTTATCTTCAAATTATGATATAATAAACATGGTTTTTGCTGGGAAGTCTAACTTAAAAAATGTTCAAGATTTTATTGGTATTGGTATGAGAGTGACAACCAATCAGGATCTCTCCCTTATTTTTTGTTTATCACAGAATACTGCTCCTACTAGTCATGGTACATGAAGTGTCGGCTTCCATTGACAGCGGGACACATGTTCAATAACATATCAGAACAAACTGGAAAATGTCTACAGTGATGGTCAGTGGGTAGAGATAGTCAAAAGGAATCTTGGTACTGAGATAGAACTCTGGGTTTGAAGAGAAGAATGGCAAAGCACAAGGATGAGATCTGAAGAAAGTATGGGCATGTGGAAAAACTACTGTGTCCCAGCAGAAAGAGCTGAGCAAGTCGGGGAACATTATTAATGCATAAAAGGCAGTCAAGGCATCGAGGGTCCTGTATGTTGGAAGGAAGATCCATACATATGTGGAAAAATCATCACTAACTTTCAAAAGTTTGGCATCCAGTGTTGCTAGGATCATATATGAATTCATCCTTACACTTAGAAATATTTAATTTTTTTTCCATCATCACTTCTGCTTGCTCTAATCTTCTCAAAAGGAAGATTTCATATTGAGCATCCTTTTCATCATGGAGGAAGCTGCATGTTATGGAGATATTGTTCAATATAGTTTTTGGAGAATAGAACCTTAAATGAGAACTGGATATTTTCCCCTTCACACTTCAGTGTTACATTCTTAGTTTGCTTTGAGTCTGGATGACTAAATCAAGTGTCCTGTTGCCTCTGAGAACAGCGATCCCTTTAATAATCATTTCCAAAGAACACATTTGAGGACAATCAGTGAAAACTGAGCATATTAGAAAGGCTAGCGTTAAACCTTGTTTGACTTTAATTTGAACTGTTGAAAATCCAGGAAATATTGCCTTCATCCATGAATGGCCCATGTAATTTTCATTTTCCTTTATGATATACTTTCTAGCAGATACTTATTTTCTACTTTACAGAAGAAAAGACATGTATAACACTTCTAAAATGGTCCTCATGGGATCTTAATGGAAAAGCACAGTGCAAATGAGACCATTTGTCTGTTCTTCATGACATTCCTGAGAGTGTTTGTAATGGAGAGAAAGGCCTTTCTCTGACTGGATTATGTACCCTTATTTCAAGAGCTGGACTTGCAGTTCCACTGCCAAAAGCATCATTGACAGACCCTGGACATTTGGTTAATGTTTTCATAGTGGACTTAGATTCTTGTCCAGTCTCTACTTGGTGCAGAAAATAAAGCCTCCAAGAGCTTTGAAGTAGTGACTTTTAAAGCATTTTATTTGTTTTCCTGCCTGTATTTAATTAAAAATAAAAAAAATCGATTTGACTTTGGGGTATGTCTATATAGAGATATTCTCATCACAAAAGCAAATTCTAAAAATAATCTTCAATGGCAATAAACATATCTTTCATATGTAGCTACTTACATCTATTTTTCTCCAGAAATGAACAGTAGAGGATTAGTAAATAATCAGTAAATAATTAGTAAATGAACAAAACAGCAATGGTTTGGCTCAAGATGGCAGATCATTTATTATCCTACATTCAAATTTAAAATTTCGAATTAGTATCAATATATAATGGTCATTACCTATGTAGCCCAATACAATCTTAATTTTGCATCAATATACAAGGGTCAATACCATTGTGGCCAAATATAATCTTAATTTTGTATCAATATACAAAGATCAATACCGATGTTTGGCCACATTGGTATTGATCTTTGTATATTGATACAAAATTAAGGGTAATGCTTCTCAAAGATATTGTACCTAGCAATGCTTAAAATTGAAATGTGAAGTTTTGGCCTTTTGCTACCAACCGTCATAAACTTTAATTTTGAGTTGTTTAGGAATCAAGAGGGTGTTCTGGATCTAAGAAGATATTTTTAAAACTATGAGGCAAGTTAGTATGAAAGCTGAGTTAGATATAGAACTTTAAACTCATGGAGATGGTTAGATAGTAGAATGTTAAAGTCAGGTGCCAAATACATATGGACTGGACATTGGGAATGTATGCTAAGCCATATAACTCTTATAATCGTGGCCTATTTATTTCTGTTGTTTTGTATTGTATTTATAGTTATAAGAAAAAGAACCATTATTTGGACTGAAAGGGAGAGCTGTTGGGGGGAAAAATAAATACCTTAAACTAAAAAAAAAAAAAAAAAGAAGGGAAGAGGATGGTGGGGCTGAGGGGGAGGAGGGTGGAAGGGTGGGACTGGAGGGGGGAGTAGGGAGGGGATTGTGATTGAGATGTAACTTGAAGAAATAAAAAATAAATTATTAAAAAAAAAAGAAATGCAAACTAATAGTCATGCAAGCGTATCATTTTGTTAGTTACTATGACAGTCTATCACGGTTATTTTCTAAGCTAATCAGAAATCAAGTTGCTAAGAGACAAGCAACATTTGCTTATCTAAATATAAGAGATAGATAGGGTGTCTTCAAAAACCTCAAGAGATCTGCAGAATATGGCATTCAAGGATGTTTTCTTAATTTAAGATTTTTTGATATCGAGACATGTCAGCTCCTGACAGCACCCCCTATTCTACTCCAAGTAGAAGACGAGCATCGAAGAATCTCCAGTGGGAGATGGTTGAATTAGTGGAAAGCCTATCTCTTGGCAAGAAAAACCCCTTGCTCCAACTGTAGACAGAATGCTGTCCAAAAAGGACAAAACTTGGAAGCAGGTAAGTCGACAGCCTAGTTCTGCCAGGACAGGGTAGGTAAGTCCTTCATAATTCCTGCTCTACAATCAATGTCTGTTAGAGAAACAGGGCCAAATGGCTGAAGACTGATGCTGTAATGTATGGAGAGAAAATGGAAACTGTCCAGGCAGCCACTGGTATGTCATTTCTTAGTTTTGGAAGCTGCTGGCCCTGCACTTCCTATATAATCAGATATATTTATCCCTCTCAGGTCTCTGAGGTGGTTGAAGAAGAGATAGCTAGAGTCTCATAGTTAAATTTTGAGTTGTTTAGGAATTAAGAGAGTGTTCTGGATCTAAGAAGATGTTTTTAAAATTGTGAGGCAAGTTAGTGTGAAAGCTGAGGTAATATAGAACCTTAAACTCATGGAGATGGTTAGATAGTAGAATGTTAAAGTCAGGTGCCAAATACATATGGACTGGACATTGGGAATGTATGCTAAGCCATATAACTCTCATAATTGTGGCCTATTTATTTCTGTTGTTTTGTATTGTATTTATTGTTATGAGAGAAAGAACCATTTGTTGGACTGAAAGGGGGAGATGTTGAGGGGGGAAGATATACCTTAAACTAAAAAAAAAGGGTAGAGGATGGGGGTGTTAAGGGGGAAGAGGGTGGAAAGGTGGGACAGGAGGGGGAGTAGGGAGGGCATTGTGACTGAGATGTAACTTGAAGAAATAAAAAATAAATTATAAAAAAATTTGAATTAGATATTTTTGTTTTGCTTGTGAATATAAGAAAGGGAAAAAAAGTGTATATTTTATGTGTGTATGTGTGTGGTGTGCATGTGGTTGCACATGCCTACATGTGTAGCTGTGGGGGTCAAAGGAGAAGCCTAGGTGTCCTGTTCTATCATTTGTCTTATTCCTTTGGGACAGAGTCTGTCACTGAGACTGGAGGTATCCTGGCTACAGAGCTGCTCCTTGCTCATTTACTTCACCTCGCTGGAGTTAGAGGTAAGTGTGGCCTGCCCAGCTTTTTAAAGTGTGCACTGGTACCAAAATCCAGGTTTTCATGCTTTTAGACCAAGCTTTTTACCCACTAAGCTACCATCCTTTCATAAACCATCAAAACTTATTTAGAATTGTGATTTTCACATTATTAAATTTATTTTATTTTGATATTCAGGATGTAGTAAGAATACAGTTCCCAAGTCTTCATTTGCATTTTCAAAGGAAGCCCTTATCTCAACAAAAAGGTCAAGTGAGCTCTTGTCTGCATCCTAACTTGAAGTTAGACTAGATCTTTTCAGTAAGAATCATTCCTGTTCTAGTAAAATTAATTAGCAAGACAATTTTAAGCCTTGTGTAGCATATTTTCCACACTAATGAAATAATTAGTATCATTGTAATTAATGTTTACTCTGACTTTTGTGGAATCCATCTGGAAAGTAGACATGACCCTTCTTACAGAAACAGTAAAGTACTTCACAGACAGGCGTGATTTTCATGATTCATTTTTACAAAGACTTATGAATTTTACTCCTTTAAATCCCTAACAGTTATTGTGAATTAAATTTTTGCTACAGCTGGGACAAACGCCTAGGAATGAAAAGACTTTATTTTATAGACAGTGATTTCCTTACCATGAACACTCCCATGCTAGTAGGAGGTAGCAAAAGCTTAAGGAAGTAGTGGCCAATAAAACGTCTTCTGCCATCGAGGTATCTCCCTGAAAGGGATTATAAGAGACAGTTCTCTCTCTTTTGCCTGCCCAAGATGGAGGTCTAATGTGCCATACTCTGATTGTAATGATGTGATATCTTCTCACAGGCCCAAAGAAAGCGACAGGGACAACTGATTACAGGAAAAAGATTCCAAAAACAGCTAAGCAAAACCTTTTCTCTCTACAAGTTGATCATTTCTGTTATTTATAGCAGTAACAGAAAGCTGTCTAACAAAAAGTTGATATCAAGCACAGGTTCTTGATATTTGTTTTGTATTTGATAATTGAGAAAGCTTATAAAATTTGCTTTTGTCCCCATCACAAGTTTGAAAAAGTTTATAGGGGTGAGCCAGAGAAACTAGTATGTGGAAAGAAAACATTTAACAGGAATTGTGTTGAGGTCTAAGAAAATGAGAAGATGGATGGTAATGTGAATATTAAAGGCTGTGCTATTGATGTTTCTAATAAAAAATTCTATTGAGAACTGGATGAAAAGTCATCCTTGTTTCACCATGGTAAAATATTTGTGTGTATCTTATTTATGTTCTGATATTTTGTAGAAAGTTAATGTGTAAAGGCAATGTGAATAAGTTATTTGGCAAATGAAATTTCAAGGCAGAACAGCAGTCATACAGTGGCATGGATATTACTATCTATGTTTAGTCAGAGTTATAGGGATTATTGTAAACAAAGGAAACATAGCACAAACAATGACAAAATTATACCTATCTAGAAAAGAAATTCTTACAAAGATGCAGCCAGAGAGAGTGGTTGTAAAGAGACCAGTGCAAATACATACACAGATCATATAAATGTATACACATACATATACACATATATCCAAGAACTAGAGAAAAATTGCTTGAGGAGAATTCAGCAGGCCATAGCTATCACAGGCTCAAAGGATTCAGAAAAATTCCAGCAAGTATGTTTTTAAAAGGAGATCCTGAGGTTTGGCTTCCATGATCATTTGAGACTGTGTAAAATGGTGAGGTACTCAGAATTCAGTGTAGCTGAACATCAGACTGTGCTGGTGTCAGCCCTGGCATTGTTCATGTGATGCTGGTTTTGTTAAGAATCAAGAATGCCAGAACTACAGAGCCGTGGAGCATTCCACTTAGATTTCAAAGGAAGGCCCTTGTTACAGAGTCAGAGTCCCTCAAGCAACCCCGACAGAATGACCTATGAAGCTGTGAGACCAAAACAAGAAAATTAGAGATGCCAGGTGTGTGTAATCTCTGCAGAGGGAAACCCAAGTATAAATCAAAGCTAGCCTCAGAAAACAGCCATGTAGTTCTGTAACCAGGAAAGCTCTTGTGACTCCTCTGCCCCAACCTTTGGAACCAACATGTCTTGCTACAGTATATCTTGCATGCCAGATAAAAAGCTGTAGGATTTAAAGTTTTCACTGTAGGATTTCAGTATTTACTTGGGTTTATTCCTCCTTGCTACTTGTTCTCTTCTGACATTCTGGAAGTAATAATTTTTTCCCTTGAGCCATTGTGCTTTAGAAATATAGAACTTTCTTCTATGGATTTTTAAGAAGCCCATCAAGAGTATGCTTTGAGTCTCAGAAAACTGGAGGAAGATATTGGTCAATGTTGGTCCTGTTTTATGGCCAGTATTCTTGGGGTGGACTAAATGCCCTCTTTATTCTGGGATATGTGATGTGTGTGAGCCATTGGAGGTGAACAGCATTATAGTTTCAGTCCTCTAAGAATTCATGCCACTGAAGGGCTTGTCCTCAGGTGGATTTGGTTGGGATGTGGTAGAAACTTTAAGAAGTGGGGCCCAGTGAGATGAAGTCTGGCCCTCAAGAGATGCCCTTAAGAAGACTGTGGGCCTCTAGTCTCTATCATTGGTTTCTTTGGTATAAGCAATTGTTTTGGCTCGCTCTGTGTTCTTGCATGATGTGTTGACGTACTACAGGCCCAAAGCCATAGGTCACAGAGTAAAACCTACAAAACTGTAAGATCAAATGAATCTTTCTTCTTCCTAAGTTGGTCACCTAAAGTATTTGTCATAGCAAAGAAAGTCATTAAACAGTAGAAAGGGGGGAAGTAGAGGGGGAAAAAAAGTAGAAATCATAAACTATGCAGCCAAGATTAGCTAGTGTGCATTCACTGTTAATATATATGTGTTTATATGCATGCATTTAAGATTATGGACAGACCTTCACAGTGAAACCCTTACATTGAACTTTTGCACTCCTGATGGTAAACTTGGACCAGCCTTGGCTTCTTGCAAAGTGTGCGGGCTTGGGGGGGGGGGGGGGAGGCTAGACTGTAGACATGGACATGTTTCATCAAAGCCTCTTGTAATCTACAAAGTAATTCCCAAAGAATCTCTTATTTTGAGATTTATACAAAATTTCCTTAGTTCCGTTGAAAACAACTATCCCTGTCTTACCCAAGATGTATATCCACCTGCTTTTAGTACAACCCAATAATGAAATGACATACCTTGGTGATATTTTCTAGTTTGTGGTTTAGAAGGAGTAGGGAACATGTGGCTTGTGTCTTTATATTTCTTATTCATCTTTGAAACTGTGGCAGAGGCAGGCATCGAGGAGTAATATATTAATATATTATAGACTTCAGAGGTTTTCCCATTGTATTTATATAAAGGTGTGTTGGCTAGTTTTATGACAACTTGACACAAGCTATAGTCATCTGAGAAAAGGAAACCTTGATTGAGAAAGTGCCTCCAAATGATCACTGTGTAGGCAAGCCTGTAGAGTATTCTCTTAGTTTCTAATTGGTGATAGAGGGCCCAGTCTATTGTGGGTGGTGCCCTTCCTAGTCTGATGGATCTGGGTTCCATAAGAAAGCAGGCTGATCATGCCATGAGGAATAATCCATTAAGGAACACCCCTCCATGCCCTCTGCATCAGCTCTTGCCTCCACAATCCTGCCCTGCCTAAGTTCCTCTCCCGATTTTTTTCTATGATGAACTATGATGTACAAATATAAGACAAGTAAATCTTTTCCTTTCAAAGTTACTTTGGTCATGGTGTTTCATAACAGCAATTATAACCCTAAGTAGATTACAAGGAAATAATTTTATTCAATAAAAAATGCATGAGTTTATTTATTACACACACACACACACACACACACATACATCTTTTAAAAAGCATTTTTAAAAATTTGGTGCATAGAACTTAAGTACAAACACAAGCCAGATAAATTCCCAGCATGAAAAGGGGGAAATGAGCCCCAATTCCCATCCCTAAACAAAAAAATCCATTTCAATTTATAGCTTCTGGGAGAGGGGAAATCACTGGGTATCAACCACTTCCAGGGCAGGTTTCATGGTCAGTAGTTGCCCAACACAAAATGGAATCCATGTTTTCCTTGTGCTTTTTTGTTTCATCCTTTTAAGAAGTGAAAGAACATAAAGTTGGGTCAAATCTAGGAAGTACTAGGTGGTGGAGAACAATATGATAAAATATATTGTATAGAAAATTTGAAAACTAAAAGAAAGTAATGAAGTATATTGTTGAATTTTATAAACGTAATTTATTCAGAAATAAGAGAATTTTAATTATATTAATTTTTCATATCCTTCCCTTTGTCTCCTGTTTTTTCCCTTCTCTGGGTTGACCTGTTTTCATGTCATATATCCATCCACACATACATATTTTATATATCTGTATACATATAGCAGCAACAAATAAAAGGAGATCTGCAATATTTGTCAGAAGTCTGATTAATTTGTTATAATGATGTCAAGTTGTGTCCATTTTCCAGCAAGTTAGATAATTCCATTCTTCTTTATGGATGAATAAAATTCTATTTTATATTCTACATATTCTTTATCTGATCATCTACTGATGGATACCTTTGATTTCACAAGGTGGCCCCTGTGAATAATTCTGCAGTAGCAATGGCTGTGTAAATACCTCCCAGGAATGCTAATTTAGAGTCCTTCAGGTTTAGACCCAGAAGTGGTATGGTCAATTCAGAGTGGATAAAAGACCTTAATATTAGACCTGAAACTGAAACAGAAGTAAACATAGAGGAAGCTATCTATTCAAACCATAGGAACAGTCAAGTACTTTCTGAAAAGTACTCTCACATCTCTGGAAATCACACCAAGAATTGATAAATGAAATTGAAAAGCTCCTGCACAGCAAAAGAAATAACTGAAAGAAAACACTGCTTACAGGAGGGAAGAAATATTTGCTAACTGCATATCTGACAGAGAATCAATGCATATCATACATAAAAACTCAGAAAACTAGACACCAGAAGCAATACTACCTTAATGGTTCCATTAAATTCTTATCTTTTTTCTTCATCATGTACTCTCATTAGTAGAATGAAAAAAAATGATGAAACAACAACAAATTCTGTATTGCTTTTCTTTTTACCTACTTTATCTCTTATGGTGTTCCTGATTTTGTGTGTGTGTGTGTGTGTGTGTGTGTGTGTGTGTGTGTGTGTGT
>CAJQZJ010000694.1:0-31948 GCA_907164525.1 Lophiomys imhausi | reverse complement strand
TGTGCATACATATGTGTGTGTGAGCATGTTTGCACGTGTGCATACATATGTGTCTGTGTTTTCTTAGTGGATTTATCTACCTTTAAAATAAAGCTGTAACTCTTAAAATATCTAAATTCATGCATGCATATTATTTTATCTACTCTTCCATGAGTGAGCACATCATTTTCTAGCGTGGTCCTCTTGTTTCTCAGAACTAAGCAGAAATAGTTAATTAACCTCATTAAAATGTCCCTCAGAATAATTTATCCTCAGCACATGCTAAGGGTCTGTACTTGCTTGGTTTTTGGATGTTGTGTATCCTTCAAGTTTTATCATTTGTGTAATCAACTAAGTAAAATATGCTATATTGTTTATGGAGCATTGTTCAAACTTCATCATATGAAAATTATTATAAATTAAAGTCAGATTTTGTTTTTATGAACAGTTTGCTCCAATATCTTACATGTTGGATCTCTAAGGTGATAATTGATTTTTAAAATAAAAAAAACTTGGATTAATTTTCAGTGTTTTTTTTCTTCCTTGTTTTTTCACGGTTTTTAATTTTTTATATTTATATGTAATGTTTTATTTATTTTAATATGTAAAGTAATGTTTAAATTCAAATATATTTTCATCATATTATTTTCCTCCCCCAAGTCCTTCCAGATTCTCCCTCACTTCCTACCCATTCAACTTTAAGTTCTTTCTCAAATAACAAACAAAAACACAGTATAAGAACAACTCCCCCAAAACAATAAAACAAACTCCCCCGCAAAGAAACAAAAAGCCCAAAACCCCACAAAATTGTAACCAAAGAAAAGCGCGCACACACACACACACACAAACTATGAAGTCCATTATATGTTGGTCACCTACTCCTGAGCATGAGTCCTGTCCTGGAGTAGTTGATATGCCCTGTGTCACTCTATTAGAGAAAACTGATATTCTCTCTCCATCAGGTATAAGTGAGAGTACAGTTGTTAACCTTTGTCCTAGTGGCTAGCTTTTCTTTCTTTCTTTCTTCCTTCCTTCCTTCCTTCCTTCCTTCCTTCCTTCCTTCCTTTCTTTCTTTCTTCTTTCTTCTTTCTTCTTTCTTCTTTCTTCTTCTCCCTTCCTTCCTTTTAACATTATAATAAATATAAAATAAAATATAATAAAAAACAAGAAGTTGATCAAGATAAACCAAGAGAAGGAAAAGAGCCCAAGAGAAGGCACAAGAATCAGAGACACACTCCTTTGAATACTCAGGAATCCAGTAAAAACAGTAAACTGGGAGGCATAATATAAGCACAGAGGATCTGAAATGGATCCACCCTGCTTCAGTCTCTGGAAGTTCATCTGAGGTGTGCTGATGTTGATTTAGAGGGCACCCACACTCCTTCTGCCTTCTTTTTCATGGGGTTCCCTGTGCTCTGAAAATGGTTGAACAAGATGCTGATCTACAAGTGTAGCAGAATATCATTAGGTGTCATTTTATCATGACGTTTTTTTTTTTTTGTGGGCCAGTATTATATTTCTTAGACCAGTACTATGTCCCTGGGCTATCTAGTCACAGGTTCTTGGTCATCCAAGTAGTGTTGGGTAGGGTTTAATGTCTCATGGAGTGGGCCTTAAGTCAACTGAGTTGTTGGTTGGTTACTCCCACAAGCTTTATGGCACCTGTGCCATCATTACCCTAGCATACCTTGCAGGCAGTATATCATTGTAGATAAAGGGTTTGTGGCTGGCTTGATGATTATATTACTCCTTTGATAGTGTGCAGAGTATCTTCCTGTACCAGAGATGCTGGAACATAGGGGTGAAGCCTTTATGCCTACCGGCACCAGCTCGACATCTCCATGCCAAATATAGGCATTGCTTCAGTAATTAAGCCTTGATGTCAGTTGATGATGGAAACCCATAGGCTTTGCAAAAGCCTGGGTTGTTTGGGGATGACCATGGAGGCCTTTTAGTCAGCAACTCAGTCAGATATAACTGAATCTCACTAATAGAAGCTTTGCTGGGTGACAAGACATGGCCAATTGGGATTCTGTCTCCCCTATTGTTTGGTGATTTCCTTTAGCTCACCCTCTTATAAATATATTTAGGAGGTTTCTACTGTATTAGGTTTCAAGACAACTGCTCGATTCACCCTTAATTTTAGCTATGTCTCCCTGTATTCCCTCCCACAACCCCATTTCCCCCTTTCCTTCCTCACTTGATAATCCCATTCTAGAAACTCTTTCATCCATATCTATATATTTTATTTTTCTTCCCTAATGCATTCTGTTCCCTCTAGTCCCTTAGTCTACACGTACCCTTTGTGGTCTGTGGATTGTACCTTGGCTATCATTGACTTGACAGTTAATATCCATATATAAGTGAAAACATACCATATTTGTCTTTCTGAATCTGAGATACCTCACTCAGGAAGATTTTAAGAAAATTTACCTGCAGAACACTAAAGTAATCTGATATTCAGATAGTATCTGAATATATGCTAACAATTCAGTTCCATTAATGTTTTCTACTATATTTAGTCACATAGACTGTGATTACAGAAGTCAGATAAGCCATCTCACTTGAACTACCAGTGACACATGCTAAGCAATTTTGATCAGAGATGACAGTCACTATTTTGCATGGATGCATATCCTCTCATTGTACTCTTTTTGAAAACTGACTTCTCAGTCTTGTGACTAGACATTGTATGAGACATTTAGACGTTTAACTTACCCAAAGGGAGGAAATTTATCAAACACAACTTGTCGATTTTTCTTCATAATAAAGCTACATTTATGACTAATCAATCAAGAAAATTGACCCTCTAATTCAGATATGGCCTGAAAACCCTTAATATGGTCCCTACTGGTTAATTATAGCAGGCATAACATAAGAAACCTAATCTACCATCCATAATTAACTATTATGTTACAATTTAATGTAGTAACAATTAAATTTTTAAGCAAAAATCACCAAGTCTATAAAGAAGTCAAAACCAAAAATATCTAATTAAGTCACAGCACTCTTTTATAATATGTTGGTCCCTCTGGGCTTAATTATTAAGTAATTATAGGATGTATCCCAATTCTTTTACTTTTAATTGAATGTGATCACAGCATTTTTTTTTTACTTTTTTAATTTTGAGTTTATAATTACAATACTTCTCCCTTCCCTTTTCTCCTTCCAAGCCCTCCCATATACTAATCCTTTCTCTTTTTCAAATCCATAGCCTCTTTTTTCCCCTGTGTTAATGTGTCTATATATGCATACTCCTAAATAGTCCATGCTCAGTCTGCATAATGTTACTTGCATGTATATTTTCAGGACTATTTGGTACTAGACAAATATTTTGCATGCTCTCCCCTGGGTAAAGACTATTTTTTTCCTGTTTTCAGCATTCCTTAGTTGCCTGTAGTTCTTTGTACATGGTTGAGGCATGTGGACTCTCACCACCCTGACCCCATCCAGTTAGCATGTATATTTCAGCTGTCTTTGTTTGGTTTATGTTTGGAAAGTCATGTAGTTAAGACTTTATAGGTGTAGCTTCTGACATTCCTAGGATGCACAATCTCATAGAAAACTCCCCAATCCTCTGGTTCTTACAATCTTTCTGTTCTCTCTTCCATAAACTTTCTAAGCTTTATACATGTGATTGTTTTATAGATGTATCTGTGGGGTCTGGGCACCACAACTCTGAATTTTGATTGTCTGTGGTCTTATGTAATGGTCTCTGTCTATTGCAAAGATGTTTCCTTGTTGAGGAGTGAAGACTACACTTACCTGTGGGTATAAGAACAAGTACTTACATTGCTACTAGAGGTTATCCTGGCTTAGTAAAATAGATTCTCTAATATTTATGATATCACTAGCACTGAGTGTTTGGCTAGGTTTTCATTAATAGGCATGGTTTCCCTCTTGCTGAGTAGGTCTTAAGTCCAATTAGAGAGTTGTTTGTTGCTGCCAAGATATGTGTGCCACTAGTACACCCTTAAAGTTACAGTAGAATGCTGTGTCTTGAATCAGGTTCTTCTAATACATTTTGGATGTTTGGAACTGAGGTGGGTTGACAACCAAATTCCAACTGTAATCATTGAGCTTTCTAGAAAATCCATAAATTACCATGAGCTAAATCTGAGATGAGAGCATATGCACCATTGAAGACATCTCAGAGAGATGATCAGGATTTAATGTGAAGGTGTTACAAATCACTGAAGTAGAAAATAATATAGACAGATACCTAAGTTGAATGTGCTTCTCGTTGTATGGATATGGGGAGATGAGAATTCAGAGAATGATCTTTTCAGGTCATTGAGTCTTAATGAGACGATCTCTCTCAGATATGATATGTGTTTTCAGATATCATGAAATATTTATCTCTTGCACTTTAGAATCCCATCTTAGGTGACAGTTAGAAGATGTTTTATAATATACTTATAATGGTTAGTCTGAAATGTCAACTGGCAAACTCTAGAATCACCTAGGGAAAGAATTTCAATGAGGGGTTACCTAAATCAGCTTTGATTGTGGTTACTGAGCCAGAAAGACCCAAACACTTTTGGCTGCACTATTCCTTGAGTTTGAGTCATGAATGGTTTATAATAGAGAAAGTGATCAGGAGTGGGCATGTATATACTCATTCTCTCCCTGCTCTTAGGACTGTAGCCTGCAACTAATATAAACTCTTTCTCCCTCAAGTTGTTTTTACCAGGCAATTTCATCACAACAAGAGGAATGAAGTTAGGACAACACTTCATATATGCTGGGGGAAACTTCTTTGATCATTTTAATTTCATAAGTTTACCCTAAAAGTACTGCTGCATGGAAAGCAAATGCCTCATTATGTTGATAGATGTACTTAATGGAAATACTTCTGAGAGTTCAATTGCTGATCCTCTCATAGGTAATTAAAAATTGTTATTATTTTTAGCTCAAGGAATTTTTTTTACCATGCAGCTTTGATTGAGCAAAGCATGATATGATGCTACATATGATTTTTTATCCATTTTTCACATTTTAAGTTAAGCTATCTTTCTCCATTTGGTGACTGTTTTGTATGCTGTTGCTTTATCTCAGGGTCAAAAATATTGCATTACTATATCCAATATTTGATGCCAGTGGAAGTCAATGTTCTATGACAAAGAATTGTGAGTAATATGTCTCTCACTTGCAGGATTTCTATCCTCCTAAATAATAAAGCAAATAAATTATATAGTTAAAGGAAGGTATCAAAGTAAATGGATCTGCTTCAGGTGAGGAGAGCCTTTATGCAAAACAAGGAGTAGGATACTACTGTGAAGACGCAGACAGAGGATTCTACTCTAATTGCTTAATTGGAGGGATTTTTATTTTTTATTTTTTTAGATAGAGAAGAGTGAACTAGGCTGTAAAGAACCAGGTGCATGGAAACAGGATGAACCAGCATGGTGATGTCTTTGTAACAGTGCTTTAATAAAGAATTATACCATGTTCCAAAGCTGGAGGGTGATCCAAAGTGCAGGTGGAGAGAGGGAAGGGCAACCTGCTTCACATTTGACCAGGTTAATGGACATTTTGTTCCACTCTGTCCCTATCAATGGAAAGTTGAGCTTATCAGTTGTGAGAGGAAGAATAGCAATACCAAAGACCTATGTAGGAACTGGTCCCTATGGCTTTTCCTGGCCCCCTGGTGATCGTGGCCATTGGTCCCTGTGGACAAAGGGAGCAGAGGTGGCAGGGGTGGAGGTTGGGCAGGGATTCAGAACAGCTTCTGAATGATCTGGAGGAACAGGTCAGGTTCCTGTCAGGAACAGGAGAGAATGACCTTCAGGAACCACTTCATCAAGACCTCTCAACTTTACTCAGGGGGAAAAAAGGCTATATAGTCCTTAGGGTATGCGTGGAGGGTTCCCAGGGTAGATTCACACCACTGACTGGGGGGCTAGGTGTGCCAGGAATACTTTATTTGCATTTATCATATGAAGGGGAACACAGCACCTAATTATCCTATGGGTAGAAGAGAACTGTGTCAAAGGTCACAGTCCAGATATGGTTAGAATCTGTGCCTAGAATCACTCTCCAGATAAGGTGAGGCAGAGAGTTGGAGACCCTGCTGTGGGTTGAGGGAGTCCTCCATCTAGTGCCAAGCTCAGAAAAGCTATCTGGACCTGATGGACTGCAACCTCAAACAGCAGCAGGATCCTCCTACAGGTCCTGGCATCTTCCATGACTCCTATGGAGTACCTTATTCTTTATATGATTCTGTGCTCCAGAACAACCATAGTGAGATCTCTATATCACCGCATTGCAAGGAACCAGTACAGGTAAAATTGTTCCTATTATTCTGTACTGTCCATGGAAAAGACAATGCCGGCAAATGTGCAGAGTGATGTGAGAACAATCAAGGCTCCAGGGAGGATGCAAAAGCAAATCCTCATTCTAAATGTTATTAGGAGTTAAAGGGCAGACAGATCAGTGAGATAAAAGGCAAGAGGGAGGCAAGATGATCAGAACTTCTGGGTCATTCTCAGCCACACAATGAGTTCAAAGTTGACTTGAGCTATAGGTGACCCTGCTTCCGAAATACTACTACTACTAACAACAACAATAATAATAGTGTGAAGCAGGCAGGCAGTATGTCTTATCTTTACATGTCAATGTGACACAGTCTAAAGTCATCTAAGAAGAGACTCTCAATTTAGTAATTGCCTAGGTCACATGTCTGTGAAGGGTTGTCTCAGTTATTGATGGAGGAGCACCTCACCCACTGTGGGCAGCACTATTCCCTACGTAGGTGGTCCTGGGCTGACTAAGAAAGCTAGCTAAGCATGAGCCTGCTAGAGAGTCAGCAAGCAGCATCTTCCATAGTGTCTGCTGTACCTCTCGCTGTGAAGTGGCTTCTTTGGTTGGGAAGAAAGATGTTTAGAATAGCAAGTGGGCCTGGCTTTGTGTTCCTGCTTGGGTCCCTTCTCTGACTTTCTTCAATGGCTGAAATCCACAAACTGAAATAAATGTTTTCCTCCCCTAGGTTGCTTTTGGCCATAGTGTCTGTCCCCGCAACAAAATGTAACTAACCTGCAATGTATGCTGGATAGAAGAACAAAAGGCTGTCAAGATGAGTAGTGGGTAAAGGCACTTGCTGCTGTGTAGCTGAACAAGTGGGGTAAATTCTATAAACGAAAGAACTTAAATGACATTCCTCACAGTTTTATGGGCTTGTACAATTGTATTTTCACTTTTGTGTTGTGGGGGGGGGCTTCACATAGCTGGAGGCATCAGGCAATCAGGGGCAGGTGGGTGTTTTCTAATTCTGAGAACTGACTGGAGTTGTGTGGGCACCTAACTGGAACTCAAAAGCAAAATTCTGTAAGTATTAAGTAGAAGGAAGAGATTAGACATGTGGTCAGGACTTATGCACTGAAGTGCAGGGTAGTGGGGAACCTATGATCTGTGAGATCCTGAATCTGGATGGGAAACATGATGGGCAGAAGAATTAGTTTGGATCCACATATATATCACAGTCTTTCTGTGACAACCGGTTTGATCAGATTTAACTCAATCTGAGGTCACACTTTGCCACTGATAATGATGTTTGAGCTTTGTGCAGAATGTTGAACATGTATCAACTCATTCAGTCCTCTTGGCCGGCTTTGGATCTAGGCACTGCCAATAAATACAGTTATTTGGTGAGGAGGAAGCAGAAACACAGGAGTTTCATAATTTCCCCAGGCTTTGAGGAACTGATGGCAGTCCTGTGACATACTCAGCCAGCCTGGCTCGCATTTGAGCTTCTCCCCACAACACTGCACCGCTCACGCAGTGTTGCTTCATAGTAACCAACATCAGAGGGGCAAAGGGAGACCCAGGGGTGTGATCCAGCAGGAAGACCAAGTGCAGAGTGTGTCTCTAGCCTAAGGCTCTTTCCCTCAGTCTGTGTCTCAAATACATTTATTAGAGCAGAGGAGAGAAGAGCCAAGTGCCTGTGTGAATGCAAATGATTACACATTGACTAATAAGTTATCAGTTCTCCAAAGGGAATATAGCAGGTACTATGAAAAGAGGGGTGTGGCTGGACAGAAAATCCATTTGTGTTCCCGCAATCCTGTTCACCTTGACTGTCCCTGAGCCCTGAATTGGAAGGCAGCTCTACTACCTGATTCACCTTGACCAAAGGGCCAAGACAGATGGGTCTCTCTCAGATGCTCAGAGTGTCTGTGGAGAGCAAATCAACACAGATACATGGTGTCTCTACTCAGGCTCAGCAAACAAACCTCACTTTAAAAATCCATGGCGGTGTTTCATCTGATGATAGAGTCTTATCAGACTTTTTCTACTTTTATTTTAATTGAAATTCTTAAGTTTTTAAAGAGCAGATACCCAAGGAGTACCAAATGAAGCCCATCACTGTCGGTCAAATGACTGAGTGGCTGACTCATAGACATACTTAGGATTTAGAGGGGGAGGCATTGTTTTTTTTCTTTTTGTGAGACTCTCAGTTTTTGAAGAATGCTTCCACCTGGACCAAGGATTGTGCAATGATACGTCACAGAAACTATGAGGAAGTAGGAAGTGGGATTCTACTCCAAGCTTTAGGATCTCCTACATCTAGTAAGTCTTGGACTTCTCTTCCTTGCCTGCACCCACTCCTTATTTAAATTTGTGCAAAGAGAATAGTTAGTGGTAACATTATATTGATGAAAAATTTGCTTAGTCATTATAATGAGCATGACTAGAGGAAATTTGCATTTGTGCTGACATCTTTGTTGTTCGTTTCTTGTATATTTTCTTTTTATTTTAGTGCCTTCTTATGAATACCTCCTGTATGTATGTCTTCCTTTGAAGCTAGATTTCATGCATTTAAATATATCTACATGTCATGTGAACATAAATAAGGAATTTTTGCATGGTTTAAAATGAATTCTGACAATACAACAATTGTATATATATCATCTTGTAATGTTTTCTGTTTAACAATTTGTATTTTCATACAAACTATATATGTAGCAACTTAAACTTGTTTAGGTATAAATATCAAACATCTTTATATATAATTTTATGAACTTATAAATTATAATACCTCTATATATAATTGTATAAATCTATAAATCTTATATATATATTATTTATTTTATTTGAGACAGGTTGGCACAGTCATTCTTCTTGCCTCTTGAGTACTGGAATAACAGTGTACCCCTTCTATGCCTGTTTGCCACAGTATTGTTTCTTAAGTAGCATTAAATTAAGCAGGTGGATTTGGGGCAGGTACAAAATATAAAAAGAATTTAACAAGAAGCTTGACTGACCTGAGATGCTAAGCTGTAAGGGGCCCGGGTACAGTGGTCCACAGCAATGTCAATAACAACAAAATCACTGACTTGAGGTCTATATGAGAAGACAGTTGCCAGGACAAGCATTTGGTCCTTCTTTTCCAGGCTGTAATAGAGGGAGATACTTGGAGTAGTGAGTTCACTTGCCATGCCCACAGGCTGGTTCAGTACCAGTCTTGAAATGAAAGGACAGAGTTCCAATGGGCAAAGAGAATGGTCCTAAACGCATACCACTCAGAATTTAGAACACAGGGCAGCCATCTCCTTGAGGCACCCACTGTACACAGAGATAAGAAAGGATAAATTGTATGTGCTGATCTCTCCAGCCTGGGTTGGGAACTGTCCTTTTTAAAGCACATGAAATGGATTCAGTTTTAATGTGCACACTGGGAGAGAAAGCCAGGGACCAACCTCTCCTTGTGAAAGGACAGTAGACCCAGTCCAGTGTTACATCAGCGAGCACACACACACACTTACTGATTTTATTATCAGCAAGTGCAGTTTTACAGATTTTAGCATTTCCATTTGCCTCTGGTTACATTTTGTGGTTAAAGTGTTGAGAGATACTTTCCTCCAGTCAAGAATTCATGAACAGCCTATATATTATATCTCAAATATCCTTATGAACTCTCAAATTGAATTTCAGCTTTTAGGTCATTCAGATTTTCTGTTCTCTTTGAATCTGAGTAAGTGGAATGTGGAAGAAAGAAAAATATCAAGAATTTACCTAGGTTAAAGTTTCAGAAACTAGAATTTTTCTTTTGAATATGGGTGGATAAGATAACCTCACTTTTTAAGTGTCCCGTTATATCCTTTGATATAAGTGTTCAAATATGAACTCTTTTCTAAGAGGTGCTGAGATATCTTCTGCCTGTATGAGTTGGATTGCTTCCTCTCAGCACTGTGTTTGGATAAATAATATTTTCATCCTCTCCTTGTATTTGTTTTTCATCTTTGAGTCACTGACATTTGGTGTAAAATATATGTATTCATGCATCTCATTGTATTTTAAATAGCTTGTAGAACTGAATCCTGTTAAATTAAAATTTTTATCCCCTGTAGTGTCTGTCTTGAATCAGAAGCAGGTGGCAACTTTGTAAATATGAATTTAAGGCATGAATAAGCAAATACATTAATGACAATGGTAATTGTCAAATGCATGGGTGATGATTAGTTTTCATAAATGAAATAATTTATTTCATTGATCATCTTGGATATTTTATTTTAGAAAATCCTGAAAAAGTGATAATCAAAGAAAAAAAGGCTATCAATTTGAGAGTGGGGGTTAGAGGAAGGGTCATGGGGAAAAGAAATAAAGGCTGGAAGGAGGAAGGAAAGGGAGTACTGTAATTATATTTTAATTTAAAAACTTTAAAGACTTTTAAAAAATAAGTCTTGAGGAACTTAGAGACAGCATGTTTCAAAACTAGTTTTAGATATAACAATGTCAAAGGTATCACTTCAGTATGTATCTTTGTTTCTAAGTAGGCCAAAAAAGAGCCGAGAAATACAAGTAAGCCAATGTTTCAGATGCAAGCCATAATTCACTTGTTCACAAATGTGACTCATCCCCAGAAATGTAGAATTAAATGACTTTGCCATGGTGCTATTGTTACAGAAAGGCAGCATACAAACCTAGAGGGTCAAGGTTACTAATTTAAGTAAAACCTAATTTAAGCCTTTTGCTATTTTTAACTGTAGTTTTCATTTGTCATCATTATTATTACTATTATTTAAAAAAAAACTTAGACAGGTTTTTCCCACAGACCTAAAAAGGATACTGGATGTCACTGTTGTCTTCATGCCTTATCCCACTGTGAGATCTTCAGAGGCAACAACTGTCTAACAATGTCATGTCCTCTGACTATTTCTTCTGTAATAATCCCTGCAGAGCCTATGTGAGGCTGTTGCCCAGTTAACTATAAAGAAATATGAGTGTGAGGCAGACAGTCTAAGACAGTAATGGAACTCATTGTACAGTAAGTATGCAAGCTGGTAACATAATGGACTGTCATTGTTGATAGTGTTTGCTGTGCCTCCCCTGAGACTTACCTGTCTGGCAGGTGCTGGCTCTTTGACGTCAACATCAGCACAGACATGAGTCATTGGCAAGCTCTGCTGGTAGGATATCGTCAGTGTCACTAAGTGAGATGAATGTCTTACCTTCACTGTAGTCTTAAAATTCCATTAGGAAAAGATATAGGACACAGAGGAACTCCGTTATTGGGCAGAAATTGTGCAGCCTCCATCAAGATTGGGAGGCCTTGATTAGAGGCTATTTCTGCTCTCTTGGGAATGCGCAACTGTTCTCTGTGGCATCTGATTCTATTCCCTTGGGGTTTTATTCTGGAATATCATGTTCTCAACCGGTAGTATGACTGGAGCTTAAGCCCTTCATTCCCTTTGGAATTTTCATTTCCTTTATAATGTTCTTTTCTGGATTATTAATTTGGAGGTGTACAAAGTTGCTTTAAGCCTGGACAATGAAAATATTTTCATCTCAAGGCTAAGGATGTTTTCAAGGATGTTGTAATTCCTTAAAAATCAAAGTGTATGCCCAATAACCCCCCCCCCAAAAAAAATCAGTGTTAGTCATGCCTGGTGGAGGATTGCTGTGAGTTAAATTCAGGTTAGCTTGCAGAACAGGTTCCAGGTCAGCCTGGTCTACTTTGTGAAACCCTTCTCAAAAACAAACAAACAAACAAAGAAAACCAACCAAACAAAACCAACCAAACAATGAACAAAACAACTACCACCAACACCAATACCTACACTAAAAAAAATCAAACAACAAAAACCCAATGCTGCTTCCATCTCTTATTCCAAAAAGTTCTACAACCATTAAGCATCTCCAGAGTTCTTCCCTGCTGTGATTCTCTAACCTCAAATGGTTTAGTTTTCTAACCCCCCCATGCATTTTCTCATTCTGGACTCGTTGGCCGCTACATTGCAGACATTTGAGATGGAAGATGAGTTTTTGTATATTATTTTTGTTTATCTGTGCCATGGCTGTCACTTTTTTTTCCCCTGCAAGCATTGCAGAACTTTGAGGCTTGCCTTTTGTGGCCTAGGCTACAGACCCAGCTGGCTTTCCAGACTCAGGAGACATGATATATCATCTCTGAATGCTTTCTATGCTATACAACCACTGCTTGCAAAACTTTTTACTTAAACTTGGGAATATGTTTGGAAAAGGCAGCTATATGTGTCCAGAAAGCAACTCCTCTCTATTCCAAGCACACAGCACTTATCTAAGGACCTGGAGACAACTGTGTGGCCAATTGTGTTTGGTGCATTCTGGTAAAAGATGCCTTCAGATGGTGGATCCCTTAACTGGAAAACCTTGGCCCTGTGCTTATTCACACTTCCATTATTAAGTAATATTTTACAGTGTGAAAACTTATTGTACTTTAGATAGAGTAATCATCTATCTTAAGAAATAGTCCTTTTATAGTTTGATGGAACATTACTATGTTCATTTATTTACTCTTAACTATTCAGAAATATTTGCTTCAGCCCTAAAATAAAGAGGCTGGTGAGTCATCTTCCAGCTGTTGTGTACTAAATTTCTAATGACCCACTCTTGCTCCCTCAACAAACAACTTAAACACACAGACCAGGATTGATCAATGCGGAGCAGACACTGGCCCCTTGCATGCTTCTCTCTCCCTTACTTCCTTTCTTTGCTCTGTCACTTTCCTGTGACCAACTCTGAAAAAAGTCTTGCAAAAGGAATAAAGCCTCACCCGTGCCTTCATGGATTCATTAAAGTTATGAATGGAGCCTTATTATCACATTAGCATGTGATAATAGGCTTAACAGTGATTTCTGCAAAGTGCTATGAAGGGAGTTTATCCTTTTAATGAAGATCGCGTATAGTATCCAACAAAAAGGGAACCTCTGAGCTGCATTTTAGAAAACCAATGGGATTCTCCTAGAGTAGGAACATGGAGATCATTTGGGGCAAGAAAACAAGGTGCAGAGAGGACATGGAGTTATATAAATGCTTAATGGTTATATATCTCGGCTCTGGAAAGTGCTATGTTTATGTAAGATAAGATTAATGAGAGATAACATACAATTAGTTTCATTTCTTGTTGGAGAGAAAGCATTTCAGACTTTGAAATTCCTTTCCTGTTGAAAACTTTATTGACATGCATTTATTCAATATTTTCTCTCTCTTTTGTTTTTCTTTTATCTTTAGTGAGAACTGTGCTCTGAGTTCATGAATTCCTATAGGCAAGCACTTATCTTTAAATAATTCTTTCATGGCCTTTGATTTAATTTCTTTTCATATGAAGCTTAGAAATGTTCCAAGATTAACAACTAAGGTACTAATAATGCACAGTAGCTGGGGTATGGTATAGTCAGAAGAGTACCTGCTATACAACCATGAGAACCTGAACTAGGCTCCCTGCACCCATGCAAAAGCTGGGTAAAGACTGCAACCATGCACCAGCCAGCCACCCTAGCTGAACTGGTCAGCTCTAAATTCATTGAGAGACCCTGTCTAAAACACTAAGTAGAGTGTGATTGAGGAAGACAGCCAACATCTACCTTGGGCTCTGCAGGCATGTGCATTTGCACCCTCACTTGCACATAAGCACACACACACACACACACATAAGCACACACACACACACACACACACACACACACACACACACACTCGTTCACCACATACCATACACACACATACACAATCACACATTTATGTAGACAAACAAATGAACAGTATTACATTGTCAAAGGCACCATGAAAAAAGAAGTCCAACTTTGTGTGTGCATGCACATATGTGTATAAGCATACAGAAGCCAGAGAGCAAAATATCATATTTGCTCAGGTATTAATACTGCTTACCTTGTTCTTTAGACAATGTCTGCAGTCTGGAGCTCACCAACTAGGCTAGGTTGGATGGCTAGCAAGCATCCTGATGTGTTTATCCCCACCGCCCCAAGAGAACATTTTAACATGTGTTCTGAGGATCAATTCAGTTCTTTGCACTTGTGTGGCAAACCCTGTACTCACTGAGCTGCTTCCGAAGCTCCAAGTTCAACTTCCACTTTTTTTTTTCTTCCTAAATAATTTACTATCCTTCAGTTAGAGAAGAAGGAATAGTTAACTTCTCTCAGTTCTGGACAAGAGCAGAGGAAGAGTTTCCCTCATGGAGCCTCACTGTAGAAAAGTTTAAATATCAGAGATGACTAGCACAGGAATGATATTTGAAAACTGATGTTGAGAATCACTGCCAAGGCATTTGCTAATGGGGAAGCCAAGTTCTCATCTCAAATGTGAATCCATCATCGAAAGACATAAAATGTTCTCCATACCACTGATGAGTCATTTTCAAGTCTCTTGGTCTGTTTCCCTTGTAGGATGTTGCAATGGTGTTATCTTTAGACTTGTTTCCCATGTCTAATTCCAGAATCCAGCCTCAAGTGTCAAATTACTGATAAATACCGAAAGGCTTTCTTGGTTATCTCAGCCTGACCAGTTAGAAAACAAGCCTGGACTCTTATCTGTGCTGTGGCAAGAGCCAGATGGGAAGTCTACTGACTGAGGCTTATGAAGATACAGAGCACCCCACTTTCAGAGGCAGGAGCCAATAAACTAAATTCCAGGCTATTGTGTTTGGCTTGCAACTTTAAGCCAAGTTATGCTGGGTATAGGACAATATGTAAAATGCTAGATTTTTCAAAATTTATTGTATTTCATTATTTTATGTATATATAATTCATATATTTTATGTTCATTTATGTTATGTATGTTTTGCCTGGTAAACAGAGAGGGCAAAAAACAGCATTAGATCCCCTGGAACTGGAGTTACAGATAGTTTTGAGTCACAATGTGGTTGCTGGGAATCAAACTGGGACCTTCTGGAGGAACAGCTGACATTTGTAATACTGAGCAATTTCTGCAGCCCCTCAATAGTTAGAATTTGTAAAATTCAAAAATCAAATCAAAACAAAACAAATAAACAAAAAACCCAAAACAAACAAAATACAAAGGACAACAACTATGCTCATTTTTTTTTCCGGTGCCAGAGGAATCAGTCTTGGGACATCCTTTAAATATTAATCTCCACTTTATCTAATGGAATTTTCTTACTGGCTTGACATTTAAAGGTTCTGAGAATTGTTTTCAATATTTAACTGCTCAGTATCTTCTCTCTCCTCCCCTTCTTTCCCTTCCCCTATCTTCCTCTCTCCTCTCCTCCATTGTCTCTCCCTTCTCTTCTCTCTCCTCCCACCTTCTCCTCTCCTCTCTCCATTCTCTTCTCTCTTCTCTCCTCTCCTCCCATACCCTCCCCTGCCCTTTCCTTCCTCCCTTCTACTCTCCTCCTCTCTCCTGCTCTCTCCTTTCCTCTTCTATCCTCCCCTCTCCTCTCTCCTCCTCTCTTCCCACCCCTCTCAGAAATGATAGCTCTGACCAGTGTTCAGAGCTTTCCTGCCTCTAAAGATTTGTGACTGGTTAGTGATATGTGTTTGTGGATGTTGTCTGACAACCTGGTATGTGTTGGCATTCAAGTTCTTGTGTTTGAGACAATTTCAAAGGCCTAACACAATTCATTTCTTCAAAAACAAAACAATACACATATATCTACAGTATTGAGAAACCCAAAACTTATCTCTCTCTGAGTAAAATTTTGCTTTGTAGGAAAGGGAGCACTAACTGAATAGATTTTCTGATGAGCTTCTAGAAAATTAAAATTGGTGTTCTCTTTGTTCCTATGCATGTTTACAATCATACCAATCAGAGAGGAAAAATAAAATAGTAGTGGTTAAAAAAAGAATATATACTTAATACATATTGTATATGTAGACATACACATAAGCTCTTATAATATGTAATTGATGATTTAATTTAAAAACACATTGATGTCAAAAATTCTTAAGTTAAGAAAACATCTTTGAATGCCATATTCTGCAGATCTCTTGAGGTTTTTGAAGATGCCCTATCTATCTCTTATATTTAGATAAGCAAATATTGCTTGTCTCTTAGCAACTTGATTTCTGAGTAGCTTAGAAAATAACTGTGATAGACTGTCATAGTAACTAAAAAAATGACATGTTTTCATGACTATTAGTTTCTGTTTCTTAATTATCCTAAACAGTTTATGTCGGTTGGTAGCAAGAGGTCAAAACTTGACATTTCATTTTTAAGTATTACTATGAACAATACCTTTAAGAAGCGTTACCCTTAATTTTGTATCAATATACAAAGATCAATACCAATGTGGCCAAATATAATCTTAATTTTGTATCAATATACAAAGATCATTACCGATGTAGCCCAATACAATCTTAATTTTACATTAATATACAAGGGTCAATACCATTGTGGCCAAATATAATCTTAATTTTGTATCAATATACAAAGATCAATACCGATGTAGCCCTATACAATCGAGACATGTCAGCCACTGACAGCACCCCCTATTCTACTCCAAGTAGAAGATGAGCATCGAAGAATCTCCAGTGGGAGATGATTGAATTGGTGGTAAGCCATTCTCTTGGCAAGAAAAACCCCTTGCTTCAACTGTAGATAGACTTCTGTCCAAAAAGGACAAAACTTGGAAGCAGATAAGTCGACAGCCTAGCTCTGCCAAGACAGGGTAGGTAAGTCCTTCATAATTCCTGCTCTACAATCAATGTCTGTCAGAGAAGCGGGTCCAAATAGCTGAAGATTGATGCTGCAATGTATGGAGAGAAAATGGGAACTGTCCAGGCAGCCCCTGATATGTCCTTTCTTAGTATTGGAAGCTGCAGTCCCTGCACTTCCTATATAATCAGATATATTTATCCCTCTCAGGTCTCTGAGGTGGTTGAAGAATAGATAGCTAGAGTCTCATAGTTAAATTTTGAGTTGTTTAGGAATCAAGAGGGTGTTCTGGATCTAAGAAGATATTTTAAAAACTATGAGGCAAGTTAGTATGAAAGCTGAGTTAGATAAAGAACTTTAAACTCATGGAGATGGTTAGATAGTAGAATGTTAAAGTCAGGTGCCAAATACATATGGACTGGACATTGGGAATGTATGCTAAGCCATATAACTCTTATAATTGTGGCCTATTTATTTCTGTTGTTTTGTATTGTATTTATAGTTATAAGAAAAAGAACCATTTTTTGAACTGAAAGGGAGAGCTGTTGGGGGGAAAATAAATACCTTAAACTAAAAAAAAAAAAAAGAAGGGAAGAGGATGGGGGGGTTGAAGGGGAGGAGGGTGGAAGGGTGGGACTGGAGGGGGGAGTAGGGAGGGGATTGTGATTGAGATGTAACTTGAAGAAATAAAAAATAAATTATTAAAAAAAACACATTGATGTGAGTTCATTGTACACACTGATGAACTTCATAAAGACACATGTGTACTTTAATCAGATTCAACCCCTATACCTTCCTCTTTTGTTTCCCTTAGTCTTGCATATATATACTTTCCACATATATAAAACATTAAATCTATAACTGGAGAACCCATGTAACATGCAATAATTGTCTTTTCTGAATCTGGCACAGCTTGCTTAATGTATTGATATCCAGAAAAAAATACTTTTTTTCTGCAAACAACATAATTTCATTCTTATAATTGAAAAAAAACTGCTGTGTGCATACATATATACATACACATATGTGTATGTGTACACATTGTATATTTTATATGCATATATGCTATGCATATATATACATACATATGCATATCCATTTTATCTACTTGTAATTTGTGAGTAGAAGGGCTCATTCCACAGTTGGGCTGTTGTGCATACTGCTGCAATAATAATGGATGTCCAAAAGCTAGGTGTCACCAGCAGTAAGTATACAAGGGTCTCCATTTGTCTGCATCCTTGCTAGCATTTATTGTCTCTCTCTCTCTTTTTTTTTTTTAATGATAGCTAGACTGCCTGGGGTGCCATGGAATCTCCAGTGTAGTTTCAACTTCCATTTCTCTGATGATAAAAGATGCTGAATGTTTTCTAGATGTCTCTTGGATATTTGTGTTTTATTTTTGACAACTTCCATTTCATTGGCATATTAATTTATTAGGATGCTTGTTACTAAGTATTCTGAGGGTTATTTCCTGGGTATTTAAAAATGTTAAATGAGATATCTGGGTATTTCCTGGGTTATTTAAAATCTTAAATGAGATATCTGGGTATTTCCTGGGTTATTTAAAAATCTTAAATGATATATACACAGACTAACTAGTAGCTACTCGTTTCTTATTGAAGCCAATGTCCTTAAACATTGAATACAAATGAATTAATTGTTTAAGTTCCTTTTTATTATCTAAAGTTATCAGTCAAATAGAGAAGCTGATATCTATTTCTGACTAATAGCAAGTACCTGAATCATTGACATGTTGTAACATGTTCTTTAGAAATAAGATTTGAAGAATAACTCATTATTTATGTCAATACCTAAAGACAGAGACAAAGAAATTTAGGCCAGTTTTCTAATATGAAGGAAAAAGAAACAGAAATTGAAGATTAAACTATTTGAGAGGTGTAAAAAAACCCCACAAAATAGCTTCAATTGAGAAGAACAAGAAAAGTAGGAATTCAGTTGCAAAAGTTTCAGGGTTGAATTGCAGAGATGAATTCAGAAAGATTGGTGCTCAGACTGACACAAATAGTAATAAAAACAAAACACACACCCACACACAAATACAAATTGACAAGAGAAAAAGAAAAAATGATAAGACAGGAGAACAAAAGGGTAGTTTTGTAATCTATGTCTGTTTAAATGAAGTTGAGACAGAGATAGGACTCTTTCAAGTTGCATCTATTCTCACATTGTAAACATACCATACAAAATTTAATTGTGTCATTAAGTTTTATTTTGCATATCCTTACGATAGCCATGGAAGGGTTATGGTTATATTCATTCTTTTATTCTCACTGTCTGATCAAAAGGCATGGGGAATACCAAAAGAGGTTTGTAGAGGTAGTTTGTTGATATTTCCACTTGTCCTGAAATGCCCAAATTGCCCTCTATTTGCATGTGTCCTCACCCAAGAGATTCCCAAAAGGATTATCTATAAAAGGAGTCAAGAGAGAAATGAGATTGTGTTTCATCTCAACAAGTTCCATGCCCCGCCCAGCAGCAGTATCAGGTGCAGCTTGTACAGGAAATTGGGAATCAGGCTTTCAGTTCCCTTCTGTTTCAGATCCGTTCTGGTTCAGCACAGAGCTAAATTACCTGGCTAAGCCCTTGATTGTAAGGGATTAGCACCCAGTCTCAAGCATACACAGTTGTCATGCACAAGGAGGTTATGGCTTCTGTCCCCAGAGAGATGACATCTACCTTATTGTCTACTTATGGCATAGAAAACAGAGAGGGATTTTTTGTTTTAAATGCTGCTGCTGACTTTTAAAGGTCAGTCATCCAACACACTTGTGAAATGCAAGTCAAGTTTTACAAGTACAGAGGGAATATAGGTGTCTTGTCTCTCTATGGGTTGATGATTGTTCCCGGAGGGGGAGAATAAGCATTCTTCTATCAAAAGGAAACTAGAAAATTGAATTCCAGCATCCTAAGTGGAGAGAAGTGGCGTGAACCAAGACATAGGAATTAAAGTAATGCATCAAGGAGGTGATTAATAGGTCAGATTCCCTAAAGGGCCTTCACTGGGGAAGGACGATCAGTCTGGCAGGAAATAGTCTGGATCATATAACTGCAAAGGACCCAGAAAGGGGTAGGACCCCCAAGTATCCTCTCTGCCCGGTCAATGGCATCCTGCAGTGCACCCTATCTCAAGTTCAAAATAAAACCACAACTTCCCTTGGTAAATAGCTGTAATGCATGAACATAGAAAAGATCAAAGTTGCATTTCCAAAACAATCAGTTCTAATTTCAGTTGGGCTGGACTGACACCTCAGTGGTTCAGAGTGCTTGTGGCACTCACAGAAGTCCCAAGGCTGATTCTTGGCGTCCACGGCACGTGCTCCACTACTGCCTTTAGCTCTAGGGGTTCAATGCTCTCTCTGTCCTCCATGGGCACCTGAATACATATGCACATGCATAAACACAGACACGCAGACTTGTGCATAAATAAAGATTAAAATAAAACTCAGCCACATGAAGTTGAGGGAAGCTGACATGAATTTACTTGCCGTTTCCAAGTAGATTAAGCGAAGTTTAATGTAGAGAAATAACAATGTTACTATTATTAAACATACTTTAATTTTTCTTTGCATGGAATTTCTGCATGAATCAAGATTGAGACTAGCTGTTGAAGTTTTCCTGACTTAGCTGGACTTTGCATTTTGTTGTGCATAGTTAGAACAAATGCCTATGTTTCTTTAATCTAAAAAAAGAAAACTGAATGGACAGAAAATATTCCGTGAAATAAATGTCAACCTTAACAAAAGTGTTCTAGACTCTTTGGGGAGTTTTTACGAAGATCAGAGTCATGTCTCAGTATATTTAGGAAATGAAATAACAAAACGCCAGGGACAGTTGTCACGCTTAAACCCCAATGATAGAACACTCCACGGTATCACGATGCTAAAGGCAGGGATCCTGGCTGAGTCTCTTTGCATTAATCCTAAAGAGATCAGAGCTTGCGAAGCCAGTTGGTCACCTTTCATGGTTCTGTGAGACAATCATTTTAATGAAAAATCAATTTGAAGCACCTGGAGCAGAGAATGTCCAGCGGCGATGAGAGCAGATTGTCAGAGGCAATTCTTCTCAAGCAACTAGAATTTTTGTCTCCATCTAAGCAATTTACCTTGGAAATGGAGATGAATTGGATAAAGAAAAAAAAAAGCATCCATTTGTACTTGATAGGTCAGAGTCAAGATACATCAAAATATTTATAAAAATACAGTCAAATTGGCAATAATGACACCTTTGTGCACAAATTTTATATTGTATTTTTCCTGTGTAGAAATCTTCAAAAAACACATTAAAAATTATGTTAGTGTATTTTAACAATGTGTAATATCAGACAAGGTTACAGGTTTCTTTGTATTTTATTTATCCCAATTGGCAAATGTGTTGAGTTTTTAAAGAAAATTTAAACAACATTCTATTCATTTATATTTCATTTCTTTCTGCTGAAAGGGAATTTTAACCATGCTGTACGGACAAAATGATTTGTTTTCCACACCTTCATTATTTTAGTGTCAGTTTCTCAACAATACGAATAATTTGGATTCAAAAATATAGCTATTATTCAGGATACAGAACTCTGGGAAACATGGGTGAAATTATAAGCTGTGGTTTCATATACATTTTTTTCTTTCTACTTAGCGTTTTGTTCAAATTTATCAGTTTCCAAAGTTCTTATATGTATTTTCCACATCCCTGTATCTGTTAATGTCAAATCCAATCTTCTTTGCATCTCTTAGAATGCTGTCTAAGTTTAGTACAAGCTTGCATGTGTATAGTATCTAATGTGTTCAACAAGTTAACTGTTGCTCTGTGAAATGGGACTACCCCTCACAAGAAATGAGGACAGAAAGGTTGACTGGCATAACCCATCTCTCCAGCCCCTTGCCTCTTATGTTTGCATTATAATATCATAAAGACTAGAAGGAACAGGCTAAAATTCCTGCACGGGTCTTTCATCCCCTGATCTGGATTAGGTCCAATAAGTCACCAACATTTGGCTTCCATATGAGTCACTAGTGATCTTTTAAACCTAGACCTAAGAAACACTTAAGTTTTGAAGCATTATCAAAAAGCTAGTCTTAAGCAAATGCAGTATACCCGGAAATCCATAGATAAACACAAAAGACTTTTAAAACAGTATTCAGTGGCAGCAACACTATAATGCTTGTATGTGAGAACCATTGGGTTAACTCTCTAGCACTGGAAAAACTGTTGATGCAATATATATGTTATTAGATGGAGGTATACATACTATACAATACAAGCTGTGAGTTGCACTGATCAAGTGTATAGTCTGATAAGTTTCTCTCTGTCCACTCATCTATCAACAACCCATAATGAAAACTCGACCTCTTTTAAAGCTCCCATGTTTCTTCAGCTCCCTGTCTTCCACCAGGAACTGTGAGATTAGCTTTTATGGCCACAGATATTTTTTATCAGTTAATGAACTTTGCAAAATTGGTCCCTGTGTAGGCATTCTAAGAGATCTGGATATTTTTTTCTCAGTATGTGGTGCTTAAGGTTCATATTTAAGTAGATACCCTCACCCATGATCACAACGTGGATTTAGAAAACAGGAGTCATGATTCCAAATCACACTATTTAAACTCCAACCCCAACAAATTATATTGACAACGGTTTCTGAAAAATTACAGTAATTAAACCTGCAAGTTAATAAAAACATATTTATATACATTCTTAAACATGTTTTCTGTGCCCCAAATGATGATCTTTAAAACTAAATTCTATTTATTTTAACAAGAGGTCTGCTGCTTTATTTTCTCTCCCACAAGAAAGAATCTACTATTAAATTTTTATAAAATCCACTTTGAAGAATTGTTTTTTTTCCCAAGTTATATTGAAGATCATTTGTTATTAAAGCAGGCTGTACTCTTTTATTTATAGCATGCCATTGCTGATCTGTGCATAAAATGATAAGGGTTTAGAGAGGTAAAAGAAGAAGTTAATCATATTTAGTTTTCTTGATGTTAAATAGATTCTAAAAATGCATTGGTTTTACCCTTGAATAGTTTTTGATAACATAACAAGCATCAATATTTATAATTCCCTACTACAAAATAATAACTGAAAAAATAACTAGTAAAAATATCATTATTGTTAAAGTCAGTGATTAAAATGAACTCAGGCAATGTTAGGGCTGATCAAAGTGAAGGAAATAAAATAGCCCGTGCCTAGAACTGTGTTTTGCTTAAACTATAAGCCAGGAAGTACATGGGAGATTTCTCATAAAAGGCAAGTCAAAATGGGAAAGCATGTGCTCATAAGGGCAGATGTGGGTGCCGAGTGAGCGGGAAGGATCTGCTGGGCAGTTGGCACAGCTGCACACAAACGGCCAAGTTAAATCCTCTGGACAGACTGCATGTAATGTGTAGCCTGTCAGCTCCGTTAAAACACAGAGCTTCACAACTTGAATTAGAAGAATGATAGGTGGTATTCTGCTTTCACAACCTAAGACGACGTAACCTGGAACAACACAGGTTACCCAAAGCTTAGGATTTTCATGTTTCTTTGTTTGAATTTTGTTTAAATGTCTGTTCTTCCCTAATTACAGAAATAACTAAAATGAATTTTGCTTAAATATTTGTTCTTCCCTAATTACAGAAATAACTAAAAGAAACTTTGTTTAAATGTGTGCTCTTGTGTGAAAATGAAATGTGAAGTTTTGGCCTTTTGTTAGCAACTGTCATAAATTGTTTAGGATAATTAAGAAATGCAAACTAATAGTCATTCAAGCATGTTGTTTTGTTAGGTACTATGACAGTCTATCACAGTTATTTTCTAAGCTAATCAGAAATCAAGTTGCTAAGAGACAAGCAACATTTGCTTATCCAAACATACAGAGATAAATAGGTGGTCTTCAAAAACCTCAAGAGATCTGCAGAATATAGCATTCAAAAATGTTTTCTTAACTTAAGGTTTTTTTGATATTGAGACATGTCAGCTCCTGACAGCACCTCCTATTCTACTCCAAGTAGATGATGAGCATCGAAAAATCTCCAATTGCAGATGGTTGTATTAGTGACAAGCCTGTCACTTGGCAAGAAAAATCCCTTGCTTCAGCTGTAGAGAGAATGCTGTCCAAAAAGAACAAAAGTTGGAATCAGGTAAGTGGACAGCCTAGCTCTGCTGGGACAGGGTAGGCAAGCCCTTCATAATTCCTGCTTTACAATCAATGTCTGTCAGAGAAAGAAGACCAAAAGGCTGAAGATCGATGCTGTAATGTATGGAGAGAAAATGGGAACTGTCCAGGCAGCCACTGGTATGTCATTTCTTAGTTTTAGAAGCTGCAGGCCCTGCACTTCCTATATAATCAGATATATTTATCCTTCTCAGGTCTCTGAGGTGGTTGAAGACTAGATAGCTAGAGTCTCACAGTTAAATTTTGAGTTGTTTAGGAATTAAGAGGGTGTTCTGGATCTAAGAAGATGTTTTTAAAATTGTGATGCAAGTTAGGATGGAAGCTGAGTTAGATGTAGAACTTTAAACTCATAGAGATGGTTTGGATAGTAGAATGTTAAAGTCAGTTGCCAAACATGCATGGACTGATCACTGGGAATGTATGGTAAGCCTTATAATTTTCATAATTGTGGAGTAATTATTTCTGTTGTTTTGTATATGTTGTTATAAGATAAAGAATCATTTGTTGGACTGAAAGGGGGAGCTGTTGGGGGGGAAAGATACACCTTAAACTTAAAAAAAGGAAGTGGATGGGGAGGGTGAGGGGGAAGAGGGTGGGAGGGTGGGACTGGAGGGGGAAGTAGGAAGGGGATTGTAAATTGAGATGTGACTTGGAGAAATAAAATAAAACAAAAGTTTAAAAAATGTGTGTTCTTCCCTAATAATGGAAATAACTAAAAGAATGCTCATGCTTTCAACCCAAAACTGTTTCCCAAGCCTCCACCATGACACAAAGATGTGGTAGAAGTTAGGCCTCTTTAATGAATTAGTATGCAGTTCAACTTGGCATCTGGCAACACATAAGGAAAGCTTGGCTTCCCTTGAGGTTGTTGAGAAGGACACACAAGATAATATGATATATAAGCCTGCCCTCACCAACTGAGAAGACATTCTTGAGAACTGTATAACAAGGTTTGCCATTAACAGAATTTAGGCTACAATAGCCTGAGGCACAGGCATGGAATAAAACCTGCTGAGAGAGAGTTCCTTAAAGGCATCTGTGTTGGGGCTCCAGAGCCCCGGAAGAGTGAGCAAGGTGAGCAGAATTTGGAAGCCACATGAACTGCCCTCAGTTTGGTGGTTGGAACAGACTGACTTTATAAGCCCGTCACAATTTGGTGGTTGAAATAAACTGGCCTTGCGAACTGGCAAAGTTAGGCCCATTGGACACTAAGCTTGAAAGGGACTGCCTGGTGGGACTGCAGTATTCCAGAATGGCCGTAAAAGCAGGTCATCCTGCACGGACCTACACTAAGAATATTAATATCCTTTTAAGAAAATTAAAAGAGGATTAGTTAGGTGTTTGTAGAAAGGTATTGGGGTGTTCTTAGATAGATTATAGGTTTTAGATTATAGCTTTTAGGATATAGTATTTAGGTATTTTATAGGTGTTTGTTAAGTACTAACAAATGTAAGTGTTATAAATAAAAATATTCTGTTACACAAAGATGTGTGTCTACTGCCTTTTTCTACAACATGGATTTCAGTACAGATTACAAACAATGACAATGCTGACATGTTAAAATCTATCTCCTTTTGTAATCTTAAAAATTCTTTTAAGCTTCAGAGTGAATCATCTTGGATCCACCTCTCATAGATCAAAGGAACTACAAAGATAGATTTACAACTGCCTTTAAGAAAAGATTGAATAATGCTCATGTTAATTTGATCAATATACTTTGGTTAGTATAAAATTAATATTTTAACATTTATTTTTATTTACCATCATGTCTCATGTGTTGTTTCAATATAAAGCCAATACAAAAATTAATTGGGAGATATGTTTTGTCCTCTTTTATCTTGGTTTTGCTATTTACTCTTCAATTAGCAGAAGTAAGACCATTTACTAAAGCCAGTTCATTTTTCACAGACAAGCTATTAATGTCTATTCCAGGAAAAAATTTGTTTTTATTTGATTGTATGTTGCCATCATGTCATCTCTTGTAATGACACATCTCAGTATTCAATAATCTCCAAACTAATGTATTTCCTTCATGAAAGTAAAATTAATTCCAGAGTCTTGGTTTCTAATACTTCCATGTCTTGTGCAATAAGTTTTAAAAGGTTACCAAGAAACTCATTGTTGTCTCATATATATATATATATAATATATATATATATATATAACATATATGTATATGTATATATATATTATACTATATTATATATATATGAGAATCATCTTACACAGGTCACATAAATAACATGACATTTCCTTTCTAAGCTATTCTAAGCAGGTGGGATAAATTATGTTTATTGACTCCCACTTGAAGGATTCTGGACCAGAATTGAGATTCTTATACACTCTGGTTTTATCTCCACTATCCCCAGCCTATTCCTCTGCTTCCCTAACTGCAACACAGGTGACTGCCTCTAGATATGGAGGCTGCAGAACATCTTTCTTCATGAACCCCATTGGTCCTTACCCACATGAAAGTTACATTTCTGTGGAATTTTGTTCTACAGAAAAAAAAAAAAAAAAACAAATGGAGGAACAGATAAGATCAACAGCATCCTGTAGTCAATACATTCAATATGTTGCTGATTTCCTCCCCTTCACCACATATCCAAAAGGCTTCTACTGTTTCTTTTGGGCCTCTAACACCTGGCCCCTGATTGCTTCAGTGCTCACAAGAAAAATGACACCTGTCAGGACCATCATGACATTCCCCTCTTTGATCAAATATCTACTCTACCCTTTGCCTTTTTCTCCTAGGCCTATACCAATGGACCACCAATGTGCTACCAATCAAACTGTTACTGGCTTAACTTGTGCATTAAAACCCCCTTTCAAGGTTTCTGCACCTCTGCAATGATTGTTCCCCAGGTTTATCTCCATGAGCCTGAAGAACACCCTTTACAGCTGGAAGGAGACTGGAAAAAAAAGAGAGAGAGAGCTCTTTATCCGCTCTTTGTTGGACTAGGTCTCACCATCTTCCTGGGTGCTACTGGAGCTGCTGGAGAAGCCTTTCTCCAAATGCACCATCTGGACAGTGACTTCCAGGAGAAGCTTGACCAAGCAATGGGTTCCACTGAGTCCCTTCAAGGACAGATAACCTCCGTAGAGGAGGTTGTTCTCCAAAACCAGAGAACTCTGGACTTAATGACTGCTGAACAGTGAGAGACTTGCATTGTGTTGGGGGAGAAATGTTGTTTAGTGTTAAGGAATATAGGGTGATGGAGCAGGATATAAGTATACTCAAAGATCTCCAGTGGGATCTTCTGGCAAGCTATCCACCCAACACCCCAACCCCATGGCACTCAAATCGTTTTGTAGCTTGACCTTTTACCTTCCTTGGTTCTATACTGGCCATCAGAGCCTTACTTATCCTGACCCCCTGCCTCATCCAGTTTTAAAAATGGCAGATAATTAACATTACAAATCTGCCAGTTAGGTTCTGGTTCAATACAAAGGCATTCCCCACATAGAGGCTGGGGACTATGATGGCACCTCTCCATTATTAAATGAAAGAAGGGACATGTTAGAAGACCCTGGTATTAAGGTTGCAGGCCACCATGTCCAGATAGCTCTGAGCTTCATGCAAAATGAAGGACTCCCTTTCTCAGCAGAGCCTCCTCCTCTTTTTCTGAAGTTATCTAGAGAATGTCTCTAAGCATGATCCCACACCATCCATCTCTGAGGAAAGTCATGTAGTCCATGGACAAATTGAAGGTTCAACTTCCTTAACTTTCTCCCAATAAGAACCTGGAATTCCTCTTCATGGAAATGAAGCATTCCCAGTATCTCAGTCCTATCCAATAATGTATACCCACCCAGGGAACCACTACCCACCCAGCAAGAACTATTCCTGTTTCACCTAAAATAAAGTTGAACTGTCTCACTGAAGCTGTCTCTTGGAAGTTTGTAACAGAAAAAAATTATTTAAAACACTGATATTTAATAATATTTATCAAACCTCTATAAAACACATATATCCTATAACCTTATACCTAATACCTAAAACCCAATACCTATAAACACTTAATATCTAAGAACACCTAACCAATACTATTTTATCTTTCTTAAAAGGATAATATTGTTAGCATAGGTCCATGCAGGATAACTTGGAGTTGATTGTCTGGGTACAACAATCACTGTAGACAGTCCTTTTAAAGCTTAGCATATGTTGGGCCTAACTTTGCCAGTTTGTATGACCAGTATTTTGACCACTAAATTGTGGACAGTTTATGAGACCAGTCTATTTTAACTGCTAAACTTGAATTCTGCTTCCTCCAACAGTTGAGACTCACTTCTATAATCTCCTCAGTCCTCGTGTGTTTCACGATCTAGTTTCTCACCATGGCCTCTGGACTCCACCTTCTTTTTTCGCCAGCCTTATTTGCTGCAAAATGTCCCTTGCTGGCTGACTTGAGGCAAAAATATCTACCTTGGACTCTGCCAATCAGTTTATAACCATTGTAATCTCAATACTGACGAAAGACATACCTTGCTGTACACTTCTCCAGCATGCATTGATTTCTCTCAGTCTGTTGGTCAAGAGGAAGAGAGCAAAGAGAGTGCCATGTGGAGCTCTCTGGGTTTATATTTAGCATCATCCTGTGATCCTTAGTGGTCTTGAGGGCCCACAAGATCTCTTGCAATGTCCAGTGGTCCCCTGGCTTCTTGCAGCAACCATTGTCATCTGCAGCTTGGGTGGTTTCTTAGCCATGCCCCTTCAACAAGGCATTTCATGTTTCTCACAAAACTATGGTCTCAACTGGGCTTTGTCCATTTTAGCATGCTAAAGGGAAGCCAAGCTCCTCTTTTATGTGCTGCCAGATGCCAAGTTGATCTGCATACTGATTCACTAAGGAGGCCTAACTTCTACCACATTTGTCCTTCATACACATGGCCATCCACACCTGCTCCCTGCCTCAGCTCCCCTTACTCTAGTGGGCCAGTGGCCGTCCAGCCCTGGGGAAAGGGAGACCCACACCACCAAATAACTAATAAGTGATTTATGGCAAAGCACATTTGGAAAAGGTCTTACTCAGAAGCAAGTCACTTTATACTAATCAAGTATATGTGGCAAAGGAATGTGAGATTTTAACCAGAAATTCCTTCCAGAACAGGCATCAGAAATTTGTTTAAAAACAATCAAAATGGTGAAGATATATATTTTTTCAAGGAACAAAATCCCAGGTTAGAGAGTCCAGTCTGCAGCAAGTGTAATACCTAGCCAACCACCAGGCCTACTTGACATTCATGTCCAGGATATCTGGTCACCTGTGGCTTTGCATTTTGTTTTGTTTTACTTTAGTGGAAGACAAACATGCACTGCTCCTGTAACACTTCCTGCATTTTCAAGGCAAGAAAAAAAAACAACAGAGATGACAGAAGACACAGGGAACAGAAACCAAATGACAGTCTGGCTAATCTCTCTGGACCACTAAATATGAGAATTAAGAGTATGGATGAGAAGAAGGGGGCTTTGAATGATTTGGAACAGCCAATGTGTCAGGATATATGTATATATCCTGAGACAGATATATATGTGTGTGTGTGTGTGTGTGTGTGTGTGTGTGCGCGCGCGCACTTTTTGAAAATTGGAACAAGTAATTCAATCATCAGTTTGATTTATTCACATTAGCAATCTATATTAAAGCTTGCATCTGTAACTTAGAAATCTTTGTTTCACGAACAGGACGAAACATGGCTGACATTGCAAAATTCACAGAGCAGACATTTCCACTGAAGCAAGTGGTGAGAAGAGAATGTATGTGAGTTTCTGGTCATATGCTGGCCTCTAACAAGACAGCAGCATCTTAGGAACATGTCTACTCCAAGCCAGTGAAGCCGAGCTAATAGAGTAATACAATCTTAGAATTCTTGAAGTGCTCACTACACTGAGAAACATTTCAAGCCATGGAACATTGCCATCTGTATGTTGCCTCAAGTCTAAATGTTCAAGGTTCATAGTTACCCCAGATTACCAGTCAACCTTTAGCTTTGTAGTTGTTCAGTGCTCTGTATATTGAAGTTACTAAAAATGAAGATTTCTAAAACATAATATTTGATAATCTTGAGTTTACAAGGATACTTTTCTAAAGCAAGATGTATGGCAAAATCAGGTTTACAGTCTTTCTTATCCTTCTCTGAGTCAACATATCCAACTTTGTTCTCTCAGTGCCTTCTTCTTGGACTATATCTTGGCTAAAAATATGAATAAAGTATTAAATTTATTTCTAGTTTGTACAGTTGTGCTAAACCCACTCTTATTGATCTCTCTGTTTCCTTTTGTTACAGACATGATGTTCTGTTCTAATCTATTTCTAGACCATGCTTTATTTTAAGGTCTCTGGGGATTAGCTTTCGCTGCTAGCACCAGGGAGTGAAATAGGGCATTTTTAAAGCTTGTTTCATGACGAATTCATTAGATCCTTTTTCAGTGGTCTTGAAAGACGTGCTATTTTCTGTACTCACATTCATAGATGTGCTCTGTTGATACAGAACTTAATAAGGCTTGAAGACACACAGGAGTAAATACCTACTCCTTAAAGTGACAGACAATCTGCATGCAATGGCAATGCTATTAAATACTCACTATTGGAAAAGATTATTGAGTGTGTCAGGTCAAATGCATTCTATAAAAATCTTTTCCACTATAAATAGATTGTTTTACCATAAACAATGGGGATGTTTATTGGACATAAAGGTTTCCCAAAACTTTCCCGAAAGAAAATAGCTACTACATACTACATGATGTGATTCTTTTTTTAACTTTCTTTTTTATTGAAAAAAAATTATTTTGTGAATTTCACATCATGTACCCTATTCCCTCCCATTTCCCACCTCCCCCCAGACCCACCCTCCACCCTTGCAATATGTCCCAGCATAAAAAAAAAAATAACAGCTCATTGTGGAAGCTGCAGTGAATCTCAGTATGTCCCACAATATTGCCCTTTGTCCAAACATTCTGCTTGAAAATGTCCATTATAATGACTCCTTGGTCTGGTACGAGGCCCCTGGTTTCCGCTACTCCATCAGTACTGGAATCTCACTGGAACTCCTCTCAGATGTGCCGTAACTGCCCTGTGTCATGGAGATCCTGCAGTCCTGGGTTGTGAAACTGGCCTCTTCTTGCACTCCAGCAGTTCATCCATGGGGTAGATGTTGGGGTGGGCCAACTCAAAGCCCTGGTTCTGGACCTGCAACCCCCACTTGCATGGCCAGTTCTACTATGGAAAGGTGCAGGGCCTGCTCTCCTGAGTGCTACAGCATGTGAGGGGCAGGGACAGCTCTCCTGTTCTTGTGACCCCATCTGGGCCAGATCTTCTGTTGGCCAGTGGTGGTGAGGGTAAAAGGGGGGGGAGGAGAGGGCATCTCTCCCTAGCCACCACCACCCTATAGAAGACCAAAGACAGCGCTGGCTCTCCCATACTCACTCCCTCAGGGCTGGCTCACCCACAACCCCCATATTCAGGACCAGCTATAGTGTGCTATCCTGGCAAGGTGTAAAACCTGCTCTCCCGAGTGCTGCAGCTACATGATATGATCCTTATATTGAAGATTTCATTTGAAGATTTGTAAAATTACATTTTGTATATGTAGATTTATAATGTTTCTTTCAAAGGTCAATGGATCCAGGGCACTGAGAAGATAAACTCATTTTGGTGGATCTTAGCAAAGACTATTGAGCATTGCTGAAATCCTAACTTGAGATGTGGAGGTCCTGGTGCCCTGCACCAAGGAGATTGCAGGAAGTGGTTGTGTTGTAAAAATAGAACCGAAAGCATTGTGTGATGGATACATATCCTTGAGGTTCTGCAAACTTGGGCCAGGTAAAAAATGGCAGGATTTTGTTATTTGGAAAGAAGGGCAGGCAGGAGTCCCTAGACTTTATGGTCAAATCTATTGGTTTGTTGGGGGGGG
>CAJQZJ010000691.1:116300-167164 GCA_907164525.1 Lophiomys imhausi | reverse complement strand
AAAGGAAAAGAAACTATTGGAAAAAAATGAGACAACAGGAACAGATGAGGTGTATTTATTTCAAAAAAAGAGAAAAGAATTTAACACAGGAGAATAGAGCTATAAAAACATGAAAAGGAGCTGGGCATGGTGGAGCACATCTTTAATCCCAGCACTCGGGAGGAAGAGGCAGGTGGATCTCTGTGAGTTAGAGCCCAGCCTGGTCTACAAAGCGAGTCCAGGACAGCCAAGACTGTTACTCAGAGAAACCCTGTCTTGAAAAACAAAACAAAACACCACCCAACTAAACAAACAAAAATAAAAAACAAAAAAACCTTGCCGGACATGGTGGCGCATGCCTTTAATCCCAGCACTCGGGAGGCAGAGGCAGGCTGATCTCTGTGAGTTCGAGGCCAGCCTGGCCTATAAAGCGAGTCCAGGACAGCCAGGGCTGTTACACAGAGAAACTCTGTCTCAACACCCCCCCCCAAAAAAAAAAAACATGAAAAGGCAGTAGGAGAAGTTTCCAAAAGCAACTGGAAATCAAATAGAAGATCATAGTGAAAGAATCCTAAGACTTGTGAATGAACACACACACATACACACACACACACACACACACACACACACACACACAAAGTAGAAAGGCTGGATGAAAAACAGTGTGAAAAGTTTAAGGGCAGTAGGACAGATAAGGCTCATACCTGAGGCTAGACTAGGCATTCATCATGGCTTGCCAAGGAGAATGAGGTAAATGTAGGGAGTGGGCATGCTGGGAAACCAGCTGCAAAGAGTAGGTGGATGAGAAGTAGGGGGTGAGAAGGGACCTCCCTAAAGCTTAGGGACAGCTGAGTGCCTATGAGGGTGGAATGGACAAAGATTCTCTAGTGCTAGGATGTCCTTCTCAGTGAGCAGTCCTCCTGAGCATAAAACATTGCAAAGGTTGTGTGAAGTCATATGGGTAATTTCTCTCCCTCTCCTTTAGGAAAAAAAGAAAAGCAGAGTGAGGGGACTGAAGCAGAGACCATGTGAGGAATCGATGGGCTCTGCCACAGTTTGCACTTTAGCCTCCACAGTCTTCCACCTCATCAACGACGACAACAACATCATCACACTATTGGGCCATAGCTCAGTTGGCAGGTGCTTGTGTGCTTGACTGGCATGCACAAAGTCCTGGGTTCGATCCTCCGCACTGCATTAACTGAATGTGCTAGCTTTTCTTGTTATCCAGCACTCAGGAGGTGAAGAAGGAAGGAGCAGAAGCTCAATGTCATTATCAGCTAACTAGTGAGTTCAAGGCTAGCCTGATCTTTTCAGGAACCTGTCTCCAAAAATGTAAACACACACACACACACACACACACACACACACACACACACACAAAACTACATTCACATACAGGTAAATATATTAATTCTATGTGTTAAAGCATTCTCTTTTATGTAAAGATTCTCATTTTTTATCCATTCTAATTTTAGAATGAATCAAGTCTTTCAGTATACTCTATACTATGATCAGGATGAGAATCAAACTCAAAATATTCCGTATTTGGTACCCTACAAGCAGTAGCCCAAACAATCTCCTACGGGGTCTCCCTAGCTATCATTCCTCCTATCAATTCTCATGATAAGCAGTTCTTTCTCTCTACAAAATATAATCTCAACTCAAGAACCCATATGACTAATTATTCCAGCTTGACCCCTGGCCCTCATATGATTTATCTCAACCCTAGCAGAAACTAACAGGACCCCATTTGACTTAACAGAAGGAGAATCTGAACTGGTTTCAGGGTTTAATGTAGAATATGCTGCCAGTCCATTCGCACTATTCTTTATAGCAGAATATACTAACATCATACTAATAAATGTTCTCTCATCCATCATCTTTCTAGGCCCCTTCCATACCTACCTCCTACCAGAAATATGTGCCGCTAATCTTACAATTAAGACGCTTCTACTAACCGCCATTTCTACGGGTCTTTACAAGTCATACAAGCACAGAGCCTTTTGAACCTAATCGATAAGACAGTCCTGAACAACTAAGAGTCACAAAATAATAAATTCTAAAAATATGCTGAGATTAAATTAAATATTTATATTAATGTGAGGCAGGTTGAGAGCATTCAGACGGCTGCAGCTAGATGCAATGATCATAAGAAGTACATAATTCCAGAGAGGGGTGGTTTTTAACGTGCTAGCTGGTATGTGCTACTTTTGCTTACAATATGATAGTCACTGTTCCATGTGTTTTTTTTTTTATTTTTCATTAAATCTCCATAAGATACCATCAAGGTTTATGAAGTATCCCAAACGGTACTTTAAAAAAAAAAAAGTACAGCCAGGAGCAGTAGCAGAGGCAGGTGGATCTCTGTGAGTTCAAGGCCAGCCTGGTCTATAAAAGAGAACCCAGGACAGCCAGGGTTACACAGATAAATAAACCCTGTCTCAAAAAAACAAACAAAAATGTACTGGGCCATAAAGATAATTTGGGGGCTAAGAAGACTTACTGGTCTTCTGAAGACTCAGGATTGACTCTCAGTACCTATAAGGCAGTTCAGAACCATCTGTTACTCTAGTTCTAGGGTGACACTCTCTACTTGTCATCAAAGTGCACATCATATGCATACAAACATGTAGGCAGATATTTAAACACATATAATAAAAAAATTAAACTTTTCTAAAGCATTTACTGGATGTGTATAGGGGTGGGTGGATGTTACACGGGTCGTGGAACACACGTAGAGGTCAGAGGACAACTTTCAGGCCTCCGTTCTCACCTTCTACCATGGGCATTCCCAAGATTCAAATAGGTTGTCAGCTTCAAAGGCAAGCACATTTACTAGCTAAACCACACTGCCCTCAAAAGATACCTTCATTGTTGTTGTTTTGCACATGAAGATAGGAGCACAGAGACTTAAGCACTCATCGAATAGTCCAGGGCCAGCATTGCAATCATACTGTAAGATGAAAAAAAGCTATGTAAACTCTTGTATTGTGTGAATGAAACCATTACTTGTTTATTTTGATAGATCAAAACATATTTCTGCAGCCTCCACTTTGTGCAAGACACTGAGTCAGGCAAAAGGAACCAAGGGTTCATAGCTCTATCTCTGATCTATAGTAAACTTGAAATAATAACCTTCTAAATATTATGTTGCAAGATGGAGTTCACATGATGAAATAGAATGCTCTCAAAGCTTATGTCATGGATCCTAATTAAATCTGTGCATCAGGAAGAGCTTCCTGAAGGATTAAAGTTTTGATTCCAGCCTTAAAGGTGTGTAATTGGGTAGTGAATGGGAGCGAAGGTGTTCTGGGCACAGCCAACAGTCTGGATTAGGAGCCCAAGATGAAAAACCACTCCTCATGAGCTTTCCAATGTGAAGAGAGAAAAAAAACTCATAAGGAAGTGCTGGTGTGAGACAGACAGATATGTACAGACTTGAACAGGGGAAGTGGCTGGGAGGATGTATAGATTCTCATCAATGACATTTCTGTAAACAAGAATGACATGGAATAATAAATAAGCCTTTAATAGCTTCTTAGAGGGGCAGACAGAGGAGTTTAATCGTTAGAGCCCTGAAGGTTCTTTAGTAGAGTAAGACAGTGCTGTCTTGTGGACATTCTGAGAAGGAAGAAGTTGTTATGACATTCTTATGACCAAAGGCTGTGTAAGATTGGGGTCTATAGAGCTGTCTGGGGTGGCATGGTGCTTAAAATAAATTAGTAAGCTGTGCAATGGTCAAGTGACAGCCACTTGGAAGGGACATCCTGCTCTTCAGGTTGGTACCAAGTTAGAGACCTTGTCCCGTAATTATATGAAGAATTTCTTGTGACAGGATGACTTTGGCTGCATGTGAGACACAGGGCTACAATCACTCAAGGTTTACATTTAGAGACAACCATTATTTGTGGGAGGAATCTCTTATTATTGTATTGATGTAGCAGCTGTTAATAAAAGACCTGTGGCCTATAGGAAAAGTTAGAATAGGAGGTGGGACATCCAGTAGGCAGAGAGGATTCTGGGAAAGTGCCAGGAGCAGGAGATTCACCTGGGAAGATGTGAAGAGAGACCCAGGAGAGACGCATCTGAGCAGCCATGTGGCAGAACTCAGACTAGTACAAATGGGGAAGGAGCCTACCTGTACGGCCTAGGTATTTGTAAATATGTTTTGAGTCTCACGAGTCTTTATTCGGTGGGGGGGGAGGGGGATGGGATCTTGGTGTCAGGAGGAAAAAACACCTGACTACTACAAGTCTTTGTCTTCATAACATACCTCCTTCATCCATGGGTACAGATACACTAAGAAATTATTAGAAGGAACTTCATGCAGGTTCTCCTGGTGTCACATGTACATAATAATTCCAGCACCTTAAGGGCGAGTCTAGGGCAGAAAGACTGCATGCCAGAGTGGACTGCAACAACAGAAGAAAACCCATTTTATTCAAAGATCAATGAATCCCATATTATCATCTTAACCCAGAACTGCTCAAGGGTTCACACACTAAAAATTAAGGCTCCTGTGAACATCAGTAGGAGATTTACTCTACATATTTTCCTTTACCAGTTTCCTTAAATATGTATTGCTTTTACCCATGAAAAGTAAAAACAAAAAAAAACAACTAAAAACAGAACACCAGGAAATAAATATACATCAACAAATGAAGCAAAATGAGGTTATAGAAATGTGATATTCATTACAATTTTGGGAACATACTACGGAATCTTGCTTACTTCAGAAGGCAAGGTCAAACCTTTCTGATAATAGCTACTAATATAAATCAGAAGAAGGGAGTGGTTCCTAGATTTCCTTTTGGTCAGGGACCAGCCATGTCACACAGCTCAGGGTCTTAGGATGGGACTCAGGGCAGCACCACAGGCAATCTTCCAGGTTTGACCTGCTCTGGGGGCTGATGGCCCTGACTGCAAGGGCTAATGAACCTTTCAGGTAGCTAGCTATGGGAGAGAGAGAGAGGCCTACGCCTTTTCCCTTCTGTAGCTCAGAGCACACCTTTTGCTGCTGACTACCAGAGTTAAGATGACCAACTTTTTTCCTTTGGTTGGGGCTGCAAGCCCAGGGGTTGGTAAAAACAAACAAACAAAAACAGCCTTTGTTTTGTAAATTACCACAAGCACTTGGCCTACTAGCCTACAGGCTACCCACTGAGGGTTTAGCAGACTAAAGTACATTTTGACCAATTTATCTCAGAAGTTGATGGTGGAGCTCCAAGACTTTTACCTGATCCATGAGTTAGTATGAAGATAATAAGAAAGTGATGAGGACAGAGGGGCTTTCTCACACACACTCACATCATAAAGAAGAAATGGACGAAGCTAGGATGCAACGACAATTTTATTGTGAATATTCCTTTTATACCCTGAGAGAGGGCTCTCTACATCAAAGAAAGAATTACCTCGTGGTTAAAAGGCATTTATCACAAGGACAGATAAAACCATTGCAATAGGAGGGCACTTAACAATCACACATTTTGGTACTCAATAAAATTTGCTTTTCTAAAGACAAGTTAAGTTTAAGATGACAGTATATTACATCAAACCTGACAAGGTATGAGGAATTACAACAAAACATCTTGTGTATTTTGTCATTAAGATTTGTACTAAATTTAGGCATTTCTTGGTAGCCTCATTTTCTCTTGAGTTCATGGGGAGTATAGGGTCCTTAATTGGTTTTATGGCACACCTGGAGTTTGGTCTTATCATCTCTAGAGAAAGCTTATCTGAGGTCATAAATATGTCTCAGGCCTGTCTCCTAATGAGATACACAATGTTTGAAAAGAGAATTTACTACATCCAGCTGTGTGTTTTCTATCAACTATCTAACTTCTTTAACCTCTACAATCATTTGGACTGAGTCAGGCAGTATGTAAAACTCTTATCAGGAATAATAATATCACCTTTATAGGACTCTGTGTGAAGTCTGGCCAAACAAGGAGAGTGGCAATTAGAAATGAGGGAATATCTATGTCATGTTAGTAATAATAGAAAGAAGGGGGGTGCCAGCATGAAGCAACTCTGCGGTGCATCTTCAGCATAGAATTTGCAATTTGCTGGATAGTTTTTCAGGAAGTTTACATGTTTACTGAACCCTTTTCTCATAGAGTTTCTGACACTGCTTGAACACTGTATGTTAAGGGCCTAAGAATAGTAGATGGACATGAAGGAAGGAGCCTCAACAGCATTTGGCTCCTGACACCTTTTGTTGAAAATACCGAAAAGCAGTCTTGGACTATTATAGCTACAAAAGACAAAAACAGAACAAACAAACCAAAAAAAAAAAAATTAAGATTCCTATAGCTGATGTATCTATTTCCTAATTGTTTTAGATATGTAGAAAGTAGCAACCTAGAAAAAAAGCTTAGCGAGAAGTGCTTGCCAGGCAAGTTTGCCTTTTATATAAGTTTGAATCCCTGGAACCTATATAAAAGCTGGTGGCAGGGCTGGAGAGATGGCTCAGAGGTTAAGAGCACTGACTGCTCTTCCAGAGGTCCTGAGTTCAATTCCCAGCAACCACATGGTGGCTTACAACCATCCACAGTGAAATCTGGTGCCCTCTTCTGGCCTGCAGGTATACCTGCAGACAGAACACTGTATACATAATAAATAAATGAATCTTTTAAAAAAAATTACTCATATTAAAAAAAAAAAAAAGCTGGTGGCCCAGTTCTGTAATCCCAGCATCCCTACATGAAATGGGAATCAGAGATAGGGGAGTCTCCTAGAAACTCTCTGGCTGGCTAGCCTATCGTATACAGTGCAACAGTATAAGCAAGGAGACCCTGCCTCAACAAAGTGGAAGGCAGGGACTGACCTCCAAGGTTGTGCTCCGACCTCCACACATGCTATTTGTTACATGTATGCAGCCACAGCCCTATCTCCATGCACGTGAAAATAGTTTTAAAGATATGCTAAAATAGAACATGATTTTTCCATTTTTGTTTTATTTACTTTAAATAATAGCTTATTAAATGTATTCATTCAACAAATATATTTTGAACAACTACCATAGGATAACATATATCAAATCCAGAAGATTCAAGGCTGAATTAGAGGATGTTTTTACTTTAAAGAGCTGTCCCTCAAATAAATAAATGTTGGAAAGAAAAAAAAAAAGAGCTGTCTGTCAGCTTAGGAAGAATGAGCTAATGTGAAAAGAAATAAATGAAATATGGAACAACATCACAATTGCAAACAATGTATAAGGCAGTGAGAAGCTGAGCCCCAGGCAGAGCAGAGCAAATATTTACTGCTTTTATGGGACAGGAACTGGTTTTACTGCATATATTCCCTACCCAGCACCCGTGTTGTTTCCTTATGATACAATCACAGCTACTGAACAAATGAGAGGCTGAAACAAAATGTTCAAGTAGCTTCCTCAAAGGAGGTCCATGCTATTTTCTAGGGAATGGATCTCTGTGATCATCAGTGTTGGTCACATGTGTGGTGGTGTTCCTGCAAGCCAACATGCTCCCATCCTGAGGTCAGGTCTGTTACTTCACACACTGGGCACTCTTCCAGAATTCCAGGGCACTGAGTCATGGCTAGGTCTGGAGTCCTAGCCCTCACTGACTTGGGGAATCTGTTTTGTCTTTCCCAGGGAGTAAGGACTCAATGCCAAAAGAAGAATGTCATCTTTTCCTGAAAACCCACCAACACAGATGGTCTTACCAAACCTCTTCTAAATACAGACATTGTAACTCCTTCCTAATACCCCCAAAAGGTGATTATCTTTTTTGTATCCATGAGGCCCCTTGGCACCTTGAGAGGGACACACATACCTGAGGTAGTTCAAGCTCCATGAACCTCTCAATGTGCCATACTTACATTCTAGAAGTGCGAGGAAGAAGCTAAACACTAAAGAGACCACACAGTGTGGGTTCAATTATGGACCATTTTATAAAATGCAAAATTTAATGAAAAAAAGCAGATTGGTAGTTACCTGAGGCTGTGGGTCAGGAGGGAAGGAAGGAAAAGATTGCTAGACACAGAAGAATCTTTTGGGGGTGGATGTTTTCAGTGTCTCCACTATGGCAGTTTCAAAGCTGTGTCCATCCACCAAAATGCACTAAATGTAATTTGAGGGATCTAGAATCTGTTGAATGTAAATTAGACAGATGAAATTGAGTTTTAACATGAAAAGAAGAAAATCAAAGGACTGTTAAAAATATAAACGTATTTAATTTCTTGAGTTCTTTATAAATTATGGATATTAGCTCTCTGTCAGATGTGGGGTTGGTAAAGATTTTTTCCCCAATCTGTAGATTGTTGTTTTGTTCAAATGACAGTGTCCTTTGCCTTACAGAAGATTTCCAGTTTCACGAGGTCCCACTTATTGATTGTTGGTCTTAGAGCCTGAGCTATTGGTGTTCTGTTCAGGAAGTTGTCACCTATGCCAATGAGTTTGAGGCTTTTCCCCACTTTCTCTTCTATTAGATTTAGTGTGTTAGGCTATATGTTCAAGTCTTTGATCCACTTCAACTTTTGTGCAAGGTGATAAGTATGGGTCAATTTGCATTCCTTTACATGTCAAGAAATTAAACACCAAGAAACCAAATAATTCAATCAAAAAATTGGGAACAGAGCTAAACCAAGAATTCACAAAGGAGGAATCTCTAATGACTCAGAGACATTTGAAGAAATGCTCAACATCCTTAATCATCAGAGAAATGCAACTCAAGACATCTCTGAGATTCCATCTCACACCTGCCAGAATGGCTAAGATCAAAACCTCAAATGACAGCACATGTTGGTGAGGGTGTGGAGAAAGGGGAACCCTCCTCTATTGCTGGTGGGAGTGCAAACTTTTACAACCACTATGGAAATCAATCTGGTAATATCTTAGAAAACTTGGAATTGCTCTGCCTCAAGACCCAGCCATACCACTTCTGGGTATACATCCAAATGATTCCTCACCAATCCACAAGGACATCTCCTCATCTATGTTCATAGCAGCCTTATTTGTAATAGATAGAAACTGGAAACAACCCAGATGTCTGTCAATCAGCGAATGGATAAAAAGAACTATACTACATCTACACAATGGAATACTACTCAGCTATGAGAAACAACGAAATTTTGCAATTTTCAGCCAAATGGGTGGAACTAGAAAAGCTCATCCTGAGTGAGCTAACCCAGACTCAAAAAGATGCACATGACATCTATTGTCTTATAATTGGATTTTAGCCATGTAGTACAGGATGACTATCTTACAACCAACACACCAAAAAGAACAGGAACATAGACCTCGTTACCTGTTAGTGGGATACTTTGCCCTAACAGAGTTGCCATATAGGCCCTCAGTGCAAGAAGAAGCTCTTAGCCCTATTGTGACTGTTGAACTGGGGAGCGGGGGGCTGATATGTAGTGGCAACTCACTCCAGAGGAGTAGGATAGGTGGGAGAGGTGGGAAAGGGTGGGAGGGTGAGATCACGAGGGGTGGAGAGAGGGGACTGTGATGGAGATGTAACTTGAAGTAATAAATAAACAACAACTATGTATATATATAGATATATATATATATATACATATATAGATACTGTATATAGATAGATAGATACTGAAGGGGTTTTATTGCTGTCAGGTTGAGTATGTGGGACTGGTAATATACTTTCTACATGAGGGTGAACATTTTGCTGTCATTCTTATTACCATCTTTGATAGCTAAGAGAATCCTGACATAATGCCTCCTTTAAAAGAAAATAACTTAGAACAGGCTATTCCAAAGGAAGTCAGCAATATTTATATCAAACCGAGAGCCAGCTGCATATGTAATTGTGAACTTCTAGAGGTATTTCAATAGAATAAGGAAAAGCTGTTTATTATCAGCATTCTTCCTCTGGAGATTCTGGCTCAAAAATAATAAGTTGTATTATCAGGAGGAGGAGAAAATTGAGGCATGATAATCCATATCTGTAGTCTGAACAGTAGGAGGCAGATGCAAGAGAATCAAGAGTTGAAGGGTAGCTTTGGTGGCAAAGTGAGTTCAGTCCTAGACTATTTGAGATCTGATCTCAACAGGAAACAGAAGGAACAAGAGGAAGAAAAGCAAGAGGAAAAAAATTGTTATATGTTACCACTGTATTTGGCAGCATGAACCTGGGAGGGTGGACCCTAAAAACAAGGCAGACTAAAATCTCATATAATAGCCAACTTGATTCAGGACATCAGACAATTTATATTCTGAGGGTTAAGCAGGGTCATGTGAGCAAAGTTCATTGGAGTTCAAGTCGTATACAGTCACAAGGGCAAAGTCACATGAGATTAGTCTGTTTACAATCATGAAATGTCACATGACTTCAGGCTTATACAGCCAGGAGGATAACTTATGCTTGGAAACATCATTCTGAATAATAACAATGAGTAATCTAAAGTAAAATCCACTCTTATTATTAAACCTGGGAGGAGCACGAAAGTGCATTCCAAGAACAACTCATGTTATGGAGGAACAGAGATTACAAGACTCTCGTCATGTTTACATGGAGGTTTCTCACAAGCTCTCAGAAATCTTCACACAGCTTCATTCACAGGCCTGGTTCCAACACCCTTACCTTTGTGTGCTTGTAAGGGATAAAGTTATGTTTTAAGTACTGTGCTTAAGAGAAACAAAATGTCTCTAATGTGTAAGGCCCACTTGCCCAAGGACAAATAACTTCCTGGAATGTTGAGGGCTGTTGTTCATGTAAGATAACAAGCCATGTGTTTTCACTTTCGTAAGCAAGGTTGACTGCCCCAACTGCACAAGATGACTCGGAGGTGGGAGGTTCATAGGCTCATACATCAGGATGTATGCTTGCCCCCTGTTGGAAGAAGGTGGGAAGTGTGTAGCCTTGTGGGTTTTACCTTTGTAAGTCCCAGACTAGTATGATTCTTGGTCATTCTCTGGGAATCCTCAGTATGGACCTGACCAGTGCCCATTGTCCTAGCCAATATTTAATAAAGCCTGTTTCACATTTGGCTCAAAAATTGTGGCAGTGGTCTTATTTTCTCCTGATGTGATTCACATACTATGTCTCCAAGAGGAACTCTTAGAGCTACATACAGAGTTCAGCAAGGTACTGAATGATAGTAGCACAAGCAATAGTTTTCTTGTATACATAACAATCTTGAAAATGGAAATACTCTATAAGCGACAGCAACAAAAATAAAAAATAGAAACTGAGAGGTGACAACAGAGAAGCAAAATGGATTTTCTACAAATATGGAATAATTATGGTCTTTTTGATCTCTGAAGTGCTCATACAATCAATAAGCTAAGATTCCTGAGGCTAAGAGAGACTGATTATGGAAATCCAGGTCACCAACAGGAAAGACAATTAGCTGCTAGGCACATAAGGAAATATTCAATCATCAGGTCTTATTTAAAGGATAATCTAGCCAGTCGGTGGGTGGCACAACTCTTTAATACCAACACTCCAGAGGCAGAAGCAGGTAGATCTCAATGAGTTAGAAGCCAGCCTGGTCTACAGAGTGAGTTACCTGAGAGCCAGGGTGACACAGCGTAATCTTGTTTTGAAAAACAAAACAAAAATGCTAATCTAACAATAAAAGTTAAGGTTTTTCTCATCAACTTAATATTTTAGAAAGGATGTCATGCCAGCAAAGCGTGATGTGTAGTAGCCTATACTGAGCAGGGTGCAAACTGATACCTTGGGAGCTATAGTACTAACAGCAGAAGATCTGAGGAATGCAACTTACTTTCCCTGCTGTTCTGAATAAATTTCATAAAAATGAAAGATTATATAGAGATGCAGCAATTCAAATATTTGTTTCTTCTTTGAGCGAGTTCTCATTTCCTAGAAAGTGGTTTCTTTTAAAAAAATCTATATTTGATTGCTTTTTGATTCATGGTTACTTTGAACTTAACTGTTTAATCCATCTTTTTTTTAAATCAGGGTTTCTTGCTCGTGACTGTGCCAAAGGAATGTTTAAAAAAGCATTTTTTGAATTCTTTGGAAATAGGACCCGTTGCAGACTAATTCACATCAAGTTTTACTGGTGCCATTATGATGGACAAAGAATTAGATGTATCTGGGACCTCTGAGAAGTCTTTATACTATTTTTGTGGCTTGTAAGCTTTGTGTCTTGAGACATCCTCTTCTTTGTGTGTCTTACCTCCTAAGCAGTAAACCAGTGCTATGAGGGTCTGCCTTGTACAGTCTTAGTTGGGATTAATGTGCTATCCATGTAAATGACCCGAGAAATTCCCAGAGCTTTGACCATATCACATAATTGCTAATCATTCATGTGCCAGTGTCACATAACTGTAATTATTATAGCTATGTCTTCTTTCAAAATTTATTGAATTAAATAAGTTGATACCATTTCTATTCCCTTAAAAGAATCAAATTTAATGTCAAACCAAAAAACTTCATGAGATACTTGCTTCTCTCATCGTCTACCTGGAACCCATCAATATTTTTTTTTGTTTTTGTTGTTTTCCTTTTTTAATGTTTATTTACTTATGTGCACTAGAGGTAGTAAACACATATGTATGAGGTCAGAGGACAACTTGAAATCAGTTCTCTTCTACTGTGTGGGGCCTAGAGATTGAACCCCGGTCATTAGACCTGGTGACAAGTGCCTTTATATTCTGAGACATCTGACTGAACCAAATTTAAATTTTAAAAATGTATATTTTAAAAAATCGATACCAATTACTTAAGTTTTGTGTTTTTAAAATTTGTTTGTTTGTTTTGTTTTTTCAAGACAGGGTTTCTCTGTGTATCCCTAGCTCTCCTGGAACTCGCTCTGTAGACCAGGCTGGCCTTGAACTCACAGAGATCTGCCTCCGGAGTGCTGGGATTAAAGGTATGTGCCACCATGCCCGTCTCAATTACTTAATTTTTTTAAATTAAAATTATACATATCTATATATGTATATATATATGTACACACACATATATATATATGGATGTTTTGGTTGCATGTATGTCTGTGTACCATTTGTATGTTTGGTGGCCTTGGAAGCCATAAGAGGATGTCAGATTCCCTTGAACTGGAGTTACACTCAGTTGTGGGCCATCATGTGGGTCCTGGGAATCAAACCTAGGTACTCTGGAGAAGTACCGAGTGCTCTTAATCACTGAGCCATCTCTTTAGCCACACAGCAATTATTTAAAATGTGATCTGGCCCCTGTCACCCCCTATCCACTTCTTCTGCTTGGACTAGTGGAGGATGTATGCTCACTGACACCTTTGTGTCACCTGTATCCCCAGTACTCTCTCATGGCACCCCAGCTCTACTGACTCCCCTCCTTGGCTCCTTACAGAAAGCTTTTGCACCTTCAGCTTGGCATAAACTCCTTCCTCTGTGCACCTGGTGTGTATGAGGCTTTGTGATTCCAGTGTTGTCAAAGCGTCTGTCTTTAGACAATCCTTCCCCGACCAGTCTGGCTAAATATACCCCTTCTCTATGTTTCCTAGCAGATCACTCTGATTTTTTCCCTCTAAGTAGTAGCACATGAAAGTTGCCTTGCTTGTCTGTTGCTATGGTTTGGATATGATTTGTGTGCTTCTCCCTGGAGTTTCTGATTTCGAATCTAATCCCTATTGTCAGGCACTGAGGAGGTAGAAATTTCATCTGACTGTAGCGTTTGCAGATGCCACCATCGGGAGGAGGTTGGGTTTGCATAAAGTTACCAGGGCAGCTCTCCTATGATTAGATTTTGATGGCTTTATAAGAAGAGGAAGAGAGACCAAAAGATGGCCACATACACAGGCAGGTTGCCTGTCTCTCATTATCTGATGTTTATATCATCTCAAGACTCAGCTAGTAAGAAAGCCATCTCAGACCCCTTGACCTTGCACCTCCAAACCATGAGCCAAGGAAACTTCTTTTCATTATAACTCATCCAGCCCACAAATATCTCAGTTGCCTTTCTTCAGCTTTCTCTGCCACTCCATACATTATACTTCCTGACTCCTCAGTTCCCAAGACAGACCTCAACCTTGTGATCAAATCCTGGGGTGGGATGTGATGCAGAGATATGGTAAAAGAAGAAATTTATTAAGAAGTTACTTTGGCTTATTTTTTCTGCTGGTGTAGTCTCACTGGGGGGTTGAAGGTCATTTGAGCTTCTCCTCCTCCTTTGGGAAGTTTGAACTTAAAAGCAAGCAGATCAAATATTGCCAATACTTAGTGATAAACTCTACTTGTTTTGTCATTCTTCTTCTCTCCCCTCCTCCTTCAATTCTCATGCAGCTGGAGATAGAACAAGAATGACAAATGATAGGCCTGTTTCCATTCTAGACAGAGAGCTAGACCGTTGCTTCCTGTAAGCCATACAAGGACACTTTCACATGTTTAAAGCTTCTCCCTGAGAGTTCAAATTCTCAATGCAGAAATTTTTAGAACAACAACAGCAGACACAACTGCTTGTCACCATTAATAAAATTAGGCTAGACTGTCTCCAGAGGAAAGAAAGACAGACAGCCTAATGGGAATCCCTCCCCCTTTACTTTCTTTCCAGGTATGACTTACACACAGCAAGTTTCTCTTTTCAGCACACAATTCTGTGACTGTTGACAAATACAGGTGAGTAGTCACTATGACAAACACACTTTAGAACAGTCCTGTTACCCTAGACTGTCATTATATTCCCTACTTCTAAGCAAATGGCAACTACTAATCTATTTTTTTTAAATCTTTCATTTTCTACAATGTTAATTAAACTACATGGTATAATATGAAGCCTTAAGGCCTTAGAGCCTGGCATCTTCTACCAAATGGAATGCAGGAGTCTCCCCATTATGCAGTGATAGTTCTTCTCTTTGTTTTGTTGAGTAACATTCCCCTGTACAGTTGTACCTACTGAGCTGCTTTCTGCTTTGATGAGCATCATTAATGGTTGAATAAACACTTGCTTTCACGGTTTTCACTGATGCAAGTTTTTGGTTCATTTGGATCCTTCCTTCCTTCCTTCCTTCCTTCCTTCCTTCCTTCCTTCCTTCCTTCCTTCCCTCCCTCCCTCCCTCCCTCCCTCCCCCCCCCTCCCTCCTTCCTTCCTTCCTTCCTTTGTTAATTTGACCCCAGCCAGGATAATCTGGTAACTTCACTTAGGAAAATGGCCCCTGTCATTCTGCGTCTCCCCAGAAGCTTGGTACCAAGCAGGAAGTGCACACATCTCCACCAGAAGGTCTGAGAACTGTTGGTTTCCTGGTGGAAAAGGATGAAACTTGGAAAAAGATATGAGTCACAGAATATCCTGCAGAGGTGGGAGAGTGGATTATCTTCATTCACTGCAAAGTGTTACAGCTCCTGGATAAATATGCAGGAGAGAGAGACCCTCTCTGTCATGAAGTATAAGGTCACAGCTAAGCTTCCTGCACCAGGCCCAGTGACAACAGGGAGCTCAAGTCTCCTGAACTGAGCCAAGAGATAAGAGTCCAACCTGATTTGGTTGAGGGGGACAGCGGTGAGGAAAGGGCTCCAGGGTCAGTGGCTCTTCCCCCTAACTTGCAGGGGCCAAAGTTCTTAACTTGCACGGGGCTAAAGTTCCTCATCCGTGGTACCAGGTTCCTCATCCCTTAGCCAGCACCAATCAATTTAAAGATAGATATGCTAATCAATGAAAGCTCACCAAATGTGCTGTTGCTTGATTCTGCTCTGCAAAAAATGTATAAAATCTGATGTAAGACTCCACTCAGGGTCGCCTCCCTCCCCTTGCATGGGGACTCTGTGAGTGCTGATCCTAGCTGGCTGGTGAATAAACCTCTTGCTTTTGCATCGATCTTTGGCTGCCCCAAATCCAGGAGTCCATTCTCGGGCTCAACAATACCAGGCAGAGTTCATAGTGAATTGAAGGAAGAGCTGAGGAACACCCAGTTCCCAGAAATTTCAGACAGCTCTGGTTCCCAAGTAGTAATGGGGACTTTTGGTATCAAGTTTCCCTTCCACCAGACAGTCTATCTGGAAGGAGACAGGACATAGACAAGATAGTTCCAGTTGCCCAGATGCCCAGAGCTTTGCATATGATGCTTTGGAAGTCTGGCCAAGCACTCTGACTGGGCTTGGATTAGGTGACAAGAGTCACTGTGGAACTACCTACCTTTTGAGAGAGGGAATCAAAGCACCATTACGGTTGCAACTGGGCTGTGCTGGCCTGTCTTCCCATACCTATGAGCTCAGAAAGTCCTTGTTTGGTCCAAAGAGGACTTGATTCTGGAAAAATGTCCTTGGGGTGATCTTTGAAAATGGAGGTGAGTTAGATGTGACTTAGATGAATTAAAAAAAAAAAACCTCATTGTGCCTTAATGTCTTAGAGGGGTAGACTGAGCTTTTGAAACATGCCAGTCTTTAGACTCGGCACCTGATTTACATTTTCCTCAACCTTCAAAGCAGCAAAACAAATCAAGTATATGCATCACATGTCAAAATCAAAGCAAAAGATACTGATGGATCAGGTAATCATTTGGCTTAAATCCTTTACAGCAGAGGTTCTCAGCCTTCCTAATGCTGTGACCCTTTTGTACAGTTCCTCATGTTGTGGTGAACCCCCAGCCATAAAATAACTGTCTTTGTTAATTCATAACTATAATTTTGCTATTGTCATGAATTGTAATGTAAATATCTGTTTTCTGATGGTCTTAGGCGACCCCTATAAAGAGGTCATTTGATGTCAAAGGGGTCACAACCCACAGGTTGAGAACCAATGCTTTATAGCCTCTTTTTCATGGTTCGCTACTTGCTGTCCTATAAGGTTCCAGGCATGCTTTCCTCCTCTCTTCTGTTCCGTCTTTCCCTGAGCATATACCCTACACCCCAAACTTTGATCACTGTCACCCTACTCTACTTCTATTATTTTATTTTTAGTTTAGTTTGTTTGTTTTTGAAACAGAGTGTATCAACTCAGGTTTGACTTGATCTCTCAAAATCCCCCTATCTCAGCCTCCTAAGTGCTATGATTGAGGTGTGTGGCACAACTCTTGGCTCTATGTGTTTGTCTTTATAGTAAGAAGAACGGAAGGGAAGAAAGGAAAGCAAAAAGGACCAAGCTTTTTAGGTTTTCAGGCAAGTACCATATGGGAAAATGCCACAAAACCCAGCTTCACCTTTAACTTATTTTCATAGAGCTATGATATCTCAGACCAGAACAGCCTTAGAGGTTGCCTTCACTATGCAATGGCGTTGTATCTTCACTTCTTTTGTGACATTACAAGAGCCCAAGGAGCCATGTTCCTCAAGTATCTGTGTCATTGTAGAGCCCTCCCTTGTCCTGGGGTGCCTTGGCATCTCAGATGTCACTTCATCTAAGAAGCTTCTCCTGACAGTCCTGGTGTAGTCACCTGCTCCTCCTGGTGTGGATGACACCCTTTCATCTACAGTCCAGTGTTGCCAGTTACCATGGATGTACCAGTAATTATTTGTCAATGTCCAAATCCCCAACAGACCTCACTGCTCAAGTCATTGAGCCTAGAGAGGCACCAGGGAAACAAAGGCAAGAATCAGCTCTTTTGGACCTGAAGGATAGGGAGAATCAGTAAAGCTGCTCACATGGGGACACATGTCCTGAAGGTTGGAGGATAATTATGGCCAGTTAGGAAGATGGGAAAATGACACCTGAAGGTCAAGGAAATGGGAGCACAAAGGTAAAATGGAGAAAAAAAAACCCAAGACAAAATGAGTCTTATTTAGGAACTTTAGTGTGATCTGCATGACTAGAGAGCAGAGTGTGCATAATCGCTTCAAGAACTGAGTTTCAGGCAGGGTTCCAGAACACATGCTTAGCATGGCCAAAGTCACCTGTGTGTCATGGGTACTTGTCTTCAAAATGTTTATTTATTTTACTTCATACTGGGTCTTAAGCCTAAGACCTCACACATGTTGCATCCCTCACCTACCTTCATAGCCTCCTTGAAAGATTTTACACAGAGGAGCAGCAAGGCCCCGTGAGCTCTGTTAGAAGATTATTCTATGACTGTACTAAGGGCAGGGTAGAAGAAAGGGACTGGAGAGGCAGGTAGTTTCATGAGAGAATACAGAAGATGAAGATTCCAACTAAGAGGGAGCAGTGCTGTAAGTCGCAGGGGGGGATGGTGAATCTGAAGATTCATAATGTAGAGAATGGGCTAAGCAGGTTAATGATTCAGGAGGAGTTCAACTTTTGGTGTATTGACCTCAGACTGTGGAAGAAACATCAAGAATGGAGAATTGGCCGGGTGTGGTGGCGCCTGCCTTTAATCCCAGCACTCAGGAAGCAGAGGCAGGCGGATCTCTGTGAGTTCAAGGCTAACTTGCTCTGCAAAGTGAGTCCAGGACAGCCAGGGTTACACAGAGAAATCCTGTCTTGAAAAAAAAAATTAAGAAAAAAAGGGGGGGAATGGAGGCTTGGGGCAGAGTATATAGCTCAATTGGTAGAGTGCTTGCCACACAGAGAGAGTCCTGGGTTTGATTCCCAGCATGACATAGAGCAGATATGGTGGCTTACAACTGTGAGCCCAGCTCCCAGGTTGTGAAAGTCAGAGGATCAGAAGTTCAAGGTCATCCTAGGCTACATAGTAAGTTAGAGGTCAACATGGGCTACATGAGATTCTGTCTCAAAAGAAGAGAGGGTTGGGAGATGGTTAAGAGGTTAAAACTCTTGCAATACAAGGTTGAGGACCAGAGTTTGGATCCCGTGAATGCATGTAAATGCTCAGTGATGAACATAGTAGCCTCTTTGTAGTTCCAGCTTCAGAAAGTGGAGACAGGAATCCCCAGAGAAGGCTGGCTAGAAACAAGCCATATCAGAGTACTCTGGGTGACTGAGAGATCCTGCCTCACTAATTGAGGTAGAAGAGTGATCTAGCATGATTCTAAACACTAACCTCTGGCCTGTATAGGGACTACACCCATGGACATGTGCATCTATACATGTGTGCCCCAATTTGTAAATATGCATACACGCATGTATAAACACCATCTACAGTCCCCACACACATGAAAAAGAAAAAAAAGGGAGTGAAATAGGAAGAGGAAAGGGAGGAGCAGGAAGGGAAAGGGGGAGGAAAAGGAAAATTAGGACAGAAAGAAAGGAAGGAAGGAAGAAAGAAAAGAGGGAGGAAGGGAAGAAGGGAGGAAAGGAGAAAGGGAGGGAAGGAAGAAGGACAAAGAAGAAAGGGCCAGTATATCTCTAAATTTTGGGATCTTGAGACAAGGAAGAAGTCTGGGATGGAGGTGACCTTTGGGGACTCATTTCTGCACAGCTCAAAGCCATGGGTAAGATTTCCCAGGCAAAGCCTGACAAGGCAGACTGATGCTAGAGCTCTGGGCAACTCAAAGAGATGCAAGCAAGAGGATGAGAAGGAAGCAGGACTAGGGTCACACCAGGGGAGACGAGTGTTCCAGAAACCAGAGAAGCAGAGTCTAGAAAAGAGCCAGTGTTCAAGCGCTTTCAAGTCAGATCAAGTAACAGTGGGAAGTTCCCAGGCATGGGCATTTAGGTTCTCTGAATTGATGGCTACCAGCGCTGCTCTATGCAGTAGTGGGGTCAGAAGTCACACTGCAGCTACATGGGAATGCACAGAAAACACAGAACATGAAGACACAGGAACAAGGGTGTGGAATTGGTGTGGGAATGAACAGGGAAATTAAGGGAAGAATACAGTGGGAGAAGTACTAGCACAGGGTCTGGTCCATAAAAGGCACTCAAAGACACTTGACAAATAAAAGTTGAAGTGATGAATTGCGAAACATCTGAATAATGATGGGTCAGTTAAGACACATTCTTGGGTTCTAAAGCATTTGATTAGCCATTTATCTTCATAGTGATGACCCAGAGGATTAACCAAAGGATGGCGAGGCAGAGACTGAAAGATATATGCATACTCATGGAGCAAGCAACAGGAGAGAGATGAGGTAAGTCTCCTGGAATTCATGCTTTAGAAGGAAGATTGCCTTGCATGTCGGGGAGAGAACACCAGAAGACACCATCAGAACAGGGACCGTCACAGCAACAGGTGTAGGATACAAGAGATGGAAAACTAGCTAACCTTGGTGACACAGTCCATTGCAAAGTAAGTTTTCAGGGTTATACTCTCGTGGACTAATCTAATTATGATTAAAAGCAACCCAAGGGTGGTTATTCAGGGTAAGTATAGCATGTAAGTGCCCCTGCAACATTATCATTGCCCTCTCTGAAACCTCAGACCCCTTTCCTCTCCTAAATGACAACGAGAAACCAAAAAGTGGAGTAAGTGTAGACTAGCATAGATTTAATTTGTTTTACATCAGAGAGAGAGAGAGAATATGTGTGTGTGTGTGTGTGTGTGTGTGTGTGTGTGTGTGTGTGTGTGTGTGTAGGACAACTTGGGAAAATTGGTTTTCTTCTTCTTCTGGTATGTAGGTCATAGGGATGGAGCTCTGGCTCTCAAGTTCACGGCAGCAAGCGCCTTTACCTGCCTCATCCTCTCACTGGTTCTGGTAGTGTAGACTCATGACTTTGACAGCAGGAAACAGTTAACACAAATCCTGATGACTTTGGCCGATGGAAAATGGATTTGAATCTGAACAGCTTTCACAGGGAAGCTGGAGCTGGAACAATCGGATATCCACCCCACCGCAACTCACTCCCCCCCCCCCCCCATAACTGCTGGGAGAAAAAAAAAGCCTTTTTTTTTTTTTTCAGTTGTCAAGCTTGTACTGTGAACACCATGACCTAGTTGCTAGGCCTTTTGGGTGTCTTTTGTGTTTGTGTAGCTTTACTCTTTTAGTTTTTGTTTCTCTTTTACCTGATGCTTGGGTTTATTTTCTTGTTAAATGAAACATTCCATACATATTGTCTGATGAAGCACCTGGGGTGTGTGTGTGTGTGGTTGTAAGGCCTGACTCTGTCCTCCCTTCCCTCTCAGTCTCCTTTTCCTGACACTGTGCTGCCTTTGTGAAACTCTACTCCACCTACTCCACCGTCAGAAACTTGCAGAGATGGTTGGCTGGCTACCTAGCTCTGGTTTGCAGCTTTTCCAGTTCTGGGCCAGCCAGTACTTAGGGGCCTAACTGTGAAACTGATAAAGCTGAGATTTCAATTAGCAGCATCACTGCCCCTTCTGCAGCCTACAAAGCCACTCACTGCAGTCAGCTCCACTGCTCTTCCTTGGGAAAGTATCCATCGACTCTATGACATCACATCTGTGACACTCATAGAAGACACCCTTAGAAGACTGATCCTTTAAAAACCACGACCTTTGAGTCTGACCCAGCACAGACAGAAGCCCAGGTGGGGCTATGAGAGACAGAGATGAGCTTTGACAAGGGCAAGAGGTGGTAGAGGAGGGAGGATCAAAGGACCAGACTTGACAGGCGACTCCAGATCTGCCAGGAATCCTCTGGCAAACCCAGTGCCCTTCCGGCGCCAGTATTTTGCACCTGTAAACTATATATAACTGTCATTGTGTCCCTGTCCTATTATTACAAGTCTTCAGGTGTGTACACGTGTGTCCCCATCCTTCCCTGACCAAGCGTTAACCCTGACCTTGTATATCAGCTCTGCAGCTAAAACTCCACTCTGAGACCCTCTAGGTGAGCCTCTCTGGGCCTGAGGCGACAGACTCCTGTCCTCCAGTGGAGGGGCAGCGCCTTGGGGGCGGAACAGCCGGGCAGGTTTTCGGGCACCTAGGGTGGCCGACCCAGAGCCTGGTGGTTGTCACCAGCGCGAGTGAGAGCCGGCTGTAGGCGGCTCCTTCCTGTGCAAACTTTTCTGTGCTCTTCCTCCTCCCGCGCAGCAGCGCACCGCTGCTTGTGGCCGCCTCCCCGCCCTGCCAGCCGGCCGGGGGCTCCACGCCGGGCCGCGGCGGACAGCGCAGACCTTTGCGCCGGCCCCACCCTCCCTGCCTGAGCTCGCTCCCTCCCGGCGCCTAGAGCGGATGGCGGAAGCCGGCAGGAGCCCCGCGATGTCCCCGGACCAGCCGGCCGGCCAGGAGGCGGTGGCGGCGGAGGCTCTGGACCCGGAGCCCGAGGCTCCTGGTCCACCGGCGCCTGCCCTGCGCTGGCTTCCCGGGGACCTGAGTCCCCGCGGCCGCTCCCAAAGCGACCTATCGTCGGCCTCGAGCCGGGGCCGCCCGCTCAGAGTCCACATCTCCGGCTCAGGTAAGGGTGATGCGGGATGGCCCGGAGTGGCCCAGGGAGGGCTAGGCACTGGCAGGTGGCGGTCGCAGTCGCTGTGTAGCGATCTTCCGTGGGGGCGGGGGGGTGGGCGAGATCAAGGACGAAAGCTGCTATCCCCACATCGCCGCCTCCAGCTGGACTGCAGAGGCTTGGTGTCCCTCGATTGAGTGGCAGGCGACTGGTGGGTGCGCCCCAGTGGATGCGCCTCACTTCTGCGCGGGTGCAGCGCGGAGCGATTTCCGCGGGTTCCCCTGGACTCCCGCTCCGCTGTGCGGCGGCAGGCGGCACCGGTGTTGGCTCTGGTTCTTGGGCTAATTTGGTTCTTGGGGCAATCTGTCTTCATTGTGGCTGTGGTCCCTCTGAAGGGTGTGGTTCCCTCACTTCAGGGACTGAGGCTTGCACAGGGCTTGGGAGTTCTGGTTACCACTCACTCCTACTTCTGAAATAGAGATTTCTTACCCGGCGGGGAAGGGGTGTTTGCAGTAGCAGGACCGGACTCGGGTTTCCCTGACTGTGAAAACCCATAGAGGTATTAATGAGAGTTTGGCCTGGCTGTGTATCTGCTTCACTGTTCTCTGGAAAGCTCCAGGCTTTCCAGAGAAAGTACTGCTGCTGTAGAGCCAAGCCTCTGCCCTGTGTCCTCTGAGGACAATCAAAAACCAGGAACTTCACCGAGGCCTGATGCTGCCCAGGCTGGGCTATGTGATGGAGGACTAATCGTTTAAATTTGTCTCTCATATCTCAGTGGTCAATGTGGAAAGATGGTATGCTATATCATGTGGAGACATTAGGTAGATTAAGTCACTATTTAAAGTATCCTAAGAACTGGAGAACTTTCGTCTCTTAGTCCAGCAGATGTATACAATTTCCAAGGGTGGTTTTTATAACTTTCAACCTGTGAAGGCTGCCCACAAGCTGGGAAACTACATGAAGGACATGAGAAAAGAGCTTTCAGGAAAGCTCTTGCTGATGCGAACTGCACCCCCCAACACACACACACACACATTTCCTTGCGCCTTTCCCGCACTCTGGGGTCAAGACTTCCTTGGTCCCCCCCCCCATTTATTTATTTGTGTATGTGTACATGCAGGCACACCTCAGAGTGCATATAGAAGTCAGAGGACAATTTGCAGGAATCACTTCACTCCAACAGCGCTTTGGGCCTCTGCGACCCGAATTCAAATCCTCAGGCTTGGTGTACAATGTGACTGTGACAGGAATGTGTATTTATGTCTAGAGAATTCTGTTTCCCTGGGTCGATATAATGGATATTATTAGGAGGTGGCAGCTTTCAACTCATTGGTCCCCTGCAACACAGAATGTTGGTGCTCAGGTAGTAGAGTGAACTTCTTCCAGGAGGCTGTATCCCACTTTCAGACCTAAACTTTGGCTCTCTAAGAGTAGTACAGTGTAATCATGCAGGCATCTTTTTTTTTTTTTAATTAGGAAGTCAAAAAATAATCCAGTCCCTCATGGCTACCCAGAGCATTTCCCATGACAGTCAGAGCCTCTGAGTAGGCTGGCACACCCAAGTTATCTTAGAAGCACAATAAGAAGGCTAATCTCTTTATGACAACGTCCTTGACATGGTGCTGAAGTGGCCCCAACTTCCCGGCCCTTACCAGAAAGTCTGGGCATGCTCAGAGACAGAGACCTTATCTAGGGCTAGATCTTTTGTGGCTTTTCCCGAATCAGTCTTTGAACCAGCAGTACAGGCATCTTCTAATCTCAGTCCCTCCCAGGCAGACCTACTTAATCTGAATCTGGAAGCTCAAAGATGCCCAGGCTTTTGTGTGTGTGGGGGGGCACTTTATAGTGTAAGAAGTTTCTTTCTTTCAAAGCTAAATCTCAATCTTAGCTATACATAGGATTGCTTGGGAAAATGGAAAACAACAAGAAAACAGTTTCTGGATGGGTCCATCTCAGGGATTCTGTTGTGGTTGGCATCAGAGGCAGCCAGGGCATCAGGTGATGCTAATGCACAGTCACACTGAGACTTGTCATTCTTTTTGCCATGCAATATTGAAATACTGTGACCAGAGTTGGCCTAAGCAAATGAACGCTTGAAGCACGTTGCCGGCTCCCTTCACTCTACTCTTCTATCACATTCTCCCAAGCATCTTTCCTTGTTTCCAGCCTTGATTCAGCTCGTTGTCAAAGAGTACATCCTGTGGGACCACTCCAAATAACAAGTTAATTCCCCAGTGTTAGTCCTTGATGTTGGGTGAGCATTGAGCAAGAAGGGAAATCATCTTTAGCAATGCCATAGAGAGGAGAAGACATGAAAGAGAGATTTTCTTCTTGGGATTTCAGACAATATCTACTCCAGGACAAAGGATTGCTTTCTCATGCCTTCAACCATCATCCCATCTCCTGCCCTAGCTTCCTGTCCCTAAAATTGCCAGCTGCTGAGATTAGAGTCATTCAATGCCAATCATTTTTAAAGGGTTTCTCAGTGCCCACAGTGTATGGAGACATTGCAAGATCCCATGTTTCTCTGGTTGCCTTGGGTTATCATCAAATTTTCTAAAGGAAAATATCTCATTGTTTAAGGGCTTTTATTTGATTTTTAGATTCAGGAGCTAATTTTTTCCACATAAAAATACATGCATCTTGTCAGCAAAAACTATAGTTTCATAATGTAAAATCCATACAAAATGGGCAAAGACCCAAATATTTTCAAATAAGTAGTCTTTGAAAGTCAAACTGGGGTTGCTTTTGCATCATAAGAGCTCAGACTGATTTTTTTTTTAACCCCCAGGCCTTTGAAGTTAACCAAAGCTCTGGACATCTAAACTGGGATATTCTTGTAAATAAAATGATTTTCAAAAGTGGAATCCTGAAATGAAGTTCTCATAGTATATACTCAGGGTTTCTCTTAATTTTTACACTAGTCTTGCCAGTGTTGTTCTTCATTTGGAGATTTACTGGAGTGGGATGCTTCTGAGGTGCTTTTCTCACAGGACTGTTCAGTAAGCAGAGGCTGCCAGGATGCTCTCCAGGTTGTGTTCCTGTTGCTAGCATCCTGCAAGTCTTGGTTCAGCTGTGGAAGGGACAGGCACTGTTTAGTCCTGTGACTCCATCTTGTCCTATGCAAGATGATAGTATCTGGGCTGGAGGTGCCCTAGGCCAGCAGCCATGGGAACTGCTAACTTTACATTCAGAGTGGAGGGGTTTGTCTTTTTAGTTTTTGCCAAGCAATGGCCATCTGGTCTTTCTTAAGTTTACTTCCTGTATTTGCCTGGTCATAGAAGAGAGAGGCTACCTGACTGGCAAATATAGGCCAGTTTGGACAGTGCAAAAGAAGGCTGGAGCTGGGCATGGTGGCACACATCTTTAATCTCAGCACTCAGATGGCAGAGGCAGGTGGATCTCTGGGAGTTCAAGGCCAGCCTGCTCTACATAGTGAGTTCTTGCATCAGGTACTAGAAGACGCAAATTCAGGTCACCTTCTGTTCTGTTATTCTGGGTACCTGCTGTAGATATGTGAACCCTTCCCATCCTCACAGGAGGAAAGGAAAGTGCTTTTGTCTTTGCATCTAGGCCAGACAATTGTTGCCCAGACAGAAGGTGTGCCTTTCCATCCTAGCATATTTTAAAAACCTCCTTCATCTGTGAGTAAGGTGGTCCCTCTTCAGTCAGAATGCACCTGACCTGGGTCCAAACCAAGAAAGTCATCAAGAATTTAGGCAACTAGTTCCTCTTTCTCGGCCACTTTCTTAAGGCTGGCATGACCTCAGCAGGCCCACAGCTTCTGCTAGACTTCTCTGCTGGCAGGCTTTCTTCCTTTCTAGTGTGAGCCCTTTACCCCTCCCCCACATGGGCTTCCTCACTCCGTTGTAACACACAGCTCAGGCACAATAGTCACTCCCTGGGACGCCTAGACCCTTCTTTCTGTGAGCTCTTGAGTCTGTGGTCACCTGGGGAAGAATTCTTTGTTCAAATTCTTAAGAAAGGACCTAGTGTGTAAAGCTCCCTTTTACAGCAGGCAGTAGATCATAGCTCACAGTGAAGTCTGTGGATTGGCTTCCCTTGTGAGAGGCCCGTCCAATCCTAAGCTGGTTTTAGAGGGTTTAGGAACCTCAGTGGCGATGTGTCCACTTAACTGGAACTGAGCGTGTATGCTGTTCATATCCATTCACTCTTTTGCTCAGCTAGTATTTCTTGACGTCACTGTGCACCAGGTACTATTGTTCTAGACACAGGGCATACGGGAACAACCAGATATAATTCTGCAATCTTGGACACAAGGCTAACAGCACAAACACTCTTCAGAAAGGGTAAGACAGCCAGCGATAGTGTTCTTCTAGGGATCAAAGCCATGTATCATGCATTATGGGCAGTATATTACCTGGTGGTGATAGTCATTTATAAACTAAGTATGTGGGTCTAGCCACACCACTCCTCTATTGTAGCTGAGACTGATGTGAAGCTCGACCTTTATTCCGGACCCTATCTGCTGCAAGGGATGCTTTAGGCATGGAAGTGTATCTTCGTGTTTTGTTTATTCATTCAATTGGGTCAAAGCTAGTGGGCCAAACACAGAGGCAACATGTACACCCCTAAGGGACCCATGGTCTAGTGGGGAAAGAGGAAAATAAGCTAGATTTGGCACACTAAGAAAGTATGAGCTATGGTCAGGGTTCTGTGGCCAGCTGTGAAAACAGCTTGGGGAAGGGTCTCTCAGAGACCATGGCACTGCACTGCTCTCTTGCTCTCTTTCTCTCTATCTCTCTGCAGAAAGTAGAACCCAAACATGGAGACAGACATGCGGGGAAAGGGAGTGTTTAGAAAAAGAAACATCATATTAAGGCCTGAAATAGCTGGCCTGACTAGGGACGACTAGAGTCTGGCTCTGCTTGAGGCAGAGAAGAAAGAGAAGCCTGCAGCAGGGAGCCCAAGGCCAGAGTCTGAGGAGGCTGTGCCTGACTGATCGTGGGAGCACACTCTGCAAGTGGCATTTGTGAGTCTGATGGAAATACTTTCTGAATGTGTTTCTACATATTCAGGTTAGAGGCCCTGACATCAGTGGAAGAATACAGGCTAGGGAGACAGGATTGCCGCTATCGTCTCTGTGATCTTGGTCATGTTACTTCCCCTCCTTGTACTTGACTTCCTTATAGCAAACCTGGAAATGATTAATAAGAGTAACAGCTCGCTTCCTGGATGATTGTGGGGGTGAAAGGTGAGAAAAGAGATCTTGAACTTTAAGGTTCTGGGTAAAGTGTGTCATTTGGCATACTTCTACTGAAAGGTTGGTTAAGAGGTATCACCAAGAGTCTCTCACCTTTCACACATCACAAACACAAGTCAGGCTTCCTTTACTTTGCATTCTTGGTGCCTAGGATAGGGCCTGGTACATACAGTACATATAAATGCCTGCTAGATATTTAAGGAACTGATGAGGGAATGAACGAGGTCAGTTCTTATAACATCAAGTATATGCCAAAGAGTAACCTAAAGTTCTCTCTCTCTCTCTCTCTCTCTCTCTCTCTCTCTCTCTCTCTCACACACACACACACACACACACACACACACACACACACACACACACATAAGGAAGTTAAAGTTTTGATTCCCAAATGTTCAACATGAAAAGAATCAAGCAGAGGTTTTCATTTATTTTTTCAAGAGCTGTTCACAAACTAACTAGATCCTGCAGGGGTGGGGACCATTGCACAAGGCTCACTGGCCCACAGCCACAGGAGACAGTTTGTGGAGAGGAAGTAGTGGCTCTCTTTCCCACCTGAGGCCAGTGGAGATGAAATCCCAGACACAGGGACTCTGCAGGCTCCTGGGAATGCTCTGCTGGTACCAGATCCAAGAGTGTGGTCATGGAGGGTCAGAAGGCAGCAAACTGTGGCTAATGCAGTCCTGAGCTTTCTGCATACAGCATCGGGCTTCATCCTCCCAACAACCCCTTTACAGATAAGGAACCTGGTTTTTAAAAGGGGAGGACACCCACATTCCTTCGGTGTCAGGGAAATACTGGACCTAGACCTGAATCTTCCTGACTTCAAAGTTCTCACCCTTTGACTCACGAGTGCCAAAGAGTTTGGCATTCCCTTATAGATACAGTTCATGGACACCCCACCAAAAGAGGAGAAAACTGCTTCATACTTTAAAACTCAAAAGTACCATTGTGAACAAAAGCATCAGGATGAACAGTTCTTTTGGATTGAGTTGATAGCAATGTGTGAGTTTAAGTCCCCAGAATCTGTGTAAAATTGAACATGCTATAAAACCTCTGTAATCTCATCTCCTGTTGGGAGATGTGTGGTGGAAACAGGAGAATGCCCAGAAGTGTGTAGGCCAGCTAGCCTGGCATATGCAGTGAATACAGCAAAATTTTGTCACAAACACAGGAGAGCACTAGGATATGAGAATTTTCTCTGATCTCCACATGTGCCCCCAACACATGTGTACTCACATTCACACACATGAACACACAGTCCCATATGAATGAATGCACCCATACGAATACACACACACAATACATACATACAACACACACACACATGACTACTCACACACATATGAATATACCCACACGTGAATACATACACACATGAACACCCCCCCACACACACACCAATCAGAAGCTCTTCTGCAAAAAAAAAAAAAAAGTCTTTCAAAGCCTTACCCAACTGGCTGTCCACTTTAAGGCACATCGAACAGTTAAATCCTAACAACACTTTCAGGCCAGTACCCTGCAGGGATCACTAAATAGATTCATCCTTTTAATTGAAAACTACTCGCGCTTGGAGTTATGAGGCCAGCTCATGGGTAAGAGCCATAGAATGTCTCAAAGTTCAAGTATACTTTCAGTCACAGTGAAACTCAGGAGAGAAAAAACACAAAACACCGAGGCAGCTTCAATGGATGAGTCATTATCTTTGATCACACTAGCTGAAATTTGCACCAAGAAGCAGGTTGCACAGACTTGCCTTAGAGAAGTTTCTGAACCTAACTTATTTTGTGATCAACTAGCTCAATCTTGACATTTATAAACCTTACTCTGCAGGTTTCCTGGTGCCTCTGTGAAGTCTTGAGAAGGAAATAAAGAAAGAAAGATAGCTTATGTCTCCTAACAGGAAGACGTATGAAAACTGCACTGTGTCCTTTTAGTCCCCAGAGGGACAAGAATGTCAAAGGCACAGATAGAGCTTTGCTTTGGATCAGCAGCTCATATAAGTGTGTGAAACATGCACACACACATCCACACATGCATATGTATGTGTATGTGATATACGTCTTATGGTTGTGCACCAAGTGAATGTGGTCTCTGAACTTCTTCAGTGTTCATGTGTATTTTTCCTGCCTCGTTGTTTGGCTTGTCCTCTTTAAGGGTGCGAATAATCATTTAAGTGGCCTAAACATCAATAATTAAGGTATTTTAAGCTCTTCTTCCTCAGCCTACTGGACTTCAGAAGTCTCGACTGACAGAAAGGCATGGTGATGATCATACAGAGCTCAGCATCATTTAATAAGTGAATTCTGTCTTTTACATTTGTTGTATCAGAAGAGTGCTTGCTTATTCCAATATTACAAGTTACAACATAATTTGACATCCAATACTTTCCAGCACCCTGCTTTGCCTAAGAACATGTATGACTAATTAAGTATGATCTCTTGCTTTCTATGTGTGCATCTGTCTTTTTTGGAATGTATGTGTGTTTACAGGTACATGTACATATGTGTGTTCATATATGTGAATGCCAGAAGTCAATCTTGTGCATTGTTCCTCCAGTGCCACCCATTTTATTACTTTTTAAAATATTGTTTTAAAATTATTTAAATATATAAGTATACATATTGTGTGTGTGTGTGTGTGTGTGTGTGTGTGTGTGTGCATGTGCAGGTCATGGCACATGTGTAAAGGTCACAGGACAACCTTTAGGAATTGGTCCTCTCAACAATGTCGGTCTTGGGAACTGAACTCAGGTCAACAAGCTTGGCCAGAAGTGCCTTTACCTTTGAGCCACCTCAATGGCCCTGCCAACCTTGTTTTTGAGACAGTTTCCTTGGCCTGGAACTCTTTCATTAGGCCAGACAGTCTGGCCAGTGAGCCTCAGAGATCCACCCACCTCTGCCTATCTCAATTCTGAGATTGCAAGTGCACGCCACCATGCTTAATGCAGTAGTTTGAATGAAAATGTCCCTCCATAGGTCTATAGGGAGGGGCACTATTAGGAGGTGTGCCTTTGTTGGAGGAAATGCATTACTAAGGGGTGGGCTTTGAAGTCTCAGAAGCTCAAGCCAGGCCTGGTGGCTCAATTCACTTCCTGCTGCCTGTCAATCCAGTTGAAGAACTTTCAGCAACTTCTCCAGTTCCATGTCTGCCTGCATGCCACCATGCTTCCCAACATGATGATAACGGGCTAAACCTCTGAACTGTAAGCCAATCCCAGTTAAATGTTTTTCTTTATAAGAGTTGCTGTGGTCATGGTGTCTCTTCACAGCAATAAAACCCTAATTAAGACGCCCAGGTTTTTAAAAAACATTTATTTATTTATCTATTTATTTATCTATCTATCTATCTATCTATTTATTTATTTATTTATTTATTTGATCAAGTTACATCTTGATCACAGCCCCCTCCCTCCACCCCTCCTAGTCTCACCCTCCTACCCTCTTCCCCTTCTTCCTTATCTTCTTCTCCTCAGGTGAAGGAGGTCCCACCTCTTATTAAGTTCCCTCAGTTCATCAGTCACATTAGGGCTAAGAGCTTCCTTTTACACTGGTGCCCAACATGGCAGCCCAGCTAGGGTAAGGTAGCTTACCTATGGTGCCACTAACAGGCACCATAGCCCATGTCAGACACTTGCCTATCATCTATATATGCATGGGGGGGGGGCATAGGTCTGGTCTATATACGTTTTTGTCTTTCTTTTTTTGGTTAGTGTTTCAGTCTCTGTAAGCCTCTGGGGGCCTAGATTGGTTTATTCTGTTGATCTTCGTGTGGTGTTCTTGTCCCCTCCAGATCTCTCTATTCCTCCTCCCTCTCTTATATATGAATTCCAGAGCTCCATCTAATGTTTGACTCTGTGTCTCAGCATCTGTTTCGATCTGATGCTGGCTGGAGTTTCTCATAGGATAGTTATTCTGAGTTCCTGTTCCTTTGGGTCTATGGGTTGTAGGATAGTTATCCTGTAGTAAATGGCTAAAATCCAGTTATAAGTGAGTACATGCCATGTATGTCTTTCTGGGTCAGAGTTAGCTCAGGAAGAGCTCTTCTATTTCCATACATTTGGCAGAAAATTGCATGATTTCCTTTTCTGATAGCTGACTAGTATTCTATTGTGTAAATGTACCACAGGTTTTTTTAATTTTAATTTTAATTTTTTAACTTTTTTTTAATCCATCCTTCAGTTGAAGGACATATGGGTTGCTTCCAGTTTCTACCTACTATAAATAAAGCTCCAAGCTTATTTTTTTAATGTGAGTTCTGAATATAGAACTCAGGTCCCTGTGTTTGCAAGCTAAGACATATACCAACTGAACTACCACCCCAGCCCTGTGGTGGCTGCTTTTTTTCCCTTACACAGGCTATAAATCAGTGTAGCTCTTTGGATCTAGCTTCAAGAGTCACAGATTACTGCCAGCAAGCAAGAGTTAAGGAGGCACTGCAGAAAGGGCAAGAGTCATGACCATGTGGTGGGCATATCTTCCGTTGTCTTTGCAGGATGGTTTCATGGTAATAACAGTTATTTGGATAGGTAGATCTGTCATATCACTTATTCCCCAGAGTAGACAGGATTCAAGAGCTGTTCCAATCCAGGAGGGAGAGTTGAAGGCCTAGAGTAAGGAATTGATAAGGAGGATACTCTCTTCCCTATCACCTTGTATTTCTGGAGATCCATCCATCTATCTATCTATCTATCTATCATCTTTCTGTCTGTCTACCTATCATCTATGTATCTATGTTTCTATCTATGTATCTATCTATCTACCTACCTACCTACCTACCTATCATCTATGTATCTATCTCTATGTATGTATGTATCTATCTATCTATCTATCTCTCTATATAAGTGCATATGAATAGCTATAATAAAAATGACATAGACTATTAAAACAACACAGATTTACTGTTCACAGATTTAGAGACCAGGAAGTTCAAGATCACTATTCCAGCAGATTGGGTGTGACTTAGAAGTCAATTCTTTTTTTTTTTTTTTCTTGGTTTTTCTAGACAGGGTTTCTCTGTGTAGCCCTGGCTGTCCTGGACTCACTTTGTAGACCAGGCTGGCCTCGAACTCGCAGAGATCCGCCTGCCTCTGCCTCCCAAGTGCTGGGATTAAAGGCGTGTGCCACCACCGCCCGGCAGAAGTCAATTCTTTTGATATCAAGCTATCTGCCAACAAGTAGGCCAAAGTGTTTATCATATGTATATAGGAACAGGCAAAAACTTGACTCCCAAATGTTCTAAAATGAAAATACAACCAAGTAGAGGTTTGTATTTGCTTTTTCACGAGCTGCTTGTAAACTAGCTCGCTCTATCAAGGGTGAGGCCCATTGCACAAGGCTCACTGGCCCACAGCCACAGGAGACAGTTTGTGGAGAGGAAGCAGTGACTCTCTGTTCCACCTGAGGCCAGTGGAGATGAAATCCCAGACACAGGGACTCTGCAGGCTCCTGGGAATGCTCTGCTGGTACCAGATCCAAGAGTGTGGTCATGGAGGGTCAGAAGGCAGCAAACTGTGGCTAATGCAGTCCTGAGCTTTCTGCATACAGCATCAGGCTTCATCCTCCCAACAACCCCTTTACAGATAAGGAACCTGGTTTTTAAGAGGTAGATCAGGGGCCAGGTGGTGGCTTGTGTCTTTAATCCCAACACTGGGGAGGCAGAGGCAGGTACATCTCTATGAGTCCAAGGCCAACCTGGTCTACAGAGCAAGTTCCATGACAGTCGGGGCGAAACATGTTTCAAAATAAACAAACAAAAGTTGGATCAGGATAACTGTGTCTCTTGGGTGGCAAGGAAGTACTGAGCCCAGACTCACATCTTCCTGACTTCAAAGTGCACACCTTCTGCTCATGTGTACCTGAGTACATATCTCTCACCTCTCATAGAAACAGTTTATGGATGCCACACCAAAATAGAGACAATGACACTACATCATAAAGTTTTGCAAATTCCATTGTGTAAGGGCCTGCTTCTTCATTTATGGATGGCTATCTTCTCACTGTGTCATGAGAGAGAGGGAGGGGGAGAGAGAGAGTAAATAAGGTTTCCTTTATGGATACCAATTCTATTCATTAGTCTGCCATGCTCCTCACTTCCTCTAATCCCAGTTAATCTCTCTAATACCTCACCTCCTGATACCATTACATTAGAGAAGAGAGTATTAACATTTGGATTGTAAATGGATACAGACATTATTCCATAATACTATCTGCATTATCCATCCACCCACCCACCCACCCATCCATCCATCCATCCATCCATCCATCCATCCATCCATACCAGATTTTTCTGTCTCTGTTTACACGTGTTCCCATCAAAACTCCTAAATTTACCTGTCTTCAATTCAAACTAACACTGAGTCTCACTGAGGATCTTGGATTCCACTTCTAAAAATAGCTGAAGGAAAATAACCCAGTTCTCTTGTCACAACCTACATTAGATGTGGGATATAGCAGGTGAAGTATCCATGTGGTTACATAGAGGAGAGTTCTTGAATGGGTTGTGGAAGAACTGAAAGCACATAAAAGACCTTCATTGTCTCTTGTCCAGGGGGCTGGGGAAGCGAGGAATTCCTGGCTTCCAGGAGGCAGAGGTGTCACTGAGGAAAGACAGGTGACTGTTAAGGTAAGAAAGTAGATAGAATAAGAAAATTGTTATATGAGCATTTGTTTATGGCACAGTGGGTATTCCTTCACACAGTGGGGCCAGTTGGAGGCTTGAGAACACAAACAAGAATGGAGGTGCCCTATGGAAAAACAGGATAAGAATAGGGAGGGTGATAAATGTCATTGGCTGAGGTGCAGACTGGAATGAACCTCTGGATCACCGGTCATAAGAGTAAGATTTTATGGTTTCAGGACCAGAAAAAGAAGATCTGGCATGAAGGCCAATAATTCTCTCCCTGAAGGATGTAATGTCCTTCCCAATAACTCCGTCCTAGCCTGTTTGATACCTGCTACTATGGCACCGTTTTGATCCTATTTCCATTTAGAGTAGCTCTCAAAGGCATTTTACAAAGCCTCCCCATTACTTTAGGAATATCACAGAGAATCAAACCTGTGCCTTTCTACAAATGGAGCCATATGGACATAAGACTGATTTGGATCCTCGCCCTCTATGGACCACATCCTCCCGGATGGTGACCTGACTTCAAGCACCTGTTTAGGCAGTGAAATGGCATTCCCCTGGCCTCATTTGTTCAGATACATTGCAACAAGGATCGGAGTTGGCATGAGGTCACCTATAATGACCCAGATCAAGATTTGAGGGCACTCACTGGAATGAACGCTCATTAGGCAGCTGAGAAACCCCCAGAGGACTGGCATCTCAGGACACTCTGGGGCTTTGGCCAGTGAGACACTAGAAAGGTTTGTTCAAGTACAGGAACATTCCAGAGGGAGCCCACAGCTGCCAAGCAGCTTCAAGAGAAAGAAGTGTTCTGAATCCTCTAGTACTAGAGAAATCCGCCTGGTACATCTATGACTGTACAAGCAAGTGCCAGCACTGGGATGCTCCCTCTCAAGCTACTTGACTCCTTGCCTTGCTTCTGCTGCATGCTCTTCCTTGAACAGTGGCTCATCAAGTGTTCTTCCTTCCATCTCTCTCGACGTTCATGTTTTGGAGCCTCACTTATGTTAGAGTATTGATGGGAGGGGATGAGCCATCTCGGTATGATTCGGATGCCTCCTGTTCCTAACCAAGAGATCACTTGATGGTAGATGTAAGCCTTGGCCATTGGCACCTGGCTGCTCTGGGATTCCGTTGTTGCTCAATTTGTTGGGTTTGGATTTGGGGATGGGAAATCTCATGTAGCTTCAGCTGGCCTCAAACTCACCATGTAACTATGGGTGAACTTGAATTCCTGATCCTCGTGCCTTGACCTATGAAGTACTGGGATTATAGACATGAGTCACTATACCTGGCCTTCAGTTTTGTTTTTGAGGTAGGATCTTCCTTTGTATCCCTGACTAACTTCAACTGGCAATTCTCCCGCCTTGGCTTTCCAAGTTCTGGGATTAGAGTTTGGCATCACTTTGCCTTGCCACGCTGCTCTGTTAATAGGCAACAGACTTTAGCACACCACAAAGGATGAGAAAGGAGGGTCCTAATTAGTCATGTCATAACAAGGCCACCACTACCATACCATGTTCTTCGAGGTGAGTGCTGGAGTGATGCTTCAATGTGTCAGTGGACCACTCTTAGTCAACTATAATGTCTGTCCACCAGAGGTCCCACCTCAAGTTCACATGGGAACTAGTAGTGTATAAAACAGCCTTTCTCTATTGAGAAATCTCTGATATGGCCAATACCATTTCAGCAGGAAGTCATTTTAAGAAAGCGATGTCCCATCCCCAGAAGGTAGGGAGGGTGTTTTCCCCCACTTTCGTTATTTGATGGATAATAAAAAATTTTGTTATTTAGAGGAAGAGACTACAAGGTGTTAAATGGTCTTGTTAAGTGGGTTTTGGAGGTTAGACCCAGGGACTTCTCTCTTTTTCTTTTCTGTATCCTTCTTTCTCTCCTATGTAGGAGTGAACAGACTTGAGAAAAATGGGACATAGACATAGTATAGGAAAGATCAAGAAAAAAGGACAGATTATTGAATATTGCCTTATACCTTTGTATATTGATACAAAATTAATATTATATTTGGCTAAATTAGTACTTATCATTGTATATTAATGCAAAATTAAGATTGTATTGGGCTACATCGGTACTGATCTTTGTATATTGATACAAAATTAAGATTATATTTGGCCACATTGGTATCGATCTTTGTATATTGATACAAAATTAAGGGTAACGCTTCTTAAAGGTATTGTTCCTAGTAATGCTTAAAAATGAAATGTAAAGTTTTGACCTCTTGCTACCAACCGTCATAAACTGTTTAGGATAATTAAGAAATGCAAACTAATAGTCATGCAAACGTGTCATTTTGTTAGTTACTATGACAGTCTATCACAGTTATTTTCTAAGCTACTCAGAAATCAAGTTGCTAAGAGACAAGCAATATTTGCTTATATAAATATAAGAGATAGATAGGGCATCTTCAAAAACCTCAAGAGATCTGCAGAATATGGCATTCAAAGATGTTTTCTTAACTTAAGATTTTTTGATATCGAGACATGTCAGCTCCTGACAGCACCCCCTATTCTACTCCAAGTAGAAGATGAGCATTGAAGAATCTCCAGTGGGAGATGATTGAATTGGTGGTAAACCTTTCTCTTGACAAGAAAAACCCCTTGCTTCAACTGTAGACAGACTGCTGTCCAAAAAGGACAAAACTTGGAAGCAGGTAAATCGACAGCCTAGCTCTGCCAAGACAGGGTAGGTAAGTCCTTCATAATTCCTGCTCTACAATCAATGTCTGTCAGAGAAACGGGGCCAAACGGCTGAAGATTGATGCTGTAATGTATGGAGAGAAAATGGGAACTGTCCAGGCAGTCACTGGTATGTCATTTCTTAGTTTTGGAAGCTGCAGGCCCTGCACTTCCTATATAATCAGATATATTTATCCCTCTCAGGTCTCTGAGGTGGTTGAAGAATAGATAGCTAGAGTGTCATAGTTAAATTTTGAGTTGTTTAGGAATCAAGAGGGTGTTCTGGATCTAAGAAGATGTTTTTAAAATTGTGATGCAAGTTAGTATGAAAGCTGAGTCAGATATAGAACTTTAAACTCATGGAGATGGTTAGATAGTAGAATGTTAAAGTCAGGTGCCAAATACATATGGACTGGACATTGGGAATGTATGCTAAGCCATATAACTCTTATAATTGTGGCCTATTTATTTCTGTTGTTTTGTATTGTATTTATAGTTATAAGAAAAAGAACCATTTGTTGGACTGAAAGGGAGCGCTCTTGGGGGGAAAAGGAAATACCTTGAACTAAAAAAAAAAAAAAGGGAAGAGGATGGGGGGATTGTGGGGGAGGAGGGTGGAAGGGTGGGACTGGAGGGGGGAGTAGGGAGGGGATTGTGATTGAGATGTAACTTGAAGAAATAAAAAATAAATTATTAAAAAAAACAGCCTTTCTCACATACCACCATGCTTATGTAACACCTGGAATCTTATTCAAATTTAACAGGCGTGGCATGAGAATTGAACTTATGAAGTTCTGGTGGGCTTTCAAACTGTATTTTTTTACTGGCCTGTGGGTTACAATTTGAAGGCATCAATACCCTACAGATAGATTTCAATAAATATGTGAGCCTGTCAAATATTTTAAGGATGGAGCACTAATTCTACTGGGAGAAAAAAATTCATTATATCTTTATGTTGTCACACCACGGTCATCACAGTAGATTTCTAGGACTTTAAAACAGTGGTTCTCAGGCCTGTGAGTCCAAAACCTCTGTCTCCAAAATTATTTATGTTACAGTTCATTACAGTAGTAAATTTACAGTTACAAAATAGCAACAAAATAATTCTATGGCTGGTTTTCATCACAATATGAGGAACTGTATGAAAGGGTTGCAGCATAAGAGAAGCTGAGGACCACTGGGCTAAAAGATGAGGGATCTGTCTCCACCAAGAAGCAGTCCACCAAGTGGATATCTTCCAGTTCAACTCACTCCTAACACTGCCCAGCTGGGGATACTGACAGAACCCACACAGTGAGGACTCAGTGCCTAAGATTAAACCCTCTCAGAACCGGTCACAGGACTGGGTACTTGGAACTTCTGGCTGTCCAGAAAAAAGTGTTTTGGGGGGGTGCATGTGTGGGGTCCATGCTATTCCTTTTGGATTCAACTAACTTACTTCCATGACTTTCTGAACTTGGGAAACACTATAATTACATCTAGAGTTCTTTATAAAGGATATTTCAAAGGGCCATAAATGTTCAGCTACATGAAAGATATGTAGGACAAGTTGTGGAAGGGCCCGGGGTTAGGGAACTTCTGTCCCTGTGGAGTTGGAGTGTACCACCTTCCACTATGGAAATGAGTTCTCATGTGTCTTCCTGACAGCTGCCACAGCTTAGTCTATCAGAAGATAGACTGGCCTCTGCACCTTGGCCTGTGGGGGTCTATTGAGATTTCATTGCCTGACAAGGCTGATCGATTGAGTAAGGAAAGTCAGTAAGGCCTGTCTGCATCAGCATCCTTGCAGTATTCCTTCTTTGCAATGATGAGGGTCTTATGACCTATAATAAGACAATCGCAACTTGAGATCTTCATTTATGGTTAGCTCCAAGAAAGAGTGCTGAGGGAAGATTAGGGGGACAGAAATTCAAATTTCTATGGCCTGCCTTAGAATGGGAGTTGTAAGCCAGGACCAGTGGACAAAATCCCTAACACCATAATATTACACTAATGTTCCTCCAACTTCTACCCGTAAAGACTTCATGATGCTTCAATGACTACTTTTGTTTTCCATTTGGTAAACCAAACTGTCTAGTGCTGGGTAGCAGGTGGAAGCCCTGAAGCTTTAGAGAGCACACCGTAGACTTTCCACCTACATAGAACCTTTTGCTTTTAAAATGTTCATATGAATTGATTGCTGAGACCAAAACCTGGAGAATTTTAGTTCACAGGATTAAGAGCTGGGAGAATTTTTAAAAATGAAAATTAAGCAAGATGTGGTATCTTCTACCTATAAGATCAATGGAGTCTGTGGCAGGGGGACTACCATGAATTTGAGGCCAGTTTGAATTATATAGCAGTATATATTGTCTTAAAACATTAAAAAATTCCCATCCAAAACAAGGATTAAAATGCTTTATTCACTGAAAACTCAAAACCTAGATCTATCCTTTAAGACGATTCCCCAATGTGTGAAGTGCAAGGGTGGAAGATGAATAAAAATGGGGAAAGTTTTCCAGCTGCGGGCATCTCACAGTGTCTGTGACATGTCTGCATGTCACTAAAATTAGGCAATACTGAAGGAAGTGGAAGTAAGGTTATTGAGGTTTCCAGCAAGGACTAAGATAATAGAAATGGAGGAAGAGGGACTTTGGGAACTCGTGCGTTGGTGAGTTGGACATGGGGGCTTGCTTCTAAGGAAGGCAAAAATGGAGTACACCTTAGTGTCACAATGTCAGTGGTGGGGAGAATAATGAGGATTTTGATGAATAGAGTGCTTTGAGGCTTAAATAAACTAGGTTCCTTTTGTTGTTGTCTGTGTTTTGTTGTAATATCCCTGGGCATGTCCTGAAGTGATGAATAAAATAAGGGAACAGGCTAGACTACAAATTCAGAACTTTGACCTACTGAGAGTACCAATTATTTGGAAGTTTATTAACGCTTTGAACAGCACTGGAGTTGTCTTACACAGCTATGTCATCCACAAGGCAGAAATCTAACTTTTCATGTGAGCATAGGTTCTTTCTCTTCTCTTTCAATACAATTGTTTAACAGGTAGGCTTTTGTCATTTCCATGGGGCCCAATTCATAGTATTATAAAGCATTTCTTAGAGGTGCATGATTACATTTGAGGTTCTTTGTTGTCACAGGTTTGTTGCAGGTTTGTGTGAGTGAGTGAGTTCCCACAAAGGCCAGACTAAGATATCAGTTTCCCTGAAGCGAAAGTTAGAGGAGGTTGTGAGCTGCCTGACATGAGAGGTGGGAACTCAACTCTGGCCTTTTTGTTGTTTTTTGAGACAGAGTTTCTCTGTGTAACAGCCTTGGCTGTCCTGGACTCGCTTTGTCTAGGCTGACTTCGAACTGGCAGATATCCTCCTGCCTCTGCCTCTGCCTCCTGAGTGCTGGGACTAAAGATGTGCACTGCCACACCCAACTCAACTCTGGTCTTTTGTAAGAGCAATACACATGCTTAATGGATGGGCCATCTCTCCATTCCTTTAGTGGGAGTTTTCATCCAGTGAGGACTTTGGTTCCTTTGAAGCTCCTTTTCCTTGGGGCTTGAGTTCTCTGTCCATCAGAGTGATCTCCATAGCAGGAAGCTCTGTGGGGTAGGGTGAAATGGTAATATTAGATTGTAATCCCAGCACTGGAGGCTAAGGTAGGACTACAATAGTGACCAACTATACTCAGCTTCCATTGTTTGCTGTTTGTTTTTTCTGATACTTATTAAAGTCAAGTAATTACTCTTCCATAGAGCCTGGGATGTGAGAATCTGGTCTAAATATTGAAACTTTTCTAGTGTTGGATAAGGTAAATTATTTAAAACCCTGAGTTACTCAGAAGAGCCATTTTTAAGAGGGTTATGGAGCACCTGAGGCATGTAACCTTAAGCTGTTAGGTTTTACTCAATTCTTTACTGGCAGGGGTTAAGGCCTAGCCAAGAAGAGATGCCTTAGGTGAAATGGTAATATTAGATTGTAATCCCAGCACTGGAGGCTAAGGTAGGAGGATCATGAGTTCAAGGCCAGCCCTGGCTACATATAAATTTCAAAATCAGCATAGGTCACATCGAGAGACCATGTCTCAAAAAACTAAGGAAAGAAAAGGAAAAATAAAGAAAAGGAGAAAGAGGGAGAGGGAGTGTTAGTTCAGAGAAGTTTGGCTAGAGTTAGGGCAGGCAAAGAGTCATTGTTAGGGAAGAGAGACAATAAATAAAAGATTATTATATTGTGAAAGCAGGAAAACCGAGGAGGGGGATAATGCATTGATGTGAAGGCAAACCTGCTTTAAAGATGGTGAAAGCAGGAGCCTGATGAGAAAGTGACATCAAGTGAGGGAGCTCTGGGGATAGCCAAGGGGAGAACTTGCCTGCAAAGGGAGGAACAAAGGAGTAGGCCCAGAAGCAAGGGCATGTGGTGTTTTTCTAAGTAATGACCAGGGAATGAGGTGGGAAGTGACAGCAGGGTCCTGAGGACATCTCTTTCTTGGCCCTGACAAAGAATTGCCATGATCTTTGATGATGAAAAGCCAAGTGTGAGGGTTGATTTTTTTTTCACCCAAATCCATACCAGCATAAGAACAAATCCACAAGTATGTAGATACTCCTTAGGCTAACTAACAGGCAGCAATTAGAAAACTAAATGAAAACACTCAAGTTAACATCCTGTAAAAGTAGATAACTCAGTTAAATGTTCTTCCTTAACAAGCAACCATTGAATAGAACAACTGTCCTCCACTCATCCAGAACCACTTAACGTTTGCCCCATGGTTAGATATATTTTTCAAGTAAAAAGTTTAGCCAGGCTGCGTGTGGTGGTGCACGCCTTTAATCCCAGCAGTTGTGAGGCAGAGGAAGGTGGATCTCTTTGAGTTCAAGGCCAGCCTTGTCTACAGAGTGAGTTCCAGTTCAGCCAGTGCTGTTACACAGAGAAACCCTGACTTGGAAAACCTTAAAAGAAAAAAGTTCAGTTAGCACAGATAAGTATCAGATAAAATGTGCAGTTCTTGTATTAGCTAACCTCATTCCTAGATAACCCAACTCAGGCTTTTCTTGTCACATAAGTATAAAGAAATATCTTTTTTTCCCTCAAAATTTGGGGATGTTCAAGCACATTCCTTGGAAACTATTCTTCTTAATTAAAAGTTTCTTGATTATACCTTGATGTCAGTATAGACAATTATACTTCATTCTAGGAGATTCCAGACAATCTGATGGTGTAACTGTGTACGTTCTCTACAAGCACGTCCTTGTTCTTAAGCATTCAGCATTTTAAAAAACTTTTAGTATTACAGTTGAATTGCTAGTCTTCTCACAACATTGTAAGAGATATCTGACAGAATCAACTTAAGGATTTCAGAGATTCCCATCTGTGATCATCTGGCTCCATGTTACTGGGTGGTGGTAAGGGCAAAGATCTTGTTGAAGGAAGTTGCAGAGTGAAGCTGTTCACCTCTCAGCAGCCAGGAAGTAGAGAGGATAGAGCATGTCTGTGCTAGCTAGCTTCCCCTTCACTTTGTTCCATCCAGCCTCCCCTCCCCCTGTAAGACGCTAACATCCACATTAAGAGAGCATCTTCTGCTGAAGATACTGTCGCACATGCAAAGACCTTCACAGGTGCTTCCAAAAGAGTGCTTTATTAGTCTCCCAGTAATATCTCCACTCAGTTGAAATTAACCATCCTCTCAGCAGTGTTCACTGAGACTTGGGCATACACATCTATCTGCATAGACGGTCCTAATTCCATGAGAAGACTTCCAGCTCATAGGCCACCTCCAGGTCTCTATATTTGCACTCTTAGCAGAGTTCATGAAAGACTGTTTTCTTGTCATACCTGGATCTCATTAACATCTAAAGCTTCTATTGAGGCAAACATTATTCCATAAGATGTGGGTAAGCATAAAGATGACTTTACTCAGGACCATTGCTGTGGGATTTTGAAGCAAATAAGGAAACAGTGTGCCTACTGGCATCACACCAAAAATAAACAAACAAACAGACAAACAAAAAACCCAACCAGACTCAGCTCTGATTACAATTGTCTTAGTTACTTTTCTACTTTGTGACAAGACACCATAACCAAGGCAGCTTATATGGAAGAAAGTTTATTTAGGGCTCATAGTAGCAAAGGATTAGAGTTTGTGATGGTAGATTGGAGGAAGCAGGCAGCAGGTGGTTGGAAAACTGAGAACTAATGTCTTGAACCACAGCAGGCTATGCATTCCTCATGGTGATGGTGGGAAGTTTTTGAAGCCTCAAAGCACTCTCCCCTTATCCCACCTCATGATACACTTCCTCCAACAAGGACACACCTTCTAATTCTTCCCAAACAGTTTCACCCACTGGGGACCAACTGTTGAAACATATGAGCCTATGGGGGCCTTTCCACCACAACAAGAAAAGAGAACTTGTAACTAAGAAGCAGGATAGAGTTGGTGGCTGTAAAATCACTGAGAGGAAACAGGAAGAGTGAGAAACAGGAAGGATACAGAAGGAAGGCTGGTTAAACCAGTCTAGCAGTTCTACTGAACACAGATGAGGTTGATCAGACACGACTGGAGAAGAGTGGGAAGTTCCTAGTAAACTGATTTAGTGGGGTTCTTTGCTCCAACTCTGATGAGAATATGTTAGACTGCTGCTGAGAGAAAACAACTCAGTAATACTCAGTTTTGAACTGGGCTCAGGCCTGCTAAGACATTATCATCTTTTATTGGAGGTTGCAGCCCAGCAAACTGCATACCTAGGGAGAGTCTTGGCAGCCTAACTAACTTCACACCTAGGGAGAGTCTCTAGGTGACCCAGGTGACCCAATGATGCACAGCTTCGGGTTAGGACAGCTACTCCTGTCGGCACCTGTCATCTTTCTTGTTGCACAACTTGAGAAATTCCCTTTGTTCTCAGCTTCTCTTACTCTCTCAAACAAAGCCCGGTGCAATCAGGGTGTCCTCAGGGTGTCCATTCTGAACTATCTGATCCATGGGTCCCGGATTGCCTTCTCAGGTCCCAAATAAGATCCCTCTGCTTCCGCAGTGCCTGTGTTCCAGTTGATTGCCAGCTGATGGATCAGGCGAAGCTTCTGGAACCTAAATGAAGTTTGTCCAAGTGAAAGATCTTTGTATAGACAGGGAAGGAGGTAAAAAGTTTGTTTCTGATTTGTATTTCTATGATCACCGTTGAAGTTAGGAATGATTTGGTGGTTAGCCATTTGTACTCTCAGTCTCCGAGATCCTTCAATGCACATATTTTCATCTCTCTTTAACATTCTTTCTTAGATCCTGATGGCTAGAGGGTAATAAATAATCCTTTGGCTGCTAAGTGAATTAGAGGTATTTTCTATTTCAATTGCTTTCACTTTGTTCTTGGCACTTTTTGTTGTGACGTGTGAATGTGCATGTTTATTATATACACACACAGAGGAGCTGCAAACATGCCATATATGTCTATGCTTTGCTTTGAAATGTCCTTCAATTAAAAAAAAAAAGAACTTCTGGCTTTGATAGTTCTTATCTTCCCTTTTTAGTGTGGGAGGCTTCCTGCCTTGCTTGTCTGCACTCTGAACATGAGCCTGCAGAGCTTAATTTTAACTCAACAAACAGAGCTTTTCAGTTGGGTCAAGTTTCTGTGAACACCTGTGAAGTAGAGGAGGTCTCCTTGAGGGCCAGTTAAAATGTAGGACATCCCCTTGCCGGAAGGAAAATTCTGCCGTTGGAATCCTGACTGTTGTGCAGGTCTGCAGGTATCGCTTACGTGCAAGCCCAAACTGGATCATTTTAACACCAGCTGCTTCGAGGGTTTTGTTTTGTTTTTGTTTTTTTTTCTTCCTCCTTGCCTCTATGCTTATAGCATTAGCTCTGTAACAACTAACTCAACTATTGAAAATGTATGGGGAGCAGAAAACCCAGAGATTTTTGGTCCCTTTTGTTCTCTCCGTGATAATGCCTAGAAGAGAGAGTTTACATTTCATACATCTGCCTGCTTTTCCTGCTTTTTTGGTTTACATTCTTAATTTTGGAGCCCCAATAGAGGGACAAATGAATGTACCCTCATACCTCATCATTGCAATGCCAAAAACTGACTTGATCAGACAGAGTTGTCCCCATACCTCCAACCACTTGAGTGACTTCTATTTCCTGCCTGACCGAGTGACTTGTCTGGTTGTTTCAGTGAAATGTTTATGCCACCACCCACTTCCATCCTCCACCTCCATGCAGAGATAACATCTAATGATCACCTCAACATGGTTTCATGACATATAATGTTGTCACAGACACAAAAGTTTTTAGGACACTTTGACATTTAGCTTTAAAAAAAAACTTTCTGAAATTTAGGTTCCACAATTAATTTTTTAAAATTATTTTTACTTTACTGTTAGTAATTATCTGCTTGCAGCATTTCACTGAAGTAGTGGAAAGGAGAGTAAAAACTCACAATATTTAAGAAATTCCTACATGAAGGGGTATACTTTTAGGGATTCCATCAAGTAGACAAACGCCAAATTTCCTTGCTTGCTCCCCACACAGTCCCAGCTCCTCAGTGCTGGGGTTTGAGCAAGCGGTTCATCACCCAAACTGGGCCCCAGCCTGGACATTTTCTAGTTCTGATTAGAATTTTATGGCACAAGTTACAACAAGATATAATCCCAGCTCATTCTAGGTTTTCTTCCTTTACCGGTTTCAAGACATGAGGGTGTATGCGCTTTTGGCCTGGGCATTTCCAGTGGCCTCTAGTGCTAGGCACGAGAAGTGGGACAGGAAAGAACATAGTTTATGTAGGGAGGTGCATACGCTACAGGAGGGACCGGAGGTAAACAGAAGGAGAAAAGTCAAGCAGCCAGATTGATAGAATAAAAAACAAAATAATTGAGGAACAAACCAAAACCAGGAAAACCACTTTGAATTCTGTGTGTCAAACTGGAGAGGGGAAAATGAAAAACAGCAAAATATTTTGAGGTAACATTAACTGCCCATTTGTAGGGACTGCGTATATAAAAATCAACACAACCATGTCTCTAGATAGCAGTTTAGATTTCTTATACTCTTCTAGAGGAGGAGCTGATAACTTTCTTATGGCTCGAAAAGTTGAGCCTCTCAGCTTGAAGGGTAAAGTAGAAGAGAGGACGGAAACCATCGTTTTCCCACACTAGTGGACACTGTAGAATCTTTAGACTGGCTGCCAGGCCATGCTGTGGGGTTCAATCTTGGCTATCTAGACAATGTGTTCTTTGTGTAAATGTGTGTCTTGTAAAGGCAAACAATGTCCTTGTTAAAAAAAAAAATGGCAAGCTCCAATGGATAGCCCCACATCCATTGGGCAGCACCAGTTGGAATCAGTGGTTTTGTTTTTCAAGACAGGGTTTCTTTGTGTAGCCCTGGCTATCCTGGAACTCACTCTGTAGACCAGGCTAGCCTTGAACTCACAGATATCCACCTGCCTCTGCCTCCGGAGTGCTGGGATTAAAGGCATGTGTTGGGATTAAAGGCATATGCCACCACGCCCAGCCATTACAGACAGTTTTGAACTGCCATATGGGTGCTGGGATTTGAACCTGGGTCCTTTGGAAGAACAGTCAGTGTTTTTAACCACAGAGCCATCTCTCCAGCCCTGGAATCAATGGGTTGCAAAGAAATTAAATTAAAAATGTAAAAAGAACACAAAGTTGGAAGGGATGGAGGTTGTAGATCTGGGAGGAGGTAGTGGAATGAGGTAGGGTATGTTCAGAGCATATTATATATGTACATGAAATTGTTTAAAAAGATAGTAGAAATATTACATTAAAGAAGAGGGAAGTAGGTCAGGGACTCATCATAACAACACGCAAAGATTCGGGAAGACCTGATGCTGACTGTCCTGTCTTCCTCCCTCCTAGCGACCACATTTCTCTTTGAAACAAAAAGGAGGCCAGAATGAAAAGGGCTTGCCTCATCCCAGTCTTGGTTAAACAGGGCAGGAGGAACTGGCTGAGTTCTCTGAAAAGTATTCATTTAGTTTAGCAAACTTTTACTTTTGCAGAATAATTTTTTTATATAAAGAGACAAGATTTATTAATGGTTATCCATGTGTGTTTGTGTGTGTATGTATGTATGTATGTATGTATGTATGTATGTATATTTGTGCATGTATGTATGGGTGTGTGCTGCATGTTTGTATGTCTTTATGTGTCTGTGTGTATGTGTGCCTTTGTATGTAAGTTAATCCTCTATGTCCTTATACCTAGTATTACAAGGAAGCTGGAGAAGGTTATCTATCATATTTCAGTGCTAACTCAGTGAATCCAGGACTGACTTGTTCCATTTCATGGATGCACAGGTGGAGTGATGAGGGGTGTGTCTGGAGATGGTATGGTGGTAAACCAAGTTGGAGCTAGCAGCCAGGGAGCACTGTGGCTAAGTGAACTCAAACCAGGGCTTCTAGGTGCAAAATATGAGCTACTGGAGAGCGCCCAGATGGCTGGGTGGGTGATATTCCCACATCTGAGGGGACAGGAGTTTGGGTGGGGTGAGGATCGAGATAGGCTCACATGCTATTGTCAACTGTGACACCAAGAGGGAGACACAGGGCTGAGAGTCCCAGGAGCACCGTGCATCCTGCTCAGTTGCTGCTTACAACACAGGCACAGTCTAGTCCTTCTAGACAGAGTGAATGCTCCACTGAGAGGCTTGCCACAGGCTCCTATGTTCTCCACCTCACCTGGCTGCCACGTTGCCACCTCTCAAGTGTAGAGCTCCCTGATATGTATTTTTTTTTAACTTGGAGACAGATTTCAAAGGTGACATTTTTGAGGGGAAAGAGAAGACTGGAACAGATAAAGCTTAGGCCTTTGGCCCATGGATCTGCAGGAGCCATGTTCCACCCATGGAAGTCCTTTTGTTTTCCTTTCTCCTTTTACTTCAGGTTCTTCCGTTAGAGACATCCTTGAAGGATGGATGAGGTCATTCAGGTTCAGGCCCAGCTTCTCCTAGGTGTTCAGGCCCAGGCTGAGCACGTTCCTTCCCACCCTCTCTTACTCCTCCCCACATCTTGCTGCTTTTCCCTCATCACCCAGTGTCTCATATGTCTCTGCTTTTACTCTCAGTCAGGAATTTGTAAGTTGAAAATGAGCTAAAGGGAATAGAGAGATTACATGTACAGACTATTTGGATTCTTGCTGAAACCAACTGCAAGATAATTTTTACTGAACTTTTGGTCATATTAAAAAAATAATATCCATTGCTTTTAGACATAAAATGATATCGTGTTCAGGTTTTTAAGCTATATTTGCATCTGTTTACCTGGAAAACATTATGTGAGGAAAGGCATATTTTCCCCCTTTTCCACCAAAATATTCCAATCTCCCCTTCACCCTCCCCTTTTCCTTAATTCTAGAAACATATCCTATGTGCATTAGGAACATTACATCCAGGGTCTGGAAAGAATAAAAATATATTTTTTATTTTTAGGGGGTTTTTTTGAGACAAGGTTTCTCTTGTATCCTTGACTGTCCTGGGCTCACTTTGTAGACCAGGCTGGCCTTGAACTCACAGAGATCTGCCTGCCTCTAGCTCCAAAGTGCTGGGATAAAGGCATGCGCCACCACGCCTGGAAAAATAAAAATAAATTTTTAAAGAAAGAGAAACATTCCATCTTAAACTCAGTGAACCTGTAGTAAGCTTTGAAGATAAATCATGAGTGTCAGGTCTAGTAAGTACCAAATTAAAATTTTTCATCTAATCGGGTTAAATTTCACCCTCAAAGCCTTTGCAATCCATTATGGAGGGACAGGAAACACACTATCTTTCTAATTCATATCCATTTCATCACTTTCCTAACATTTTTTTTGGAGAGGCAAAGAGGAAAAGAAAGTGAGTTCTACAGTGGCAAGAGCTGAGCTGTTTTTCCACGGTGAGGAGCTATACGTCTTAAAAATCATTCCACCATTCTTTGTCTCCTTACTGGCCTTTGAGTGTGGGAACATTTAGACTGTCAGACCCTTGAAGAGAATTATAGTGTGTGGCTGCAAGCCGTGGCCCAGTGCTGGTGACCCGGTAGTTTGATGATGCATGAACACCTCCCTAATGTTGGAGTAGCCAGAAGTCCATTGGGATGACTTGGGCCTTGTCCAACCCATTTCCTGGGAGGAAGGGAGATCTATTACAGAGCCCAGCAAAGGGATCTTGCACAGCTGGCTGGCAGGCAGAAGCAGATGCAGTCGTGTTTAGGTTGCTGTGCCCATCCCTAGATCCAATCTGTTACCCACAGTAGTTAGTTAGTGATGGAGGAGGATGCTGTGTGAGGTAAGGAATGCGCTCATCTTAGTGGTCCAAGAGGGAGCCTGGAATGGGACAGAGATGCCAACTATAACATATGTATGCTTTCATAGCCCACAAGAACGAGGCCCATTCCAACTTTTATGTGAGGAGTTCAGAGTTCAGATCTCCTGGTCCTACTGGGAGGTCACCCTATCTCAAAATTCTCACAGATCTTCCTGAGAAAATACCAGGAGATAGGAAAGAGAGAAAGCAGCAGACAATTTATGGGTTTATTTTTTTGCTTTGCAATGCTGTGGTCAGTGGTAACTCTAGCTGACATCTACCCTTCCCCCACCCCACTCATAACTCTTGCCGGGTCTGAAGAGGGAAGAGACAATGGAGGCAGGAAATAAACACAATTCCTTATAAGGAAGAAACATAATTCATTCATAGGCATGGTAGATAACTCCTTATCTTTCCACTCTTTGTTTTGCCATGTAACAATCATCGTTAAGTATGCCAGTTTCTTTCCACAACTTAATAACAGTACAGAAAGGTACTATGAGGGTTGTTATGAAAATATCAATATACAGATTTCTTCTCCATATGGGAATTGTTTATGATAACAAATACTTGAGGTGTTTTACATTTTAATAGTGATTGTACAGTATTGTTAATTAAAATGCAATTGATCATATTTTGAAAACTATAGTCCAATGGCTGAGTATTCAAGGAGAAACTGAGGAAAACCATGTTGCAAATCTGCTTTTATAGAAATCATCTTATAGCCCTAGTGGGTCAATTTAATCACTCGGTTAATTCAGTAAAAAGTGAAGTAATTACTTGATTCTGTATCTACCATCTCTGAGACAGGGTCTGGCTATGTAGCTCAGCCTTGAATTTGCCCATCCTCCTTCCTCAGCTTCCTGGGTGCTTAGAAAGTAGGCATGTGCCAACCCTACAGGTGTGTCTTTAGCTTTATCTGCATATTTAAATTACGTTAATTTATCTTCAAACTAAGTGACTAATAGCCAATTAAAAATGACAAGAGGGCAGAGGCGATGGATCAATGGGTAAGGCACTTGTGACTTGCAGCCAGCTGAGCCATTGAAGTTTCCTCACACCATAGTTTCTTCTGGGAGCTGGGAGGCAGGGACAGGAGATTTCATAGGAGAGCCATGTGGTCTTAGGCATAACATCAGCAAACAACAGACCCCCATCTCAAAAACAAGGTAGAAGATGAGGACCAACATTTGAAGTATCCTCTGATTTCCACATATGGGCCATGGCATACTTGATATCCTCTCACATATATGTGTGACACACACACACACACACACCACACACACACACACACACACACACATACACCCCGAATTTTTAAAAATGGAAAGTAGCCAAAGCAAGTTTGTGGCAACTGTCTTGAACCCTCTCACTTTGTGTCTACTGTTGATTTACCATTTACACATTTATTCACTTTCTTTCTATAGAGGCCTTTACTCCAATGACCTTGAAAACCTAACGTAATGTGGTATGATGGGAGAGAGACCTGGCTTACGGATACCTGAGGTGAGGCAGGCTGAAGCAGGTAAATGGGGAGAGAGAAAGAGACCTTGTCATGGCAAGGGGATCAGTGAGAGCACACAGCTGAGAAGATAAGAAGGCAGATATGATAGATAGGAGATGCTAAGAACCCTGGGTCACTGGAATACAAAATGCGAGGTGGTCTGTCTGTGTGCCACATTCATGCAGATTGCTATGCAAGAGCACTGGGAATGATGCCAGGAGTTGAAAGGCTTCCAGACTCAGAACCAGGAAGGATTTGGGGATATCTAAGTGGCGAACTGGCCAGACTCCTGCACCTGGCCGCCAGCCCAGTTAATCAGGCTCGAGTCCAGTTGTACTTAGCAGATGCCAGCCTAGGCCAGACCCAGCCCACCTGAACACAGGCAATGATATAGAAGGCCTGAACACCTCTCCCCTTGGCATAGCGTGTGTGTGTGTGTGTGTGTGTGTGTGTGTGTGTATGTGTGTGTGTGTGTGTGTGTGTGTGTGTGTGTGTGTGTGTGTGTGT
>CAJQZJ010000691.1:101234-114856 GCA_907164525.1 Lophiomys imhausi | reverse complement strand
TTCCTTCCTTCCTTCCTTCCTTCCTTCCTTCCTTCCTTCCTTCCTTCCTTTCATCTTTCTTTCTTCCTCTCTTTTGTTGCCAGTGTGTATTTTTGTGCACACATATGAGGGAGTCATCACCAGGACTGGTGTTTCAGGTGGTTTCGAGCAGCCATGTGGGTGCTGGGAACTCAGGTCTTCTGCAAGAACAGTCAGTGCTCTTAACCACTGAGTCAACTCTTGAGGTCCACAGGAATTTTTCTCTGTGTTTTAACTGCCTCCAGTTCCTAAACCATTAAAATAGTTCCTTAATAAATATTTGTTGACCAAATATCTGAATCCAGGAGAATGTTGGAGAAGTTTCCGGAAGTTCTGTAACAGGCACCAAGCAAGGCCTAAGGTTTCTACTCAAGCTTTGGTGAAAGGAGCTGGAAGGCTGGTGTGGGTTGGATTGCAGGGCTGCTGAGGGCTGAGTGCAGGTGAAGAGCCTGGTCCTCTACTCTGCTGAGGCTTCCCAGTAGCTCCCTCATGGTAATGTATTGGGGGCACAGGCCCTGTGGAAATTGTACATGGTCTCCATAGTCCCGCAATACTAGTGGTGACACATATAGGGCATCAGATGGCCTTCTGACCTCTGATGGCAGTGACCACTGAGGAGAAGTGAAGGCAGGAAGAAGGTTTGGGGAGGGAGGCAGGAGGCCTGCAGCAGTAAGTGGGGTAGAGAGCTAGGTTATCTACTACTGCTGAACCTTTAACCACAGGTTCAAGAGTCTGAGGAAAGGCAGGGTGCTTGTAGTCTTACTCCCCCACCCCCAAGAGGGTTGCAACCAGCTTGCGCTCTGGAGCAGTTTCCCTTCCTCTAATTTCAGTCGTTGCACCCTGTGAAGGTGACAGCCTTCCCATTTCTCCTTGATTGATTGATCTACTTTTCTCATTGTTGCAGACATTTCCTGACAAGAAGCAACTTCAGGCAGGAACCCGTTTACTCGTTAGCGTGTGGTTGGAGGGAATGGCTCATCGTGCCAGACAGGGATGGTTTGTGAGCCACTCACATCTGAATGGATAAGAAATCAGAGAGGCCTTTTCATTCTCTTTGGGGTTGTGGTCCATGGGATGGGCTCACTCACATTCCCATGAATCCTCCATTCTCAGAAATCCCAGTGTTTCTGGACATGCCGTCAGTAAGCAGTCAGATTGGCGGGGAAGACTGTCGTCACGTCACACATCTGACAGGCAAGATTCCCTCTGCGGCTTCTCAGGGTTTCTGGCTCTGAACTTCTGCTCACCCTTGTAAATCCCAGTCAGCTGTTGCTACTTCCTGGATGAGTCTCTTTGCCCCGCTGTGGTCTTGCAACCTCAGTGATGTACCTCTCAGGGTGTAGAGATGGTCTCTGTGCTTGACTACACATCTGAATTTCTCCAGGTAATAGTTGTGTCTTTAAGTCTGCACTATGCAGTTCATTTCGCTTGTTGCAAAAGAAGAAAATAATGAACACATCTGAGATATCATCCACAGTTTTCCCTAAAAGCCAGGGAGTAGCTAGAAAAATAAAATGTGGTGTCAACAATGCCACAGTGTAATAGAATATTGCTAGAACATAAAAAGGAATAAAAATCCTAAACATGCTATAACATGGATGGAGTTTGGAAATATACTAAGTGGGGGAAAAAAGCCAGACACAGAACAAACATAGTATTCTTATAGATATATACAGTAAGCAGATTCATGGAGGTTTCTGGAGGCTGGGAAAATAAGAAACTCTTGTTTAACAGGTGTTTGCATTGGGAATGAAGAGCTCTGGGAATAGTGATATACACATGCTTTATGTTTCTGAAAATGGTCCAAATAGAGTCTTGGAGTGTAGCTCCAAGGTAAAGCGCTGACCTTGCATGTGGGAGGGGTTTTCTGTTTGACCTCCCCCCACATACATGAAAAATCCTGAAATGGTAAATTTTATGTCATGAATCTTTTTTTAAAACTGTAGGTTTAAAAAAACAATGAATAGAGAGTAAATAAAAGATTTGCAATAAAATGTCCCAGTGACCCAGATGATAGCTGTTATTCAGAAGTAAGTACCTCAGGCTGAAATCACTTCACTTACAGGCAAACATGGTGACCTGAGAGCCAATTCCTGATAATTGTCCTCTGACCTTCATCTGAGCACTATGGAACACACATATGGACACAAACACACACATGCTCACATACATACACACACACTCACACACGTATACATGCACACACACATACATACATACACTCACATACGTACACACACACTCACACACATATACATGCACACACTCACATACATACACACATAATTTTTAAAAGTTAAGTATCACAGTTAAATGGGGGTACATTCCCTTCAGACTCCTTACTTTTTCCTCTTTCTTTTAAAAGTTATCTAATTTTATTTATTATTACTCTCTGTGTGTGTGTATGTGTTGTGTTGTGGTGTGTGTGGCATGTGAGTGTGTGTATTTGTGTACAGTGTGTCTGTGAATATGTGTGGTGTGTGTGTTTGTGTGAGTGTGGTGTGCACAGGCCACAGCATGCATGTGACAGTCAGGGACCAACCCAGAAGGGTCTTATCTTTCACCAAGGCCCCTGGGGATCTGACTCAGGTCAGTAGTCTTGGTATTGAGAGCCTGTACCAACTGGACCACCTACTTGCCCCTCCCCTTTTTTGGACAGTACTTTAGAAATTGGTAAAATTTCATCAAAGTCAGAATCATGTTTTCTAATGTAAATCCATTATCGATAAATTTTTTCCAACATTAAATTATTTTGTTTCATTTATGAAATTTTATTTCTAATAAGCCAGGAAAACTCAAACTCAACTTATTGAAATTAGTTCATTTTAGTCTTTAATCTATATATTAACTTTATGTCTGCAATCTCACACAAATAATACTTGAGGTAAATAGATAGTTCTAATATGATCTTATATATTTTAATTTTATATTTATTGTATTTTTAAATATTATTTTATTTTTATATATTTTTATTCCCCTATAATAGAGCCCTGAATTTTTAAATCTTATGTACATTTATGGGACCTCATGAGAGGGGTAATTCTGTATTTTTAAAATTTTATTTTTTTTTTTTGTTTGAGACAAGGCCCTCACTTTGTAGCTTCGACTGACTTCATACTATGCTGCCTAAATTGGCCTCGAACATGCAGTAATCCCCCTGCTTCCACCTCCCAGGTGCTGGTATTATAGTCTTGAGCCACAGATGTCTATATTTAAAATTTCTCTACACAGAACAGATAAAAAGCAAGGGGTAACTGTGAGGCTTACAAAGCGGTGCATGGGGGCTGTGCTGCCGATGAGACCACTTGGTGTGTTTGGACCATTTTGGAGCTCAGCCCAGGGGCAGCTGCCTGGCAAGTGCCACTGCCTGTCAGACAGGATTCTTGGAAGGGCTGCTGATCAGAAGTGCGGGGCCTGGGAAGAATCTAAGTGGCAAAGTCAGAAACAGTAGCAAACCCTAAAAATAACAGCTGCGAACACTGCACAACAAAGCCCTTCTGTACAGGAGGCATAATGGGAATTGTATCGACAAGCTCTTATTTTTTAAACCTAAGCACATGAGTCATGATCACAGGTAGGGATGCTCCATTTCTACAAAGGACTGTGGTGTGAAGCATCAGTCCCTATCGGCAGGGACCTCTAGCTAATGTGACAGCTCGGCTCTATAGAAGTGCACGAGGCATTTTCTGTTTGCGAGACTGGAGATCATATATTCTTCCTCCCCCTCTGCTCATGTTCAATGAGCACCTATTATAGGGTAGGCGTTGTTCTGGGTTGTCAAAAGAGATCAAAAAGCCGAACTGACACCAGGTTCTCTGTCCCTGTGGTCCAGGAGGAAGACAGAAAATACAGACTAAACATCATGTTTAAGTACATGATGTGATCTGCTGGGAAGTGGTGAGTGTTCTAGAAAGAGCCAGAAATAAGACAATGTAAGGAAGCTTGAGGTGCCAGGGAGAGGCAAATGTCAGGAAAGTGCTAAGGTGGGGTTGTGCAGGAATGTTTAGGGTCTCTGTTATGAGTCCAGGATAGTGAACAAAGACTGAGACCAGGCAGCCAGCAAAAGCAGAACATTTCAGGGGGAGCAAGAGCGGAGAGAGCCAGGCATATGGAGACTGCTAAGCCTGGCCAGTGTGGTTGCTTCACGGGGATCCGAGAGAGGTATGGTACAGAAGGGCCTGTGGATTGTCACTTCAGCTCACATGGCGTTCTGGAGAGCTAGGTGGCTCTACTCAAGACTGTGAAAGGATTTGTTTGGTCACTATGCTGGAAGTGGACGGGCTGGAAATGAGGATCCTGAGGCTATTCGTATGCTCCAGGCTGGACACGGTGGAGGGTCAGAGCACACGGTGGGGATGAGCATGCTGGGAAATGGACCCAGACACGGGATAATAGAAGGTGGAACTAATCATAGCCTAGCTCTGAGGAGTTGGCCTGAAGTTATGGAAGGACACAGTTATTAGCGAGCGAAGGTTTTAGGAGCGGTGGGTTTGGTGTGAATATTGGCAATTCATGCTGGACCCGAGGAATTTGAGCCATCTGGGGGGTGGGATGCTCAGTAGATACAGATATTGTGAGTTCTCCAAGGCCACCATAGTATATCACTCCATAACAGCCACTCCACATCTTACTGTGACAAAGATTAAACATTCTGGAATCAGGGTGTGAGCTACGTTGCCTTCAGAAGTTCCAGGGACCTTTTCCTTGCCTTTTTTCATTCCTCAGCCTTGCTCCAGTATTTTCTACTTTTCTAGGTTCCGTGACAGGAGGCCCTAACGAAAGAAGCTTAAGGCAGAGCTTCTTTTGGCTCATCATTGCAGGCATGGCGGGAGGAGCTGGAGGCAGCTGGTCACATTGCACCAGTGGTAATGAAGCAGAGACTGACGAGTACTAGTGCTTAGGGTATCCTTTTGATTCAGCCTGGGATCCCAGCCCATGGAATGGTGCCGCCCATGGTTAAGGTGTATCTTTGCACCTCAATGAACCAATTAAGATAATCCCTCTCTGGTGAGCCTAAAGGCCCATCTAATATAGATCATCTTTCAGAGGTGTGCCTTGAGGCTTTTTCTCCTAGGTGATTCTAGATCACGTCAAGTTGACAGTCAATGTTTAACCACCAGAGGTGGCTTCTTCCATATTCAAAGTGCTCTAGTCTACCTTTGCCTTATGATCACTTTTCCCTCTCTGACTCTGACCTTTCCTTCTTCTCAAAAGGGGTCTCCCAATTTCTTGAAGCAATGTGGATAATCCAATCATATCTTTAAAGTTGCTGGAGTCTGCAGTTCTGTGACATAGTACACACTTATAATCTCAGCCTATAAGGAGTGGGGGTGGGGGCGATCAAGGCCGGCCTCAGATACATGAGCTTCTGTCTTGAAAAAACATACTTAAGAGGGAACTTAGTGGCTCTCCTAACTTAGGACAGGGTGAAACTGGACAAGGAATCCAGGAACTCAGCTTGGCATTATTATCATTTCATTGTTTTCCTTTTCTTGTCCCCAGCCTACCTCTACCTCCAGTCTCCCAGCTCTGCGTGTCTTGTGTAATACATTCTCTCCTCTCCTGATGCAGTCCAAGCTTGGTTGCCAGTAAGCCCAGATCCCAGCCATCTTATTGGGGAATCCCAGAGAAAAGACAGAACTTCTCTTTTGTGGGGCTCCCACATAAAATCCCAAAGAAGGGCTACGGTGGCTGTGGTTAGATAACATGGCTAATTAGATGGAAACTCTGTTGTTGCCCAAGAAAACCAAGTGAAATGGGGTGGTTCCCAGAGTAAGGGGGGAAGAAACAACACTTTTTTCTAGAAGCTGGGAGGAAAGGATGTGGATGTGGCAGAAACTATACTTGCACCGTACACACTTCAGATTTTTATTTTTAAGCTTGTTCTTTAGTACTAAAAGTAACTCAAAGTAGAATTCTAGGATGATTGATCCTTAAGTGTCTAGTCTCAATGCTTCAATCGTCACTCATGGTCAAAGATTTCTTCTTTGGACTCATCTGATCCACTCTCCCATTTGGAAATATCAAACAACAAATTCCAGACATCATATCAATTTTCCTGTAAATATTTTAATACTATAAGGATTCTTTTAAACAAAACCAAACCACAGTGCCATTATATATAATACTAAAAACTGTAACATGAATCCATTACAAATTCAGTGTTCAAATTTACCAGCTGTCTCAGAAATGCTTGGACAGGAACCAAATAAAGTTATTTACTGGGTCTGGTTTCAAATTTCCTTGTGTAATGTGTCCTTGAATTATTACTCTAAAGTTTTTTTTATTTGTTTTGGGTTTTTTTTGTCACAGTCTTTATTTCTTTTCTGTTACTATGACAAAATATCCCAACAAAAGCAACTTAAGGGTAGAAAAGGTTTCTTGTAGCTTACAATTCCAAATTATGGTCCATCATAATGGGGAGGTTACAAACAGCAGGAACCCATGCAGCTAACCATATCTGCAGTCAGAGCGCTTCTGTTTATACTCCGCTCACATTCGACACTCTCACACTTCAGGATTTCCTACTTAGGGGATAGTGCCGCCCTCCGTGTCCAGGTCCTCCCACCTTAATTAGCCCAACTAAGAAGATTCTCACAGGCTCCCTGGAACACTAACGTGATCTAGACAATCCCTTGTTGAGACTCTGTTTTCAGTTGATTGTGGATAGTGTCTGGATGACACCCCAAACGATCAGAGCAGTCAGACACTCTGTTCAGTCCCTCCTAATCTCCCCATCATGGTCATTGTCCCTTCTTTATAGGACAGTGGTTTTGCTCCTGTATACTCTCACTTTTGCTTCGTGCATCCTCTTAACTCTAAGCACCGATGTGGAGTAATTCTGGTCCCCAAGTCACTGGAGTCATTCTGAAAGCAGCAGCTGTGGTTTAAGGTGTTTGTTTATGAACACCACAGAGATCTAAACAACACGTACAACCCAGACTTCCCTCCCTTCCCAGTTTTCCTATCTGGAGTGAAAAACCAGTCATGTTTCTTCTCATGGGTCTTATCATGCTTGCTTTAGTCCTAGATTGTCAAATGCTGGTTTGCTTCAGGTTGGGGCTTCCCTCTGCAGGTTCCCTTGAACCTTGCCATGACCCACAGATTGTTGAGTTGAGGAGTGAACTTCCCTCTTCATGTTTTTCTGTGTTCAGCTTTTGAGCTATCAGCTTGCGGCTCGGATACACTAGAGTTCTGATGAGGCATTAGCCCCTACATTTAGAAAGGACCTAGCCATAACTGATGCTCCCTCAGTACCACAAGGAAAACTTTCAAATACTACACTATCTCTTTGTATAATTGAGTGCGTGCGTGCATGCGTGTGTGTGTGTGTGCGTGTGTGTGTGTGTGTGTGTGTGTGTGTGTGTGTGTGTGTGTGTGTGATATGTAGAAGCGTGCATGCAGGCTCATGCACCCATACTTGACCATGAGCACCTAGAGGTGGGAGGTCAGTGTCAGGTGTTCTCCTCGGTGACTCTCCACGCTGAATGATAGATGAATCCTCTCATTGAACCTGGCTGGAGCTCACTGATTTGGTGATGCTGGAGGCTGCTGAGGCCCTGGGATCTACATAGCTCCCCACCCTCAGCACTGTGTTCCTTCAAGCCTGGGTTTTACCCAGGTGCTAGGGATTTGGATTCAAATCATCATACTTGTATATAAGTATTTTACCCACCAAGCTGTTTCTCCAACCTAAAAGAAGATTTTCTTTCTTTTTTTGTCTTTCTTTCTTTTCTTTTCTTTTTCTTTTTACTAATAAGCAGTAAAAAATTAGGGCTTCACAGCTCCTAGGTAACTACTCTACCACTGAGTTATATTCCTAGCCTTCCTTCTCTTCATACCGTAAACACTTCTTTTCTGTTGTTGCATCTTTGCCATGATTTTCAAGAATCCAGGGTACCCTTCTTGGTCAGTCTCACTGAAGATCCTGGGTCGTGAATGGAACGTTCAGAGTTTGGATGCTGGTTTTAGGTCCTGTGCCAACTGCAGGAAGGAAGGCTCATTGTTTCCTCCGTTAAATGGGTCCTAAAATGTCTTATATCATAGAATCATGCCCAAGGTGAAGTGAATCAGTGAGATCACGGAGCCTTTTTGAGGCTGGACTTAATATCTCGTCATACAATTTCGGTGCCTATCCTTGGAAGCTGTGGGAACTATGTGGATCATTCACCTGGTTGTTCTAAAACTCAGACTGTCTGCAAACTTGGAGATAAAGCACTGAGAACCTGCTGGCTCAGGTTGGCCACAACCTCCGCTGGGTAGAGGGGCTTGGGCAGAGCTGGGAGGCTGTGTTTATGAAGGAAATCTCTGTGTCTCATCCCTCTCTCCTGTGTGTAAGGTGTGAGAGTTGCTGAGAGGCAATACACGTGTTAAACACACACAGCTATGGATACCTGCAGAAATGTACCTTTGATTTCTCAGATGTTTCTAATATTTTCAGACAACATTTTTGCATATTTGATATATGCTCTTGTATCCTTATTTTTAAGAATGGCTGTACCTCACACCTGGCATGTTCCTCTCACTCTGTAAGAGTGCAGCAGATGTCTGTTACCCCGATTCTGTCTGGTTTAGGCAGACATAATACTGCCACTGCAAACATGGTGGTTATTTGCATTTATCCTAGGGGCACTATAGCATCTTCATAGTGCACCTTTTGGATTTCATGGATCAGGGCTGCAGAGGTGGCATAGCATTGCCACTGGTCCTTTCAGTTCTGCTATACTGCTGCTTCCCCTACTGTCGCCAGGTGGTGCATCTCTCCCTGGAGAATGTTTTCCTCTGTCCCGGTCCTCCCACCTCCTTCCTAACAGGACCATCTAGTGCACGCAGCCATGAGAAAGGATCACACTTTCCTGCCATCCTTGCAGCTTGGTGAGGCTCTGTCATTCACTCTGCCAGTGGACTGAATGGGAACGCTGTGTCTCCCAGGGGCTTTAACAAAAGCTTGTGTATAATTCTGACTTTCATTCCTTCTGTTATCAGCTGACGAGGTCACGGGTTTAGGAATGGACATCTGCACACCAATAGAGCACCCACTGGCCTGACTCTGACGTATCACATAAACACAATTTCCTTGAAGAGTAACCTGGCCCACACTATACTTGGTGCAACTCTGAAATAAACTTTGCTGCTATGAAGCCCATTCGCCTGGAAATGATTTGCCAGCATGGCACAGTTTAGTCTATTCTAACTATCACGCATTCCATCTTAAAATTCTCTCAGCCTAGCCTTTGATTTTTGAAACCTTTCTGGAATGTGAATAGTAAATCCTGAAAACTTTCAGTGTGTCCACATTTTTTTTAGATTATATACATGTATGCCTTCCTATGTGATATGTGTACTGTGGTAATTCTATTGGATCTGTTGTCTGAGTTTTAGATGTTCATTTATATTTATAATTTGACTATGTTTATTGTAAATGATACTTCTCTCTCATTCTTAGATGTCGCACAAACATCCCTTAAGGTTTTATTTTTGAGAACATAGAGTAACTAAAAGATAAATCTGAAGGAGATGAAAGTATAATTGGTATGAGGAATGGAAAAAAATACGAGAGGTGGCGCTCAAATGATAGTTGGAGAAAGCTAGGTATGGAAGATTATTTGGCAGAATACCTGATAAACGAGAACTCCACGAGACAGAAGGGGGATCTTAAAGGGATGGTTTGTCCCTGTATCCAGAAGGGATGTGGTGGTTGGTTTGGTTGAAGCCACAGGGTGGCTGCGAAAGCCCCAGTCATGACCGTCTTCGTATCAGGTTCATTCCCTGCACCGTCCACTTTGACTTTCCTCAAATGTTGTAGATGTTATGAGGGGTAGCATTCATGCAGCCACACTGATGGCAAGCTTTGTTCTTACGTGTAGAGTCCTGTTTTTCACACTAAAATCACCCAAGAAAAGTATCCTACCATTAACTCTGTATTGAGGCTCTTTTCATTTTTTGCTGTTGCTGTTGTTTTGAGATAGTCTCCTATGTTTTCTCAAACTTGGGATGCTCTGAGTGCTAAATGTTGGGCTTGCAGGCCTGTGCCATACATACACCTCCAGAATGCCCAGCTCGATGGGCACTCTCAGAGTGGACATAGGAAAGGCAGCCCGCCCTCCTTGTGTGCAGCCCCTTCCTGTTCTCCAGGCCCTTTACCTCCCTCTGTTCCTCCTTTATTCCCTCACCTTTTGTGACAATGCATTCGGTGGCAGTGACAGCATTCTCCACGGTGGAAAGGGATTGGCGCAGTACCAGCTGGAGCGAGGTGCTCATGCCAGAAAATGTACAGCACATCCCCCCCTGCCCCGGTCCTTTGCTCTAGAATGGCTTCTAATCTATCAGTTTAACTACTTTTAGCAGCCAAGTTTACGGTCAGCTGTCAAATCTATGGCCCCCTAAATCTAAAATTCAGGGGAAGTTGATGGTTTTGAAATTGGTACTTCATGCTTACCCCGAGAATGACCCCGAGACCTAAAAAGGAAGATTTTGTCGGGTTTTATTTTCACATACTTTTTTTTTTTTTTAACTTTCAGAGTTACCAGTGAGTTAAATATTAACTGTTGAGCAGTGAGCTTGTGGAGTGTTCGTGTACCTTTCCCTGACTTCCCACATGATAACATCTCATTAAACCACAGCACAATTGTCGAAACCAGGAAAGGAGCATTGGTAAAACACTAAGAACTAATCTGCAGATCTGAGGCGAATGTATCCAATTACTACTAATGGCTTTGAGTGATTCTTGCCGGAAGCAGTTGCCATGGTGTTTGTTAGATGATCTTTCAATTTCTATGGTTTCCTTACATGTATGGACTGGAATTCTATTCTAAGGACAAACAACCCCTTCTGAGCTATTTGTTCATTCATCTGCTGATTTTCTCTTGTCCATATGAGCTCATGGATATCTATTTTATCCTACACGTTATAACCCATTACTGTCATATGTATTTTGTTGCCTAAATTGGTGTGCATTCGGCTACTGAGAGTCCTGTGCAAGCTGGCTGCTGTGCCCTGTTGCTATGGTCCATCACATTATAAAACATTTTCTTAATTCTCCAGGCCAGGAGATGCTCCATGTTCATTTGTGCTTCTCGTGCCCCTACCTTGAAATCAGCTATTTTTCACTGGTGCCCTGATTTCCATGCTATTTTAATGGTAGGCTTATAACACTATTTATAATCTTGGAAAATTAATGTCTCCAATATGGGAATCTTTGCATAGAAGATATTAGATATTTTTCTACCATATTTTCTATTGATAAATTATTACATATCACCACGCTGATTTATCAAACTACAATGAGCCAATGCTATTTTATTACATAGAGTAAAAAAATGGGAAGCCGTGTAATTAGGATTTTTACAGAACAATCCACCATTATGCTTTCTTGGTTTTGTACTTATGTTTAATTATATTTAATACCTAACCCAGAAATGCACCTTTTAGATTTTTTAGTATTTTTAGGTGTAGGTGTGTGTGTGTGTGTGTTTTCCAATCAGATGCCCAGGACTTATGAAAAAGAAGGTTTTTTTTGTTTTGTTTTTTGTCTAATCATAGACTGTCTTCTCTAACATATGATGAGGAGAGGCAATTGAAGGGAGAAGGCAAAGAGCCAAGAAGATTTTTCAGTTGAATGCAACTAAACCAAAGGCCGGCCACCCTTACTTCCACTTTGGTTTTGTGAACGCACGGGTTCTTCTCCCCTTTGTATTTGTTTGCCTTTTTGTCCTTTTGGGCACGTGGACTTGGTTTAGGTTTTCTGTAGCGTGCAAATACTCATGTTGAAACCTTTCATATCAGTTCACCCCACTGTATTCGTTTGTGGTTTGTGGGCATTTTTGTTGTTTGTTTGTTTTCCTGCCTGTATTCCCACTATTTTATTCAAAGTTAATTGCATGTCTGTTTTCCCTTCATGCCTCCGAGACTGTATTAAAAACCGTTCCTGCTTTTCTCATCTCTGCATGAGGCCCAACACATCCCTTTTTGAGCTCAGAGGCCCAGAGCCGGGGCTAAGTTGTGAATTTTATTTAATGGACAGGTGGGTTTTGTTTGTTTGTTTGTTTGTTTATTCAATTAGTGCACAATAAGTTTCCATTCATGTGGCAGCTGACTCAAATCACATTTTATGGGTCAGGAGCCTGGACACCATCCATCTGTTCTCTCTGCTGAGAATTTCCCCAAGTCCAGGGTAAGGGAGCAGTGATCTGTCTTCTCACCCGGAGGCTCTACTTGGGGGAACCTGCTTGTACCTTCCTGGTCCTGGAAGCAAAGGCCATGGATAGGAGAGGTTATGGGTGGTGGAGGCTGGGAGATGCAGGACCCGTATGTTGCTGGCAGCCAAGCCAAACTCCTTGAGGGTCTTGTAGCATCCTTAGATGGCCATGCACTCTTGATAGCTAACTAGGCCTCTCAGACACAACAACAAAGGACACGAAGCAAGGAAAGTTTAGTCAGCGGGCAGATGATATAATCACCATCATTATCATGTGTGTAACATATGGGTGTTGGGAGCGTGTGTACATGCGGAGACCAAAGGACAATTTTGTGGCATTTCTTCTCCCCCTTCTACGTTCGCATGGGCTCCAGGAATCAAACTTGGGTAGTCAGGCTTGTAAGGCAGCACACATCCTCTGAGGCATATGCCAGACAAGAAAGGTGATTAAAGACAAGGTGATCCATTCCCTGAATACGCAAAACCAAATCCAAACAGCTCAAAACAAAATGGTGTTAGTGGAAACGAGAGTGTAGGTTTCCAGGTACTGAGGAAAAAGGGTCACTCATGGGGACCCAAGAGAAGGGTTGTAGCCCAAGTGTTCAGTGGTGGGGCCTCCAAAATTAGTGGTTTGTAAAGTCAGCTAAAAACAAGTAGCAGAAGCTGGAAAATTCATTTGTGTGTGTGTGTGTTCCCCCCCCCTCCAATTTCCTTTCCTCAACTCAGGAAGGAGAATCTCTCACTCTCTAGTGTTAAGATGGGGCGTTTGCTGCTTGACACGGTCACACGGTGACAGCCTGTTGTTCTCTTTGCCACATTGTACTGATTAAAAACAAACACCAGTTCAGCCACATTCAAGAGCATACAATGACCCTGCCTCCACAGGAGACAGCACTTTGGGGTCTGTTTTCTGTGCAACTTTTTTTTTTTTTTTTTTTTGAGACAGGGTTTCTCTGTGTAACCCTGGCTATCCTGGACTCACTTTGTAGATCAGGCTGGCCTTGAACTCAAAGAGATCCACCTGCCTCTGCCTCCCGAGTGCTGAGATTAAAGGTGTGTGCCACCACGCCCAGCTTTCTGTGCAACTTAAAAGTGTAGGTTTAAACCATTTTCCTTTAGCAATGTAAGTGGCTTTGCATACCAGCCAACATACTAGCACCCAGAATTCAATTAGATTTCAAAATTGTAGCTACATTTATTTTTCTATATGATTGTTTGCGTTTTCTGTAGGTTGAATTGCTTACCAATATTCATAAAATGATTTTCCAGGATACCTTAACATTTTCAAAGTGTTTTAGGTGAGCGCTCTGTCCCTTCCTTTTTCCCTCCCTCCCTCCTCTCTTGCTCTGTGTATGTGTGTCTGTGTGTGTGTGTGTGTGTGTGTGTGTGTGTGTGTGTGTGTGTGTGT